>JAPXFQ010000468.1:0-370792 GCA_028564705.1 Apricaphanius iberus | reverse complement strand
AATAACCTGATGAAGAAGGCTGGTTCTGTTCTGGGGAGGACTGGGGAACAACTAGAGATAATGATGCAAAGAAGGATTCTTCATGAAATTAAAAAAAGATTATGGAGAACCCTGAGCATCCTCTTCATGAGAGCAACAGAGTGTCTTCAGTCGGAAGCTTCTTTAGTTTCGCTGCAAAACAGAACGCTACAGGAAATCCTTTCTCCCCACAGTCATCATGGTCTACAACAACTCCTTGAAAAATTAATTAGCAACAACAACACTTAATTTCCCTGTGGAACCAATAAACTATTTTTGAATTGAATTAAAAAAATGATGTGAAGTGGTTCCACACAGCAGCTTTACATAACTGTTGAGATACTTGGTTACTTAGACTCACATGCTAAGCAAGTATCTTAAGAGTTACTTAAAGCTGCTATGTGAAACCACTACTTGTACATTTTTAAGCAATCTGTTTTGGGTTTTTTTTGAGTGTACCAGTCACTTCTGACATATATCAAAAAATGTATTTATTCTATTAAGCTCTGCAATGTATAAATAGCAAGCCCAACAGTAGTTTTATAGGTAAAACGTGGTTAAATGAAAACAAAAAAATCACAGTTGCTATAAAACTACTGTGTTAATTTACAGAGCCATAATCTAGACATAAAAAAAGAGCAATAAGAATCATTAGTCGAAGTAGGTTTCTGGATTCATCCACTCCATTGTTTGGTGAGTTACAAATATAAACATTTGATGATCAGCTTAATCACAGTATTCTAAAATGGATGAATACTGCTCATATGAAATCTGTACCAAGAAATATCCAAAAGAATTTTGAAAAAAGACAAAGCTGTAATTATTTAAGTGTGTGAGATAAATGTAAAACCACGGTTCAGAACTAAAGTGTCAAATCGATGTATTTCTGTTGACAGTTGATTTCTGGAACAATCTGGAGTAAGAAATAAAAAAAAAATCAATTATTGTGTTTAAAAAGAATGAGACATTAGAAAATAAAGAACGATGTTGATTTTTTTTTTTAACTGCAATGAAACGTAGATGATACAAAAACAGCACATGTAGTATCTGTTGGTGTGTTGGTCGACAACTCCCTTTTAGTTTAATTTAATTAGTTATACACATTTTTTTAATTATTCATTATATATTATTCCTGGTTATGTTGTATTTGTTTGTTAATTTTGTTTTGAAATTTCTTAACAATAGAATGAATTAAAGAAAAAAAGACCACCTTACAAACTACATTGAAGGCCTGTTTGGAAAAGGAAAATACAAAAAAATACGACATTTGGATGGATAACAACAACGTTTTCGCCTAGTTTACACAATGTCCCAGTTAAACTCAGAAACGAAAGGAATTTATGGATTAGTTTTGAAGAAGTTTGGTATTTTATTTTTATGTTTATTAGATGTTTTGTACAAATCAAAAGTGAGAAAATAAATTCCAAGCATTTCCAAACTTTTGTGGGGAACAGAAACCAAGCAATTCATAGATTTTGATTTTGTAGAGAAAAAAAATAAATAAAAACTAAATCATGTGATTTTCTATCCTCCTTCCTGTGGTACATTTTATTGTCTTATGACATAAAACACCACTAAAATAGATAGCATTGAGTGCCGTTGTGATACAGTTTGAGAAATCCATAAAGTTTATGACACTTTTTAAAGGTAGTGTAATCCATTACGTCCATGGTTCTGAACAAGTAAATCATTTCAGATTTAAGATTTTATTCTCAAATTGGTTCTTAATATTTTTAGTGTCTGACATTTCTGAGCAGAAATATTATCTATCTTTTGGACAAGGGTTTGAAAATAAAGTCAGGCACATTGGAGTTGCTTAAGAAATGCTGATAAATTGCAATGAAAGCGAAGCGTTAATTCTTTTTCCACACAGGGATAACCTTCTGTCTGGGAGCAACACCACTGGAGCACGGTCCCGATATGTTACTGGTTTTTGAACATTCAGCAAAAGTCTTCAGACACACAAAACAGAACTTTATCTTACATTGAGGACAGTCCAGATGTTTGCAGTGATTTCGTTTATGTTCCAGCAGTGATCCGCATGTGGGACAGGCCCGGATGGAGGGACACCCAGTGATTCCTATCACCGTGTCAAAGACGATTTCTGGGCAGGTTTTCAGAGTTTGCAGCACCGTGTTGCAACATCCAGCGTTGCCACAGCAGTCGAAACGCGGCTTTGGACCTTTCCATTCCCTCAGACACTGCCAGCAGAACTCATATGGATGTCCTTTCTTTGCTGTGCACGTTTGGCAGCTGACGCAAAGATTAAATTCGTTTTTCCGCGCAACAGAGGACTTGCATCCAGGACACTGTTTGGAGACGGATGGAGATTAAGAATAAATTACAAAATAAAGCATATTTTTATAATAAATGTCAAAGTAAGGATAGAAGACATACTCTTCTGGTAGCGGCAGCGTTGAGCTTCCTCATTTTACTAAAATGCTTAATTTCTTCAGGGGTCAGCAGAGCCATCTTGCAGACTTCCTTATAAGGCCACACAGCATCACAGCCAAACACGCCACACACAAACTTGCTTTGTCCCTTTAAACAAGTAAAAAAGAAACATTAGTCAATAGACTAAAGTCTGGACTGAAGTAGCCTACTTTATAAGTAAACTTTGGGAAGTGCTGATTCCCCCAAACAGGTGATGGACCCCCATAACAGATAACATTTTCAAAGGACATGTTGACGAATACACCAGTTTTGTGTGGGTGACAAAAAAACACCAACACAATCAGCTCATTTAAGAGCTTACACTGATACCTGAGTTCTAAAAATGTCTATTAAATTGATAACATACTCTATATGGTTTCTAAAAACACAAATACACTTTTATACTAACAAAGGTCCTAATGTGTGCTACTAATATTGAACTTTTGAGCTTAACATCTTTATTTAGCATAGGTAATCATGACAGTCCAGCCATGACTCTGATTGTGTAGATTCAATACACACATAAGGATTTCAATCATTTATTTTGCTAAATTTTATGATACAATGAAAACCTAGAATTCTGTTTAGACATGAATAACTTAATAGAAGAACAGGAGCACAAAATGTTGTACACCCTGTTGATTGTTAGCCACAATTTTCCTTCCACTCAACTTTCCATTAGCATGCTTGGATGTAATAAACTTTGAACACAACTGTTGCAGAGATAGATCTATTTAAAACGTATGCAATCAATTAAAAACAAACATATAAGAGAAAAGATCACATAAGGCAACAAAAAAGTAGTTGTTTTTGTGCTGGTGGCAGTATGTTAGTTTACAACCTAAAAGTGGACTCCTAGATTGAATTTTGTTTGGAGCCTCCTACTTCCTTGGTTCAGGCTGTGACCTTTATACTAAATTAAATATCCTCTAAATTTGTAGCGTTTTACCTCTTCCAGCAGCTTCAGACACCAGTTAGTGAGAGAGGTCGGGGTCACTGCGTGACCACAGGACATCTGGGCTCTTCTTGATGTAAAGCCTTCACACAAAACTAGGCGATGATACAAACAAATAACATCTCAGAAAATACACTTTAAGTTGATGTCCCACAATAATCCACAACGCGGTTAAAATAAATCAAGAGCAGCAGCATAGCCTACTTACAGTCCAACTCATCCTCCCCATTCACAAATTTCAGCGATAAATCGTTATGGTCAAAGCATTTCTCCTTCGGTGTAGAGGTAGATGAACCCATTTTCATTCGCAACAAAAATCTAAAGTAAAAATGATAAGAAATGAAAATATGTTGTAAAACCTTTCGATTTTTTTTTCCTATGGGGCACACACTGTGTGTGGGAGCATGTCGCCGTTTAAGCTTTATCAACCCTCAGTAACACGAAGATCAAAGCAAACCTGTGTTTTTACGCATCCATTTTTTACGCAGTTACCAACATGGACTTGGGACAAGGCAAACGGAATTATGCTGACGAAAATGCGTCACAGCATTTCTGTGACTGAAAAAAAAAAAAAAACATGGGTTACCTGTCCAGCGCAGCGAAGGGCGAGGGATAGTTGGACATCTCTCCTTTTTTGACGCGCTGCGTTCAAAACAGCCGAAATAGAAACACAGTTCTGATGTCAGCTCCGATCAGAATTAGGTCACTGAGTTTGCGCCAACGGCAGCCTACGCACATACTTTTCTATAATTTTCTTACTGTTTTATTTCGTAAGGTTTCCAATAATATTATTCAAGAAAGGGAGAATAAAGCACAAAATGTTAGCCTTTCAGAAAAAGAAAACATAGCCACGAAAAGACGCGTCTTATTGCATCTACCACAAAAGATTAAAAAAATCTTAAAGAAGATTATTATGTTTGAAATCACAAATTACAGAGCGCTGTGGTGCTTCTACCTGTATCTCGGTTTAAATATTTTCAATAAATTGAGCTCATATTATATTCATATTATCTTGCTACAGCTGAAAATGAAAGTGAAAGTATGGCTAAAAAGAAAAGAAAAGAAAAAAAACGGTAAATCCCCAGAGCAAAAATGTCCCCAAAAATCTAATTTCCTGGTCAGCCATTTGAACACCAGAGTGCCGCAGGGGAAGATTATCTTTATTGAACAGATGAAATTGGAAGTGAACAGCCTTTTTACATTTATTACAGACTCTCTAAACACCTTAACCAAAACAATTTACCAAAAATACATTGAAGTCAGTAGATTAATCATCCATTTCATAAAAAAAACCTACATAATCAAAAAGACATGGGCTATGATTAAAAACCATACAAGCACGTTTGTGTGTAAAAAATATTAATTGTGCTGTGCTGGTTGGAATGCTCAAATAGCTGTTGTGAGTCCGGTTAGAACATCAAAGAAAGAGTCTCTGGTACTTTAGCCCGGTTTATTGAGCTGACTTTAGTTTACAGTTTGTCCTTAATGCACCCTTGATGACACTGTGTGGTTCTAGAACAGAAATAAAATAATATCAGCACCTAAATAATAATATACATACAGTTGCAATTGCACTATATATGCACTAAAACGCACGCTTCAACATTAAACACAGAGCTGCGCTTGGTGCGCTCATTAACTGATCACGTGAACAGTGCATGACATCAATTAAGTGGAAAAACAGGTATACTTTACTAATTGAGCTGTATAATAACTTAAACATCACTTACTTTGACTTCACGCACAAACATCAAGGTTGGGGTGACAAATGAACTGCAAACACGAGCTTAAAGTACGCTTAAAGTCCACAAACTAAGCTTATAACTATAATAAACTTCTCTCCTCGTCTTGTCTCCTTTCCTCTGCTCCGGCAAGCTGCACATGGCAGTCTAGGCTCCGCCCCTTAAAGGGCCAGCATGACAGTCCTTTAGGCAGCCTTTTCTACAGCCGCCCCCGTATTAACCTGTGAATACGAACAACTAAAAGGCTGAAAGCAGGGGTGAATCAATCGTCCTTAGGTAAGGCAGGCAGGCTGACGAGCCTAGCCACTGGACGGATGTAGGTTCTATCTTTTACAGTCACTTCGGCTGATCGGATCCGAGTGTCTGCTCCAGGAAAAACTTGAGAGACTTTACCCACAGGCCAAAGGGCTCGTGGAAGAAGGCTGTCCACAATCATAACCACGTCCCCAACCTGTAGATTGGCTGATTCAGTCCGCCACTTCTGGCGGGCTTGGAGTCCTGGCAAGTAGTGCCTCAGGAAATGTTGCCAGAAATGGTCAGCCAGGTTTTGGCTATGCCTCCATCTTTTCTGGCCGAGAGTGTCTGGGCCTTCATAGACGACCTGCGGCAGCGACGCATCCCGCCGCCCCATGAGGAGACAGTTGGGTGTAATCGGATCAGGATCCGCCACTTCGGATGAGGTGTAGCCCAGAGGTTTAGAATTGAGCATCCCCTCAATTTCAATCAGAACTGTGCTCAAAACCTCCTCAGTGACTGTTTGGGCTCCAATGGTGACGCGAAGAGCAGTCTTCAGTGACCGGATTTCCCGCTCCCAGCATCCTCCAAAGTGCTGGGACCCAGGGGGGTTGAAGACAAACTGTATTTGCTGGCAAGCAAGCTGTTCTTTGAGGTTAGGGTGAAGCTCTTGGAATGTCTCCTGCAGCTCGCGCTCTCCTCCTCGAAAGTTTGTCCCCTGGTCACAGAGAACCTCCTTTGGTTTCCCACGCCTGGCTATGAAACGTCTCAGGGCCATTAGAAATGCATCGGTGTCCATCCTGGGAATCAGGTCAAGGTGGACTGCTCTTGTAGTTAAGCATTTAAACAATATTCCCCACCTTTTCTCGTTCCTTCGTCCAATCTTAAGTTGTGTATGGACCAAAGCAATCCACACCTGTGGAATAGAATGCCGGCTTGAAGAGGCGCAGTCGGGCTGGAGGGAGGTCTGCCATCCGGGGTGGATTTGGACGACCTTTCCACTTCTTACACTCAGCACAGGATCTCTGATGGCGGCGTACTGCTTCACGTCCACGTAATACCCAGTATCTCCTTCTGATCTCAGCAAACACCCTTTCTGGCCCTGTATGCTGGAGCTTGCTATCATAGTCCTGAACTATGAGTCGGGTCAGAACATGTCTGGGGTCGAGAACGATGGGGTGCACTTCATCTATAACCAGGTCAGGATTACGACGGCGATGGACGGACTACTACCCGCGATGGCCCCGTGTTTTCTCATTCAAAACTCTGGTGCAAGTTTAGAAGAAGGCGGCCTGGATTTGGCGAATCGGTATGCTGGCCTTGAGCACCTGGGTGTGACTTTCCTCCGGGAGAATGACAGGTTGAAGCTGTTTTTGTTGTAAGGGGTGGACTAAGACATTAAACCTCATGACATAGAGAAGAATTACGCTCGAGGAGATGGGTGATGGAGTTTGGCGCCCCGTTCAGCTGAATTTGCAGTGACTTAGGAAAGACTCGTCAATGTCTGGAACTGAAGGTGGATCTGGCTAAACAGATCTAGTAGAGTGGACCTATCGCGGTTAGAGACAATACAACGCTGTCGTCTTGACGAGCTGAACCCTTCAGAAGAGCCGATATGGGCTGGAGAGGAAGTTGGAGGTGGTAGATCAGGCCAGTCGCTTGGTGCCAGTTTCAGGAATGCAGGCCCGTCTGTCCATCTACTGCCTTGGCTAATATCTTGCAGGGTGAGGCCACGAGTGATGTTGTCTGCTGGGTTGTCTCTTGAGGGCACGTACCTCCAGGTGGCAGCTTCAGTCAGCTCTTGTATTTCCGCCACCCGAGTTCCCACGAAGACCTTGTATCGGCAAGAGTCCGAGCCCAACCAGGTTAAGACGGTGACTGAGTCAGACCATAAGGTGCAGTGGCGAATGGGAAGGGTTAACTAACTCGTGTAGATGACTCTATACGCAGCGAGGAGGCAGCATGTTAGTAGCTGGAGCACATTACTACTGAACGCCTGGGACAGATTGTCTGCTTCCTAGGGGGCCACTACATACAACTTCTCCTCATTCAACTTCAAACCTCATATCACTCACTAGCGTAAACAGCCCTGATAATACGAGGACCTCGCTCGACTACGCGCCGATAGCAGCACTCGGGAAGCGTGATCCTCCACTTCCCCTTCTGGGAGACTCTCTGTGCTTTCTCAGATAAGCCACTGATCCGTATGCTTGTTCAGCAGAAGCTCCATCAACTTGAACACATGAACGCGTTCCTAATCTCGGTGCACGTTGGCGTTGGGACGCACTCGCGATGTGGGCTGGCTGTACAGTGTCACCTGGGCTCAGCGACGTGTAGACCTCATGCAAGCTGAAGTGCTCCAACTCTGCTTCCCATATATGCCACTTCTGCAGGAGTTCCACTGGGAGTTGTGGGTCATCCCAATCTCTTTTCTTCTCCCACAGGTGGCGCACAATCACTTTGGCACGGGTGGTGTAGGGCACTATGTAACCAAGTGGATCGTACTGGCTAGCTATAACTCTATAGATGTTCCTCATAGTGGCCACTGAGCAATCAATTTGTCTGTGTTTGTAAGCGAGGGTATCAGACTTACAGTTCCAATGCAGTCCAAGGGCTGGTTCTTGGAGGTCAGGCTGACCTTGACTGAGCCACAACTCACAACTGGATGATCTGAGGTCTGGAGGGAGATGGTCAATGACACTTTGGTTGTTACTTGCCCATTGCCTCAGCTCGAATCCCCCGTCGGCCAGAAGATGACGCAACTTGTCAACAAGAGTCTTGGCAGCTACAGGACATGTGAGACTCTGTAAACAATTGTCCACATAGAAGGACTTGTTGATGGCGACCCGCACGTCTTCTTCTGGTTGGCTGTGATCCGTGACGTGTTTCTGCAATGCGAACGTTGCACAGCAAGGGCTGCAAGTAGTTCCGAATGGAAGTACGCGCCACTCGTAAACAACTGGAGGATTGTCTCGCATCATGTCCCGCCATATAAACCGCAGCAGTGGTCGATCTGCAGGTAGGAGCCTCACTTGGTGGAACATGCCACGGATATCGCTGCTGAAAGCCACAGCATGCTCCCTGAAACGTAGCAGCACAGCCAGCAGGGCAGGGCCCAGGGTGGGACCTGGTAAAAGGAGCTGGTTGAGGTTATGGCCTTGGTATTGGAATGAGCAGTTGTACACAACCCGGTTCTTCTCATTATGTCGGACCATATGGTGGGGTATGTACCAAGCCTCAGCACTGCTCTCCACTTGGTGGTCTGACAACTTCACTGCATAACCAGCCTCTACAAGCTTCTCGATCTCCCTCTGGTAGGCAGCCGCTTGTACTGGAGATTTTGTTAGGCGCTTTTCTGTCCCTCGTAAGAGTGGCAAAACTGCTTCTGGAGTGGCTTTGAGGAGAGGCATGTTCTTGACCCGAAGAAGGGGTGTGGCATAACGCTCAATGCCATCGACATTAACTCTCACTGTATGTTCTTGGAGCAGTGTAACTGCCTCCTGGTCCTGCCGCGACCTAACCGCTAACTTCTCACTGCGGTAAGGGAGTACATCCATCTGCCATAACTTCTCTACACATGAAAACAGCTCAGTGTGTGATGGTGCAGATGTGAACAGACAGTGACTTACATTAGGGCTGCACTTGATGGCTTGAGCTGGTCCCTGTAACGTCCATCCGAGGAGCGTCTTCACAGCTGCTGGCCCACCCGGTGGTCCTAGTCTGACAGGCTCTATAGGTGTAATGAGTTGTGTATAGTCGGCACCAATCAGCAGCATGGGACGAACTCTATTTAGAGGTGGGAGGGGCAAACCTGACAGATGTTTATACTTCTGCTGGAGTGAGGCAACTGGATGGGAATGCTCTGCTAAACTCAGTTGCTCGGCTGTGAAGGCATTCTGGATACTGTACACCTTGTCAGGATTGGCCGCTGGAGAAATTGTGAAAGACACGGCCGCCCCATGAAGCTTCTGCACTTCTTGTCTGACCGTACGGAGAGCTAACACCTCTTTATCTCCCTTGAGGCCCAGCTGTTGGGCAGCAGGCTGGAGCAGTATTGTCCGCTCAGATCCGTCGTCTAAAACAGCATACGTCTCTATAGACTTGTCGCCGTTCCTCAGAAAAACCTTACTGATCTTTAGCAGCACTTTACAGTTGTAGACTGGACGGTCAACGTACATGACTTTGTTGGCAGTGTTTACCAGGCAGCTCTCTGTTGGTTGTGGAACCGGTCCCTGTTCCTCCTCTGCCCTCTCATTCACCTCATGCAGGACTAAAAGATGTTTCCGACCACAGGTTTTACATGGAGCTTTAAGTGTGCACTTTGCTGCTTGGTGATTACGTCCGCAACGCCAGCATTTGTTATTAGCTCTTATCCATGTCACCTTTTGTTCTTTGCTCAAGTCCTTAAAGTTAGAACAGTTGTTCAGAAAATGCTTGTCATTGTCACAATAGGGACAGTAAGCCGTAACCCTCTCCCCTCTCTTAGACTTGTTGGCTGGATGTTCGGGTGCAGATAGTCCTGCTGCAGTGTTTAAACCCGAAGTCTTCTCGGTGCCCAGGAGGATAGTAGTAGACTTACTTGAGGGTTTTGGAGTGCGCTTGGTATCAGGCTTCCTGTAAAACGACTCCTCCTTCTTGAGGGGCTTAATGATGTCTTCCTGAACTTCTAGCTCGTATTCTAGCCAATCAGCGAAGTCAACAAGGGTAGGAATGTCAAGCCTTAGGGGGTGGATAAATCTCTTAAAACTGGCATTGAGGTCATAGGGTAGTTTACTTGACAACCTCGAAACATGAGAGCCACAGGTTAGCTCCACTTGGCCATTCTGCCCCAGTTGTTCTAACATACCTACTAAAGAGCGCACATTGAGGGCAAACAACCGAAAGCTCTTTACATCACCACTGCGTATGTTAGGACCATCCATTAATTCAGCAATCCTTTGTACTGCAAGCTTGTGTGACTGTCCATACATCTTGGTGAGAGCCAGCATTGTATCTGAGTAGGGTTGCCAGGAGTTACAATATGAATCTGCCACGAGTGAAGCTTCTTCACACTTAAGGTGGTCTGTGAGGATCTGATATTTGTATCTCTCAGTGGCATCATCTGGTAATAAGTTCTCTAAGGCAATTTTCATGCGTGCAAACTCTCTGGGGTCTGGTGATGTAAAGCTGGGGATGGTAGGCTTTGGCCCCCTGTATGTAGTTTCTCTTTGTGGCTCATTAAAGTAGGGTGCTTGGAAAAATGAGGAATCTCTTCCTGCATAGGAAGGCGCCCTCTGCTGAGGTGTGGCTGCATAGTATGGATTATAGGGTGGACCTCTGGATGGCTGGGAAACACTAAGTCGAGCAAAATCTTGTGCCATGTTTCCTCGGGAGCTGAATGTCGGATATTGTCGCTTTTGGTAGGATAAAGTATTAGTTGGGGGTTGGGAGTGTCCATAACTGCCACTGTATACTCCATGTGGTGAAGGAGGTAGGTGTGTAGGCCGATGAACTGCTGGCTGGGGCTGTAAAGCAACCATCAGGCTCTGGAACTGGCTACGGAGCTCAGCATTCTCTTGACGCATCCTTTCGAGAGCAGCACTAAACTCAGAGACTTGGTTGGTTTGCTGCCCCCTGGTGGCTTGCGCCCCAGATTGGTGATGCTCCTGTTCTTGTTCCTCATCCCCCAAGTCCCCCATGTCATGGTAATGACTAACTAATGGTGATGGTGATCTTGTAGTTGGATGCTCCGACATTGTTTGAGATTCACTCTGTGCTCCAGGTCCACTCAGATCATAATCTGCCAAGTAGGAAGGCATCGACAACTGTCGTTTGGGTCGTGTGTCTGGTGCTGCTGACTTTGGGTTCTGCATCTTTAAACAGCAATTTGCTATCCGGCTCGAAGGACCATTAAAAAATATTAATTGTGCTGTGCTGGTTGGAATGCTCAAATAGCTGTTGTGAGTCCGGTTAGAACATCAAAGAAAGAGTCTCTGGTACTTTAGCACCACGGTTTAATTGAGATGACTTTTGTTTTACAGTTGACCTTAATGCAACCCTTGATGGCACTGTTTTTAGGTGGGTTTTTTTTTTGTTCACTAGAACAGAAAATAAAATAATTGTCAGCACCTAAAATAATAATATACTCACTGTTGTCAACATTAGCACTATATATGCAGCTAAAAAGCACGCTGTCATACACTTAAAAAAGAGCTGCGACATTGGTAGCGCTCATTAAACTGATCTACTTTATTCTGGTGAACAGTGCATGACATCAATTAAGTGGAAAAACAGGTATACTTTACTAATTGAGCTGTATAATAACTTAAACATCACTTACTTTGACTTCACGCACAAACATCAAGGTTGGGGTGACAAATGAACTGCAAACACGAGCTTAAAGTACGCTTAAAGTCCACAAACTAAGCTTATAAGTATAATAAACTTCTCTCCTCGTCTTGTCTCCTTTCCTCTGCTCCAGCAAGCTGCACATGGCAGTCTAGGCTCCGCCCCTTAAAGGGCCAGCATGACAGTCCTTTAGGCAGCCTTTTCTAGCATGAGATATACCTATTTTTTAAGCTAGAAATAAAACGTTTACTCGTTCTATGTAGGCTACATGCATAAGTAACTTCAGATATTGATATAAGATTTTTAATGCAACCCTCTTCAGAAAAGGTCACTGTGCTTTTCCTTTGGTAACAATTATTTTGTAGTTACATTTTGAATAGGGCAAACAACTAATCTATAAAACCAAGCAGCAAGTGTGTTCTTATGTTCTTTAGTCAAAAAAAACATGAAGAAACCGCAGCTAAATGTCAAGTGAAATAAATACTGAATAATCAAACAATGTTTTGTTGTTGTTGTTGTGTCGTTGTTTTTAAAGTTTACCTCATACGACCAAGTTTAAAGTAAATTTGGAACAAGCATTATGACCCTAAAATTATTACAAATAGACAG
This sequence comes from Apricaphanius iberus, assembly GCA_028564705.1. Taxonomy (NCBI): domain Eukaryota; kingdom Metazoa; phylum Chordata; class Actinopteri; order Cyprinodontiformes; family Aphaniidae; genus Apricaphanius; species Apricaphanius iberus. Next base: position 358,474 of record JAPXFQ010000468.1, on the reverse strand, counting down.
TGTGGAGGTCCTGTCACTGTGGCTCCGATTGATCATGAGCCCTGGCTGCTTGGCCACATCGATATCCCTTTGGCTGAATGGTTAGCGCATGACTCTCACCTGGGAATCTTGGGATCGAATCCAGCCCGGGCCCTTTTTGTGTACCTTGCCACAACTGCAAAGTAAAAAAAAAAATATGTCAGAAAGTTTATCCATCTGTCAAATTAACCAGTCTGAAGTGGTAACGCATATGACTCTCAACACAGGAGTCGTGGGAACGAGTCCTGCCCGGCCCTTATTGGCCTTGCCATATAGTGTTGCTTGGAGGGTTCATGTGTTGTAGTCCACAACGACTTTCTCGTGATAAGAGGGAGAGAGATGTGAGGGTCCTGTTACTATGGCTCCGATTCATGATGCGCCATTGCTTCCTGGCCACAGGGATATCCCTTTGGCTGAATGCTTAGCACATATGACTCCCACCCAGGAGTTGTGGTATCAAATCCTGCCTGGGCCCTCGTTGTGCGCCACACATCCATCCATCCATCCTGCTGGCAGACCCACCATAAATAGTCAGCACCACCTGCTGTCCTAACTTTGCAACACAGACACAACAACGAAAAACTGTAAACGAAAAATGTCTCCTTCAATACCTCTTTTTGCATCGTTCTGGGTGCAAACTTGCAGACGGAGAGGTATAAACTAGGATTTATTCTCCAAAGATCGCGGGGGGACTGGTGCCTATCTCCAGTGGTCATCAGATGAGAGGTGGGGTCACCCTGGACAGGTCACCAGTCCATCACAAAAGAAGGCTTTTATTTTCAAAATTTATATAGCATGTTTATTTTATATATAGCATGTTTATAGTAATCAAATTACAAAAGTAGAAACATTAGAACGCTTTAAAAAATAAAGTAGTTTAGGCGTTGATGGCTCACCATTCTCATAAAAATGTGGAAGATATTATTGTTTTTATTCGTGGAAAACAAACACATTCGCGGTTTGGCGGAATGTCCCTTCACACGCACCGTAGAACTATCTCCTCCCTCCCAACATGGCTGCCATTGGGAGAGGGGTGACTCCGAGCTGTTTAGCAAGATGTTTCCTGAGACAGACTGGAAAACCGAGCCGGGGCAGCCCTGTTCTTCCCAACATCCAGAACCAGGCATGTTCCGTTTACAGTTCATCTGCGGAAGTTTCGGTTCTACCTCTAAAATTGAGACAGAACCTGCAGGATTCAGTGGTTAGCATGCTAGCCGGTTAGGGTCCTCACTGCGTTACGAGTGTGACTTTGACAGAAAGTGTAGCGAAGACATCAGCATAAGTTGACTAATCCCTTAAAATAACGATTTTTCCACACAAAGAATAGCTTTAGTTTAGCCGGTTGAGTTTAGTTCGTTGTTGAGATATTTTAGACCTTATTAATATAATTTTAAATACATGCTGGTGTAGCTTCAGATTATTCATAAATCAGCTTCCATTTACGTTACCAAGTGTGGTTGAGCTTCTTCTCCAGTTAGACACGTAAATGTTTAAAATGACCATGATGGTCCATTAATCAGCAGATTTATCCTCAACGTGTTCATGATATGACAGCCGTCCTATAAAACACTGATATATGATTTTTATAGCATTTTTTAGAGTCCTGAACCCTTTAAAAAAATAACCTTTCCGCAGCCTTATAGAAAGCTGAACATCCAACTTTATTAGATATGTTAGAATTAAACAGTGTTTTAAGGATAACTTCTTTTCTGGAGGTGCTAATATTGTTAATTAAAATGCAAAGTATGTATAACATGGTTATGTGCAGCTTTTTAAAAAAACCAGATGGTTGTCCACATTTCACGTTTCTGCGGGATTAACTCATATATATATATATATATATATATATATATATATATGTATGTATATATATATATGTATATATATATATGTATATATATATATATATTTATATGTATATATATATATGTATATATATATATGTATATAATATATATGAATTATTATATAATTTATAGTATATAAATGATATATATATATATATATGTATATGTATATATATATATATATATATATATTTATATGTATATATGTATATATATATATAGTTATATGTATATATATATATATATATGTATATATATATATATATATGTATATATATATATATATGTATATATATATATATATATATATTGTAAAAGCTGTCAGCGTGACATGTAATTCATATCATTTAGATTTAAAATATGTTAAAATATTATACGTTGCAGATATTTGTACCGTACATTAGTAGTATTTTTTTTCTCTTCCTTTTCATACTTGGTCCAATTTCTTTAATTTGTCGTCCCTACAGCTGTTGCTTCAGAGTTCCAGCCTGCACACACTGTTTGGTTGCAGCAGGTCTCAGGTCAGCCGCAGGCACCGTGGAAAGTTCCTCTGGGTCAGCTCTGTGGCCGTCAGACACAACAGCTCACAGGTACATCAACATATGTTAGAAAAAACATTTTAAAGTGAGCTGAAAGGATAATTTTATTAACTACCTCTGTTACTTGCATGTTCTTTCTTTCCACTTTACAAATCTGCATCTGGCAGGTTTGAAAAGTTTGTTTATACAATTTATAGTGTTCCGTAGCTTTTTAAAGACTACATTTTAATCATAAATGGATCACATGAATCAACCATCTTTATTTGCAGAACATTTGACAGTTCATCATTCAGTACCAGGTGATAATGGTTCAATTATGTAGCAGCATCCTGACAGTATTACCCTTATATATTTGTTTGTATGGAAAGTTAGCCTGGAATAAAAAAAAAAGTAAAGATTATGCCTTCAAATCCAGCACAAGGGTTTTATGTAACATATTTGAAACAAATGTAGTGACATAAATGTGATTCAGAGCTTATGTTCTGAAGCAGAGAGAAATCAGAGTAGAATAGGATATTTGTGTGCTTGGATGTCTTTCTAGAGATTATTCAGATAATTCATATTGGAAAAAAGTCTTAGATGTATTCTGAAAGAAAATATTAACTGTTATTGTTAACTAATACATGAGCAAGCAAAAAGTTTTGTCTGTTTTTATTGTTGTAATGTTGAGACTGAGTGCTCCTGAATATCGGCCGAATGTTTTCATGCTGTAACATAAGATATTTACGCCGAAAGATGAGACGCTGATAATGTTTTTTTGTTTTGTTTTAATTTAAGATATGTTTGTAAATAACAAAAAACAAAGCAAAAAACTCACCAACATGATCACATGCCTGGTTATAATATAAAATGTAATTTAGCCGACCAGAAAAGTAATTGGTTGCACCCTAAGTCGCTTCGATGAAGTCGTCTTCTTCAATGTCTTTATTACCTCTGGAAACTTTTCTCATATTTTTACACAGACTCAGTTCTTCCAGCTGCCTCCTCCAATGTCTCACCATCGATTTTATTGGTTTCAGGCTTACCTGCAGTAGCTCTGTTTTCCTTCTTTGACAACCAGCTCCATTGCCTATAAGTTAAAAGCTGCATCATTTACATTTATTTGTGTGTTTTTCATAATGAGGGTGTGTTCATGAAAACTACCAGTAGTATCTGCTTTGGTGTATAAGCTTTCTCCACATGTCTGTTTCACTTTTCCTCCTATAGTGCCCCCTAGATGCTATTGGACAGTACAAATCTATAAATTAGCCACATTGTTGTTTCAGAAGCATGGTTCAAAGTGAGTGAACAAAGCAGCGTCTTATAATCTGAAATTAACAGTACTTGCTTCTCAGCCGGAACAGAGCTCCCACAGTAATTACCCTTGTTTAAAACGCTGTAAAAAGCCTTAAATTCCTCATTTATTACAGTAGCATTACTGTTAACTGAAAATGTTGAAAACGTACAAAAATTGTTAAAGATTATTAGAGCGTCTGCAAATATTTAATGTGAAAGGTTTGGTAAAATCGCTTCAAATTCACATTTATGCTTAAGATGCAACTTAAAATAGGAAAGACACGAGACCAAGTAAAGTGTGTTATTCCTCACAAGTCAGGAAGTGGCTGCTTTAAAATAGTTACAAGCTTTTAGTTTTCATTGTCTAAAATAAAAAGCTATAAAATGGAGATTATGAAATTAGTTGGATCTACAGCCAAGAGTATAGGGCAAACAAGTTTTATTTACGATTTAAATTATTAATATTTGCATGTCAATCTTGGTCCTGCGACATTCACTTTGATGCCCGGATACTGTGGAGGAAATTCTGGTTGTTGTCTGTCACACGTTATAGATTCAATTTAATTGATATTGTCCATCTGAGCTGTGAAGATTGAGATAATGCCCCTTAGAACAAACCTGGAGCATCCAATAGAGATTATCAACTGTTCCCTTTATTCATATTTTAATCTTGAAATGATCTCTCCTTGATTCAGTCACTGATGAGCCAATTTTATCCTGTTTTTCTTTTCAGATCCCACCTGGTGATGGATCGATACCACCTCCTGTCCTGGAGTCCTCCTCAGCATCCCTGCCTGCTGACTCGGTCCCCACCCTCACAAAGACAGCCTCCCAACAGGTCACTGAATAATAAAACTCTAAATGAGTTTATCTTTTTTTTTTCCCCATCCTAATTCTCTATAACTTTTACCTACAGATCCCATCTGAAAGTGTTTCAGTAACAGCCTCAGTAGCGGACCCCTCGCCTGTTCTAACACAGCCGGTCATCGATCAGGTGGCCGATGCTGCGCCGGTTGCAGCAGACATCCTCCAGGCTGTGGCTGCAGAGCCCACACTGGCAGAACTGGGACTGGCCGGCTACACTCCAGTGGGTCTGATCCAGAACCTGTTGGAGTTCTTCCACATGGATCTGGGCCTGCCCTGGTGGGGAGCTATAGTCGTAGGTGAGTAAAAACAGAAAATATTTCAGAAAATAAGACTTTTTATGGCCGTTTATTTCTGCTTTTAGAAAACTTATGGTCTATTTTCTGAATTGTCATCTAACAATCTTTGTTTGACTTTAATGTGGGGTTATTGGTTGTTTGCTGCAGGAACGGTTCTGGCCCGTTTGGCTGTTTTTCCCGTCATAGTGAAGGGTCAGAGAGAAGCAGCTAAACTGAACAACGTCCTGCCTGAGATGACTAAACTAACCAACAAAATGAACGAGGCCAAGCAGAGTGAAAATAAATATGAATGTACGTATCATCCCCTCACTCTCTGATATATATATATATATATATATATATGCTGTCTTTCTGCTCTGTATGTCGTACTGATTTTGATCTGCTGGTTCATTTTTTTGCAGTTGCGAAAGCGTACTCTGATCTGAACCTGTTCCAGAAGAAACATGACGTGAATCCTCTACGAGGCTTCCTGGTTCCTTTGGTCCAGGTCAGTGATTCTGTGTTTATAGTTTACGGCACATGTCAACATGAACATGGTGGAGGGTTTAACCAGCCTTCTTATCCTGTAGGATGTATTATTTAATGTTTCAGCTCCTAGTAGGGTTTAACACTGCAAACTGGGCTCAGTGGAGGGGTCAGACTCTAATTAATTAAAGGATCTCAATGACAGAAGTCATTGATTATACTTTAAAATACATAACAATTATAAACTCTCCTAAGCATCTTATGTCCATGTTTGATATTAGCAGCTTCCATATTTCTTCATGTTCTTTGCTGCCAACTCTCCTGTCTGGATTCTCAGTGTTCCTCACTGACACGTTGATCTCTCCCAGGCCCCAGTCTTCATCTCGTTCTTCATCGCTCTGAGGAAGATGGCGTATCTGCCGGTGCCCAGCTTACAGACGGGAGGTGTGCTCTGGTTCACCGACCTGAGCGCAGCAGATCCTTTCTACATCCTTCCTTTCGCTGTCACCGGAACCATGTTCTTCATCCTGGAGGTGAGATGACCCTAAAAACTCCTCATATTCAATCTTTCTCTCCCAGCAACAGAACCACAGCAACAGTTTTCTTAACTCATTTTACTGATTATAATTTTTCAGCTCGGAGCAGAGTCTGGTATTGACAACCCAAACCTGCGAGCAATGAAGACTGTTTTCAGAATTATGCCTTTAGTCATCCTCCCTCTCACCATCAACTTCCCCACGGTCAGTGTGGATTTGTCCCAGAACTTAAACCACCAAGATGTCTTAAAGCTCCACTGCTCACAGTCTGTGTTAAAAAAATTTATTTCCCAGGCTGTGTTTACCTACTGGCTGACCTCCAACTGCTTCTCCCTGGGTCAAGTGGCTCTGCTGAGGCATCCTGCAGTCAGACGGAAGTTTAACATCCCAGAAAGGATCAAACACCCGGCAACAGCTCTGCCTCAGAACGATGGGCTTATTGAGAGCATGAAGAAAGGTCATTGTCGCAGAAATGAATTAGTCGCTGCTTAATTTAGCCTGCAGTTTTACTAAAGCGTACCTCTGTGTTATCTGTGTGGTAAACTGGTTTCCAGGATGGAAGAATGCTCAGCTGGCCCACCAGCTGGAAGAAAGGGAGAAAAGAATAAAGAATCATCTGGATATTGCTGCTAAAGGTCAGAAACACCAGGTTTTGATACTTTAAAAATTCATCTAATCCACTATGGGAAGGATTAAATTAACTAGAATGTTGGAGCTGAATAAGAGAAGTATGTAATGCATTTCTTTATTGTTTATTAGTTATGTCCCCTTTGTTGACCCAGATTATTCCCACAAAAATCATGCGTCTCTGGTCAAGATACCATCCACAATTAGTACAGTCCCTCAAAAAATTAAAGAACACAACCATTAAAATTATTGATGAATTCGAACCCAAATATTGTTTAATTTAGTAGAAAAGATGGATTTTAGTAAAATTGTATTGTATTATAATTCTAAACTGTGCTTGTAAAAAGACGAAAGACTTTAATATTATGAAATGTATAGGAAATGTGTTTTTACAGGATTAATGCGTGTTTCCTGACGTTTAACAAACAAATGTATCGATTGTTCAGGACTGTGTGAAGATAAATTTATTTGTCGTAATCCAAAGCATCAAAGCCACAGCTGTAACATTAATTAAGGGCTCCCTCTTGTGGTTGGTTGCACAAATAAAAGATTAAAGATCTTGAGACCCCCGTGGGAATTTATTTTACTCAAATCCCACAACTAATACTGCATTTAAAAAACGGGGAATATTTTATTTCTGCTGTTTGAATCAGGGTGTATTTGTTATTAAATCATTTAGATTTCCATATCATTTTCCATGTATCCCATAGATTCTCAGCCAAGTCATTTCATTTTAACATGTCACGTTTTTGTTTCTTCCTGCTTCCATTTTCAATATGTAAATGAAAAACTATACAAATTAATAATTTAATTAAGATCAAATGTTTCCTTACATTTGATTTAATCTTGTTATATTTTCTGACCTCACTATTTCCACATATTGAGGTTATCCTATATTGATCAGTTGATTTGTATAAAGCATAACAGATTATAACCTATAAAAAAAACAAAACTACTGTGATCATCTTTCTGATGGTAGATATTTACTATTCAAATATCATCCATATTTTCAAACAATAGATTTATTAAGGCCATACAAACCAATGCTTAGTTTGTATAAAGTGTCCCGCCTGAGTCCACATGTTTTCTTTCCCCTTTAGATGTCTTTGTAACGAAGAACCAGAACGGCAATAGTAGTTGATGGTACCAGTGTGATAGTGGATTGGCTCACTGGAGTCCAGTCACTTCTATTCTCAAGCAATGCAGCTTTTATGGTTAAGATTTTTCACCTCAGTTGCAGTAGTAATCATCTTGCAATCCAAAGATTGTGGGTTTGATTCCACTGGTCAATATGCCTTTATTGAAGTCACTTAACCCCAGGCTTTATTTTGATCTGGCATCTGTGTATGGATGTAATCATTGCTATAGTGTTAAGTGCTCTGAGTGATCCCTATGACTAGAAAAACACTATTTAACTTCAATTCATTTACCGGTCTTGTATAATTCAAATAAATTAAACCAATATGTGGACGTTTAGCAGGAAAAGCTTTAAGTGCACCATTCTGGATCCTCTTTAGAACTGAGAAATCTTTTTGGAACCGAGTTCTACATTTCAATGCTTAGAGAAACTAATTTTCCACCATTCTGCTCCTGAGTTGAAAATAATGACGGATGTATTTGAAGGGGCTGAATTTATCAGATCCTAATGCTTTTATTGTTGTTGTTTTTCCTAATCATTTTTCTTTTACGCTTAAAATTTTCACTAGAACATCCCATTAAGTATTTCTAAGCTCCTCTGTTTCACCCTCCAGGTCCACTGAGGCAGACCTTTACCCACAATCCTCTGCAGCAGACAACTCGTGGTGCTGCAGTATCGACTAAACAAAAGGAAGCAAAAGCGAAACCTTGGAAGAACACGATTGGATGAATATAATGGGAATGAGCTTCTCTGTGTAGAGAATTATGTACATATTTATAGACTGAAGAGATAGAAGGAATGTTGGGATGGGTGGTGATTATGTATTCTAACTGGATATAAACTTCTGTAAAACATCATGGGTGATGTGTCATAATGTGTATAGTTGAGAGGACCCAAATTCAGACTGGATGAGGTGAATATTGATTATTTATTGAGTCCAGAATAACCAGGTAACACAATTGAGTGAGATATATGAAAACATGGGACGTTAGACGAGGAACCAGTCAGGAACTACAGAGTTTAACAAACAATAGTGGGGAAAAGCTTTAGGCAGGTGTGGGGAAAAAAGCCTGTAAACAAAGAATGCTTTCAGAAATGGACGTTTTTATAACTTTAAAGAACAAAATGCACCGAATGAACAAAAGATAAAACTAAATCAAATCAGTAGCTGGTTTGACCACCCTTTGCCTTAAAAACAGAATCAATTCTTCTAGGTACACTTGCACACAGTTTTTTGAAGGAACTTGGCTTGTAGGTTGTTCCAGACATCTTGGAGAAATAACCACAGATACTCTGTGGATATATCTTCATGTAGTCCTAGATAAACTTGATGATGTTGATATCAGGTCTCTATGGGGACCATACCATCGCTTCCAGGACTTCTTGTTCTTCTTTACTCTGAAGATAGTTGTTAAAGCTTTTTTTTGGGGGGGCAATGCAGAATAAATCTGGGGCCAATCATACACCTCCCTGATACTATGACATGATAAGCATCTATCTGTATTTCCCAGGTTTGAGAACGGTAATCCTGAGCAAATATCAAAATCCATTTCCAGAAATTCAGCCTAAACGTTCAAGAAGCCTCTGCCATGCTTCACTGTTGCCTGCAGAGACTCATTCTAAAGGCTCCCCAGCCCTTCAAAGAATAATCTGCCTTCTGCTACAGCCAGATATTCCCAGTTTACACCAATCAGTCCCGAACATCTATACTTTTGTGCATATGCCTACCAGGTTTTCCTGTTAGATGTATGGCTGCAAATCTTCCATAAAGACCACTTCTTGCCAGACTTCTCCAGACAGTAGATGGGTGTTACTGGGTCCCGCTGGTTTCTGTCAGTTCTGATCTCATTTCATTGCTGGACATCTTCTGATTTTGAAAGATAGTAAGCTTGATGTGTCTTTCATCTGCTAAACTAATTTCCTTGACCGACCCCTGCATCTACAATCCTCAACGTTGCCTGTTTCTTTGTGCTTCTTCAAAAGAGCTTGAACAGCACATCTTTAAACCCCCAATCAGCTTTGAAATCTTTGTCTGGGAGAGATCTTGCTGATGCATTATGTCTTCTGGCTTTGCTCAATCTTGCCATGTCATTAAACTTATCTTCCTCAACCTCACCTTATTAGCAGAGTTTGGCTTTCCCTCACCGAGTTTTCAGCCTTCTACCCAGCCGTTTATGTTTCAGTTAAGGACTTTATATTAACCTATGTGAGACACTGATAATCATTAACACCTGTTTGCTATAATTGCGTGATCATACACCTGACTATAATCTTACAAAATCCCTGACTTGATGCTGGTTTGAAGACAAACGGTAGTAACAGCAAATATTGATTTGATTTCTTTCTTTTGTTTGCTAACTTTAAAAAAAATAAAAATAATCACATTTCTGAAGGCATTCTTTGTTCAACGCATTTTTTACACTTGCCCTTAAAGATTTACATACACAGAAGGGTATTCATGTGAAAATCTGGGGTGATTGCAGAGGGGAGACAGTGGAAGAAACGGAAGGAAAACAAAACCGATCAAAACATTAGTGATATGTTTTATTGTGCTCAAAACCAAATCTCTGCTGACTACATATAACCCTGAGTCATTTAAATGTGTAAAGTTGTTTTATTATAAATAGATCTTTGCAGCTGAACATGGTCAAATTCTACCAAACAGTGTTTGAGTCAGACTCAGCAGTTTGTGTGTAAAAATAGCCCTTTGCTTTAGCAGACCTCACAGCTGACAATATAAAACATTTTATAAACGTCTTCATAAACACCCAAACATCGAGTTACACACTTTAATTGCTTTTCCTTCTGTGTGCAAATAACATTAAGGCTGTTTGTACGGTCAGCAGTGCTTTCAGTTTCAAAGATGCGCATTCATCAATCGTTTATTGCCTCTAAGTAAAATTTCCATCATTCCGCACAAAATACTTGGTGTAATTAAACGTTTCTTCACTGAGATGCTCAGGCACATGAAGACTTCCTCTGGAGTGCATTTTAAAGTTCTCCCTGAAGTTGCTCCGGCCACCTTCAGAAATGAATTCCCAATCAGTTGGAGATGACTGACGAGTCAGAAAGCCGCGTCCAGCTCGGCCCCAGATGTTTGTCCTGCAGGGCCTCTCAGCAGCAGAAGCTGGTGGAGGACCAGAGTTCAGACCCTGTAACTTCAGTCTCTGTCAGGGTGTCCAAAGCAACCTTCTCTACTCCGATTTGTCATCCATCTCAGTCAAAACAGAGTAGCACACTTTCTGAATCAGGATGCCACACTTGGCTGAAAGAAAAGAGAAGATTGAAGCTTATATTAATAAGAAACCCAACAGTTAGTGAATAATTTGTAGGTTTTTACAAGAAAAAACGAAATACTGAGAGGAAAACTCTTAGGTTTAAATTTCACAGATCTGGCTTTTTATGTACAGTCGTGGCCAAAAGTTTTGAGAATGACACAAATTTTAGTTTTCACAAAGTTTGCTGCTAAACTCCTTTTAGATCTTTGTTTCAGTTGTTTCTGTGATGTACTGAAATATAATTACAAGTACTTAATGCGTTTCAAAGGCTTTTATCGACAATTACATGACATTTATGCAAAGAGTCAGTATTTGCAGTGTTGGCCCTTCTTTTTCAGGACCTCTGCAATTCGACTGAGCATGCTCTCAATCAACTTCTGGTCCAAATCCTGACTGATAGCAACCCATTTCATAATTGCTTCTTGAAGTTTGTCATAATTAGTGGGTTTTTGTTTGTCCACCCGCCTCTTGAGGATGACCACAAGTTCTCATTGGGATTAAGATCTGGGGAGTTTCCACGCCATGGACCAAAATTTCAACGCTTTGGTCCCTGAGCCACTAAGTTATCACTTTTGCCTTATGGCACGGTGCTCCATCGTGCTGGAAAATGCATTGTTCTTCACCAAACTGTTTGTGGATTGTTGGAAGAAGTTGCTGTTTGAGGGTGTTTTGGTACCATTCTTTATTCATGGCTGTGTTTTTGGGCTAAATTGTAAGTGAGCCCACTCCCTTGGATGAGAAGCAACCCCACACATGAATGGTCTTAGGATGCTTTACTGTTGGCATGACAGGACTGATGGTAGCGCTCACCTGTTCTTCTCCGGACAAGCCTTTTTCCAGATGCCCCAAACAATCGGAAAGAGTCTTCATGGAAGAATATCACTTTCCCCCAGTCCTCAGCAGTCCATTCACCAAACTTTCTGAAGAAGATCAATCTGTCCCTGAGGTTTTTTGGAGAGTAGTGGCTTATTTGCTGCCCTTCTTGACACCAGGCCATCTTCCAAAAGTCTTCGCCTCACTGTGCGTGCAGATGCGCTCACACCTGCCTTCTGCCATTCCTGAGCAAGCTCGGCACTGGTGGCACTCCGATTCCACAGATGAATCCTCTTTAGGAGACGATTCTGGCGCTTGTTGGACTTTCTTGGATGCCCTGAAGCCTTCTTAACAACAATTGAACCTCTTTCCTGGAAGGTCTTGATAATCCTATAAATTATTGATTTAGGTGCAATCTTAGTAGCCACAATATCCTTGCCTGTGAAGCCATTTTTATGCAACGCAATGATGGCTGCACGCGTTTCTTTGCAGGTCACCATGGTTAACAATGGAAGAACAATGATTTTAGCATCAACCTCCTTTTAACATGTCAAGTCTGCCATTCTAACCCAATCAGCCTGACATAACGATCTCCAGCCTTTTGCTCGTCAACATTCTCACCTGAGTTAACAAGACGATTACTATAAATGCAGAGAAATTTTCATGGCAAAGAAGGACTATGCAATTCATCTGATCACTGTTCATAACATTCTGGACTATATGAAAATTCCCATTATAAAAACTTAAGCTTTAACTTTTCCTATTTCCAATATTTATGTAATTCTCAAAACGTTTGGCTACGACTGTAGAGGAGGTATAAAGAAAGTAATTAGATATGTCAAGATGATAACCCAACACTTCATATAAACCTGAACACACCATCCCTACAATAAAACATGGTGATGGCAGCATCATGTTGTGGGCAGTCATCAGTAGGGAAGGGAGGCTGCTCAGCATTAAAGAGGAAATTCACCTAAACACAGGCCAGTCTAGGAGGACAACTTGGTTGAGGCTGCTAATAAATTCTGACAAAGTTTCACCCTTCAGCAGGAAAACGACACAACAGTCAGAGCTAAACTGGAGCATTTAGATCCAAGCATAGTCGTGTGTTGAGATCTAGTGTTCGTCAAGACGTAACTCCCACTGAGAGTCTGTGGTAAAACTGGAAAGTTGCTGCTTAGGATTACTCTCCATCCAGTCTAACTGAGGTTGGGATTATTTACAGAAAAGAACGATCAAAGATTCAACCTCTAGATGTGGAATATTGGTAGAGATGTATCTGAGAATATGTGCACCTGTAAGTGCATTGAAAAGTGGTTCTACAAAGAACTAAATCGGGTTGAGTTGAAACCTGTTTGGGCTTGATTCCCTGAAAATGAACTCAATCAAAAAACCCTGTATGAATATATATTTGTGAGGAAATATAAGCACTCCTTTCTGCTCTAACAAACTCCCCAAGAAGACGGCCACCAGATCATTACAAAAAATATCTACAATCCCTCGATTTATTACTGATTTGCTCTTAATTGGGGGGAATCCTGGGTCTGCCTTACCGATGTAGCTCCGCAGCCACATCGGCCTCTTGCTGGCCGGAGTGTAGCAGCAGAGGAAGTAGACAGGCACTCCTGACAGGGCGATGCCGATCCCGATCAGCGAGTTAATGGTGTCGCTGTAGAGAGGCACCACCACAAGGAAGATGGTGAGGAGGCAGAAAATGATGGGGTAGACCAAACTGAGCTGTGAGAAGGAAAAGAGAGAGATTATCAGATAAAGACTTGTATGGAAATGTAAACTATATTTGGATTGTGGTGGAACTACCTTTAGTGGTCTCTCTCTATCCGGCTGCTTCCAGCGAAGATAAAGCTGCCCTAAAATAGACAGGCCAACAAAGAACCAGTAGCTGAAGCTGTAATAGTTGATCAGCCTGAAAACGTCCTCCACGCACAGATATATAAGAGCCATAAAGCCCTGGAGGAAAGGGGAAAATTAAACCTCGTTAGATCAGGAAATTTGCTGAGAAAGTTCAGGAGAAAAGATCTGAGAAGCGACTGACGTTGAAGAGGAGGGCAGGAATGGGAGTGTAGCGGTGGACATGGATCATGCACAGGAAGTCCGGCAGGTGGCCCTCTCTGGAGCCCACGAAGAACAACCTATTCATAAAACAGACAGTGGGTGTGTTGAGGTGTTAATACATGATATCTAATAGTGAGGCTCAGTTGTTATCTGGACTCTGAATCTCTCACCTGGAAGCCGCCACGATGGAGGCGTTCAGCCCGCCGAAGCAGGAAAGAGCCACAGCGAAGGGAATGGTCCAGTTCATCACACCAAACACCTTATCTGCAAAGGTCTGTAAAGGAAGCAAGTTTTCAACCACAATCCGTCCCTCATGAAGGTCAAGATTTACCGAAAAACTCACCACAGCGACAGCGTCGCTGTCTAAGATGGCGTTGATGGGGAGGATGGTGTAGTAAGCCACGTTGGTGAGAATGTAGATCACTGTCACAATGGGCATGGAGATAGCGATGGCCAGGGGCAGATTCCTGCAGTTCACAGAAACAACCAGCAGGGGGAAGCAAAGCAGAGGAGATGCACATGAATTCAGCTCACAGGATGTTTGACACTTAATCTGCCTGGGAACCCTGATAGACCCAGACATAATCAGACTGGTCTTTGTCTGAAATAAAGACACAATGCAAACTTGTTCTTTACTTCTGAAATGTTTCTTTAAATTCTGGTGAAAAAAATGGCTCAGTGGAAAAGATTTGGACTAATAAGGGACTAAATCAGTTGATTTCATTTGGATTTTTCAGATTGATCTTTAAACAAAGTTGGTAGAAGTCTGCTTTTACAAATGTTGAAGAGTGAAAATGTAAAGTAAAATATTCACTTTGGAGGTTTCATGATTAAAAAAGGAGATCTAATCTCAGGAGATGATTCAGGTACGATACGCAGGACTGACATCAGGTTTGTTTAATGTTGTGGTGCCTTCTTAAAACTGATCCCCACTTCCAGTAAATTCGGTGTTCTTTTGTGATGGAATAATAGGAAACAGGAGTAATTTGTTTGAAAGAAAGTCCTGGCCGACAGATGGGAACAGCTTTGATCTGTGAGGCCTACAGTAACAACTACAGAGGAGTCCTGCTCCAACGTTTTATCATCACGAGGTCTCCCATCGCTACTGCTTTCACTCATTTTTATATAAAATCGTGTCTTAAAGTTGCTCCTCTAACATTCCACTGATATTAAAGATTTTAACCTTTTAGAGAGAGATTAAACAGTATTTAAGCCTGAAAGTATGAATGAAAGTATGAAACGGAAAAAGACCTCATGGAGGACACAAGGTTGAGAATTATACTTTAAGGGATCAGAAGCAACAGGTATGAATGGGGATTCATATTTTTAAATCAGATTTATTGAGTTACTGTGACTTTCTTTATTCAGTCAGTGAAGAGAAAAGTATTGATTAGCAAAATGTAAGAAGTTAACTTGTCTTATGTATGAAAAGAGAGAAAATATTATTGCAACACTGCCTATATTCCATGTAACATCAACCACTATGACTACTTTCAATGCAACAATGATAGACAAAATCTAAAATTCTCACTTCTGTGAAACTCTCAAGGCTCTTCTGACACTGATGTGAAGATCAATAAATCTGACAGAGAATAGTTTGAAACTATAATTTCACTAGTTTGTTTGCTCAGAAGTTAATTAGAATTTTAAGCTGAAATTTCCTGTTTAAAGTGTTTAAATTTGAGAAGGATAAGCTGGATGTAGCAAGATTAATATCAACTTGGAGGTTTTAAAGATTTACTTAAGCAGTTTTTTTCTGTTTTAACGATCATACAAAACACAACTGCAGCAATAGGAAAAGCAAACATCAGGTGGAAAAGTTTTAATTTACTGTGGAACTTTTTTAGTTACTTATTAAGAAAGCATCAAAAATACAAAGGTACTCCGGCTAATATTCGATTGTTTGAACAAAACTGTCACCCTCAGATGAAATCAAATTGGTTAGGATGTTGAGGAAAGAACTAGGTAATGACAAGGCTCTAGCCTGTTATAAAGAGGAGACTGTTGGAACAGCAACATTACTCTCCATAGTAAAGGAATTAAAATCTTCTCACAGACTGAGAAGCTGCTCAGCAAGAGAGAAGCTACTGCTCCAGAAATTATGCGTGATGTTTTTATGATGAGATAAGATTGGGCTGTTTGGTTACAATGGCAAAAATCATGCTCAGACAAGTCCAGAAGAAACCTTCAAATCTACACAGTACCAACTTTCAAACACAGCGGTGGTGGCATCATTCACTGTTTCACCACTATGGCTACATGTGAATCACACAGTATGTACAGAGTAATGGACCCCCCACCCCATTATCACCTCAATTTATCAGCTGAAAAATTGATGAAAATTGATCATTCCAGCAGGAAAATGATCTGAAATACACATTAAAACTGGTTTTAACATGGATTAGGCCTGCTAACTTTAAGCTTCTTGAATGGGGCTGACCTAAACACTGAAATTGATCAACCATGTTGAGTGAGTCCAATCTAGTCAGTCAAACCGCTGAATGTTAAAGCTTTAGTGCTTCAAACTAATTGGTATATTACATAATTTGGGATGCTATACATAGAAGATTAACACTTTAAGTGAAAAGAAACATCCGGCCATGACACAAGGTCATTTCTGCTGACCTCCTCACCTCTCTGGGTTTTTGATCTCCTCTGTGACGAAGTTGAGCGTGTCCCATCCGGAGTAGGAGAACAGAGCAGAGTACAGGGCCAGAGCGATGTGTCCTGGATCCTGAGAGGAGCCTTCAAACATGCCATCAAAGTTCTGGGTGTAACCTAAAAAAATAAAACAGTGACAAAGTTACAAAGTAACTTGTAAATGCATTTATTGCATCACAAAAATATTTGGAATTGTCCTCCACCTAGTTAACATTTTTTAGGACAATTCTAGAATCAGCACTCCTCAATTTCTTTGAGAAAGGTCAATAATGTCAGCTGTGATGTTTGCGATATGGTGTATTTTGAAACAGCGCTAAAAAATATTGTTAGATGATAGACTAACATTTTTTAATAATACTGACATCAAACTATGAAAAGTAAATTAGAATGCAAGTAAAAACTAAAGGCAAACTAAATTGGGCTGACCCAATCAACATGTACAAAACCTGGAGACATCTTTCTTACTTAAAATAAAAAATTAGAAAAAAGACAAAACGTTTTTGCTGGTATGAGAAATAATACTTCATCCAAACTATTGCAAGCTTTCAATATGCAACTTCCAACTTAAATCAATTAAATGACCAACAAATGTATTCAAAGCACAATATGCAGGCTTCCTAATTAGATCTAAACAAGTCAACAGAAAATAACAAATTGGTTTTAAAACAAGAAGTTAAACAGCATTTGATTTAAGACCTTTACAAATAATTGAAGCATAGAATTAATGACTTTTTTTAAAAACGAATGTTTTTATGAATAACTAACAAACATAAATATTTTCCTTTGACTTTTAGACTTTTTTTTCTTTTCCTATTAAAGAAACCTTTATTCATGTAATTATTAATGCTATCTCTCATTACATATAGTACGCTCCTTTATATCTTCCTGAAAAGATGACAGAACATACGTAAATTGGCTGTAAGACAGTTTTCCTACCATAACGAAAAGAAATACCATAATGCCGGTAGTTTTTGTTTGTTTTACCATAAGTATATGTTCTGGTCACATCATAAAGGACAATGTTTTTCTAATGTATGGTGAGACACTGACTTTCATGAGATTATCTAGGTGACTTGTCTATCACTCTTACAGTAAGATCTTTTAAACTTCTGTTTAGATAAAGTCTGAAAATCTAAGGAATCATCTGTTCATATCCTCACTCCTGCATCTCACACTTTCATTTTCTGATGACTCTAAGTTTGATGTGGACACCAGAAGTCTAAACATCTTGTTACAGATCCAGATTTTTCAGCTGATTATTTGTCTTACTCTGGGGGTTGACAAACTCCCTTTCTGTAACGTAAACCATGTGACGTTAAATAGTTGTCCACTTTGCAATTACTCTAAACAAAACCAATTGCTATGGGGCAATTCTGATGACTTGAAAGAGGATAATGTGTAATGAGTGCAGTGTGTGATTTCCCCCTTTTTTTTTCTTCTCAATTTTACATGTTTTCTGTTTTTACTTTACATATATCAGGTATATTTTTTATTATAATCAAAAGCAATTTCCTCCTGTTATGCTTTGCTTGTAACAGAAATACCTGTGTTGAAAAAAGGAGATGCCTATCCTTTCCACATATCCTTAAAATGCACTCTAATACATAAAATTAAACATCTGATTATGTATATAACAATGAATTTATCATAATCACTTGATGAATGAAATAAACTGTTCTATGTGGTTAAAATAAAACCCCAGGGGAAGAAAAATAAAGGCAAATTGGATTTCAGTCTATTGTCATTTCAGTTTCATGTTATGTTTTGTCTTAATGGTTTTAAACATTCTCAGAAGGAACATGTCTGGCCCAAGTTTTTTTTCCCTGGAGAAATAACCTTCAGTGGAGCAAAGATCCAAACAGTCTGTTCAGTGTTTATGAGTTTTTTCCTTCTACTCTTCCTATAAAACTAATAGCAGAGCTTTACCCCGACCTGTTCATCTGTAAGCTCTCAGCCCACACAGGAGTATTTAATCAACCTGTTTTCTAACTTAACAATGCTTGGCAACAATATTTTTTTCCATAACACAAATATTAAAAAACCCTGTCAGTAATCATTAAGCTATTTTTTAATTAGATAACTTTAGAAAGCTTGCAGAAAACTCTGCTTATCATCCAATCATTGACATGCATTGGTTCCAGCATAAGCACCTTGTCCGATCTTCACCAGGCCAGTGATGATGACTGCGATGAGGGCGATGACCTTAGCGTAGGTGAAGAAGTCCTGCACCCTGGTGCCCCACTTCACGTAGGCGCAGTTCACGAAGGTCAGCAGACCTGTGGAAAAGCGACCAGACAGCGCTTTGTTAGTCAAGGAGAGGCTTGTTTCCCAATCAAATGTTAGCACAAACAGGGGGAGTCACTGGAGACGTGTGCTCTGTAAACTTCAGTGTGTGCCAGCATGTTTCCGTGTGGCTGATCTAAGGAAACGCTGCTGCTGACTCAAGCGGAGCGGCCTGTTGTTTGTCAGGCGAGGAAACAGCTGAGAGCAGCACATACAGGCGGACGCTCGCATACTGAGACACACACAGAGACACAGGTACAGGGTCTTGAAGGATTCAGAACATTAAATCTTCTCAGATTTTATCGCGTTAAAATCAAAAACTTCAGTGTGTATTTAGTTAAGATGTCAGGTGACAGGCCAACACAAAGCATCGTGTGGTAGAAAAATTATGAAAGCTTTTCACATTTTGTACTAAATATAAACATCTGAAAGTGTGACTTGTATATGAATTTGCAGCATGACTTCAACTCAGTCAGATTGGATAGAAAGCATCTTTGAACATTGAGGGTCCTTATTTTTCTTCGTCATATTCTAAAATGGATGTATGTCTGGACTTTGACTGGGCCAGTAGTGAATCTCTATACTTTGATCTAAAACATTCCACTTGAGCTCTGGCTGAATGTTTAGACTGTTTTCATGCCGGGAGGTGAATTTCCTCCTCAGATACAAATCTTCTTGTAGCTTCCAACATTTTTTTTTACTCCATGATTGGACTGTTGTTACATTTACTCCATGAATTGACAGGTGGCGTTTGTGTTTTTTTACATTGCTTCACAGATTTAATCTGAAATGAAATTATACTCAATTTTATTTACTAACTGGGTGCAGATAAAAACTATATTTATGAAGGTCAATCACATAAAATCCCATTGCAGTGCATCATACATTGAACAAGGTGATAAAATTTTAAATAAGTAAAGCCCTGCACAAGCAAAGGAAGGAGGTCTTAAAAGGCTGAGAGGAAGATTTGTAGACCCAAACCGACCTCATGAGTTTACATTTCAGCTCAGCAGCCTATTGGGGTTTTGCAACTATTTACACTTCCTAACAAACCAGCAATAGAAATTGACTTCAAAATCTTCCTTTATACACGTTGCCTTACTTCACCTTGAGCAACATCACTGTTTTCTTGCTTCTTATCAGCATCTAATAATCCCTCCAGGCCCATAAAGGCAGAAACTGGAATACATCTACGTCAGGAGCAAATCAAAGCTCCACACAGTTACATTTTTTGTCCTTTTTATCTCCCTCCCTCGTCAGCGGGAGTATTAGTTGTTGTGCAAGTCTTTCTAATGACTCCACAGGTTTTTATAAATGCTGATAAAATAAGTTACCCTACAAACCAGCTGACAGAGCAAGTTTTGTCTTAGGAATTACACTTATCACAACTCAGCGATTGCGTCAGATGTTTATAGTTGAGTCTGAGGCATGATTGCATTATACCTGTGTCTGATTTAAAAGGCATAACCACGTCTGAGCTCAACATAATATCTGGTAAAGCATAATAAAAAAACAAGCATCACATATTTCTTGCCACAAAGAGGCAGTTAGGTTTAAGAGAATATTTAAAAGTAAATCCTGATGAATTGTGTAGGGATGAAAATAGTCCTAAACAGTTACATTTAAGCTATATTAAAGTGAACATAAATAAAAAATGCAAATTGTTGAATATTAAACTACAAATATCATATACTTTCTAGAAATGTGATGCTGGCATAGCCTTTTACAACAGCTGGGATCAACTTTTCAAAACACTGAGATACCTGTCAGAATAAATGAAAATACATAATTTGTCTAAACCATTGAAACCCACTGTAAACCTGTAGATGAGATTTTCAGTAATATAATATATCAAAGGAAGTGAACTGCACTGCCTGTGAAAAATAAAAATTCTATATATTCCTCTTTTGTTTTGATTACAGCAAGATTTCACTGTGGCGTTGTTTCAGTAAGCTTCGGTGAGCATCTCAACATTTACTTGCATCTAGAGTTGCCTTCATTTTTTGGCCTGCTGTGTAAATACTCCTCCAGCACATCTTAAATACTCTCTGTGGGGTTAAGGTCTGGACTCTGTAAATATGCTCGAGCATATTGAGGAAGAACTAGAAAACCACGCGGAGAGCACAGACCTCTGCCAAGGCAACGCGATACCCACCCCCTGACACTGATCCAGATCAACAACAAAATATTGCCACTTGTTCCTGGTCTCACTGACTTTTCCAGAGAATGTCATCAAAATCTGTCTATAATTTTATGAGTTTTGTTGTTAACCAACTAATCTGCTCTGGCTTCACTATGATTTGATTACACCATTAGGTGATTCTCAACCAATTACAACTCAAGATTTTTCAGACCACATTCCTTGAAGGTTTCAGCATTCTCCTTAGGTGTATTTTTTGCCTGATACATGACAGTGGTTTGACCTTTCTGAAACAGATCAGTATCTTATCCACAGCCACAGGATGTGTCTTCCCAACATGATTGTTTGAGAAAAAATAAACTATAATTGCACCAATAATTTCCCACCAGCTGAAATATAATCATTCGCGCAGTGCGTATCTAACAGCAGACTCATCAGTATTTGCTTTGATAAAGCCAGGTGGGGAGTTTTTTTTTTTTTTTAAATGGCAAGGAGAAAATAAATACGTTTGAGGCTATTGTGTGAGGACTGAAAAGATGTCTTATATACAGTCAGGTCCATTAATATTGGTACATCGACACAATGCTAACATTTTTGGCTCTATACACCACCACAATGGATATCAAATAAAACGAACAAGATGAGCTTTAACTGCAGACTGTCAGCTTTTATTTGAGGGTATTTACATCCAAATCAGGTGAACGGTGTAGGAATTACAATAGTTTGCATATGTGCCTACCACTTGCTAAGGGACCAAAAGTAATGGGACAGAATAAGAACCATAAATCAAACTTATACATTTCAATACTTTGTTTCAAATCCTTTGCAGTCCATTACAGCCTGAAGTCTGGAACACAGACATAACCAGACGTTCGGTTTCATCCCTGGTGATGCTCTGCCAGGCCTCTACTGCAACAGTCTTCAGTTCCTGCTTGTTCCTGGGGCATTTTCCCTTCAGTTTTGTCTTCAGCAAGTGAAATGCATGCGCAAGCGGATTCAGGTCAGATGATTGACTTGGCCATTGCAAAACAGTCCACATCTTTCCCTCCAAAAACTCTTTGGTTGGTTTTGCAGTATGCTTTGGGTCATTGTCTATCTGCACTGTGAAGCGCCGTCCAATGAATTCTGAGGCATTTGGCTGAATATGAGCAGATAATATTCCTTCAATGATGAGGTGGTATGCTTAGGATCATGAGCAGTTCTTTTCCATCTCCATACTCTTCTCTTCCCATCACTCTGGTACGAGTTGATCTTGGTCTCATCTGTCAATAGGATGTTGTTCCAGAACTGTGAAGGCTTTTTTAGATGTCGTTTGGCAAACTCTAATCTGGCCTTCCTGTTTTTGGGGCTCACCAATGGTTGGAGTCTTCTCTTGATTGTTGACTTTGACACAGATACACCTACCTCCTGGAGAGTGTTCTTGATCTGGCCAACTGTTAAGGGTGTTTTCTTCACCAGGGAAAGGATTATTCGGTCATCCACCACATTGTTTTCCGTGGTCTTCTGGGTCTTTTGGTGTTGCTGAGCTCACCAGTACGTTCCTTCTTTTTGAGAATGTTCCAAACTGTTGTTTTGGCCACGCCTAATGTTTTTGCTATCTCTCTGATAGGTTTCTTTTGTTTTTTCAGCCTAATGATGGCTTGCTTCACTGATAGTGACAGCTCTTTGGATCTCATCTTGACAGTTGACAGCAACAGATTCCAAATGCAAATAGCACACTTGAAATGAACTCTGGACCTTTTATCTGCTCATTCTAATTGGGATAATGAGGGAATAACATAAACCTGGCCAACATCTGAGAAGCCAATTTTCCCATTACTTTTGGTCCCTTAGCAAGTGGTAGGCACATATGCAAACTGTTGTAATTCCTACACCGTTCACCTGATTTGGATGTAAATACCCTCAAATAAAAGCTGACAGTCTGCAGTTAAAGCTCATCTTGTTCGTTTCATTTGATATCCATTGCGGTGGTGTATAGAGCCAAAAATGTTAGCATTGTATCGATGTCCCAATATTTATGAACCTGACTGTATCTGCCTTAAAGTATTTAAGTTTTTACATTTTTTAACATGATTGCAAACAATAAATATTGCATTATAACAGTCGAAATGTATTTGCTTTCATGATGTGTTTGCATTCATACGTTGCACTCTACAACTCAATAGGATCAACATCTCATTGATAATTTCTACTTTAAATCTGCCACAGAGATTACTAAAATTAAGCAAATATGAACTGAACTCAACTAAACATTTTATCCACTGAAAAAAATAACTATTTTCATTATGATGGCAGAGACCATGTACAAAATCCTAATTGTTTAACCTGCAATATTCAATAACAATATTTTTAAATATTAAATACATTTATAACTGAGAATATTTTTTCTATGAAGAATCTTAAACTGGACAGGATTTTGATTTCTAAAAAGCTAACATCTAAATGAACAACCAAAACCAACTCGCCCAGGATCACATGTCACAAGCACATTGTTGACTAGTACATTTTTGACAGAATCCACAAATCAACAAATCAACTGAAAAACAAATTAAACAATTGAAAAGGGAGAATGGTTGTAAAAAAACATTTTTGCTTCAATTACTTTTTTTTCATCAATGTGTACAACTTGAAATAATTTATAGAAGAGAACTTCTTAACTTGTTAATATATATGCACCTATACCCCAAAACGTCTGAAGGCTTGGATCAAAACTGACTTTAGAACTGTTCATAAGTGTTCCTCTAACAAGAAATGAAAAGTAAACCGCAGAGCGTAATGTTTGGTTTCACCACAAAAGATCATTGTCCAAAGCTTTTGGTGGATTTTAGTACTTAGTGGAGATATATGGAGAATTCAGGAGATCATTATAATATGGAAAGCACAACCTTAAAAATTTTGCAGCATTGCTGTCAGTCTCTTAGCTGATTTGTTGAACATATTTGTCCCTGTTGGGTTCGGTATCATATAATCCTATAAGGACAACAAAATGTTTTTCAGGGAACCAAAGTTAATATAAGCGATGGGAAACATGAACTGAAGACGGCAAGTTTAATTTGAAAGAAAGTATTGCTTTAAGGGTGTGTACATTTATGCAGTCGGGTTTTTAAAGATTTCTACAGAAGAGACTTGAAACTAAAAGAAGCAGGAAGTGAGACCTATCCCCTGGTAAACAGGAGGTGACAAACAAGTAAAATTCTTAATCTCTTTGCTGTGGGTTTTCTAACTTTTACCAAAACTGTTTTCCAGTCGTATTCGTAAATGGAAATTTGTTACATTAAAGGTATGAATAGTTTTAAGGACCTGATAACAGGCTAAGACCTGTAGGCATGTGAAGTCTTTATGGATGCTAAATGTTGATCACTTTGTTTCCAGAGGGACCAACAGGAAGCAGGTTTTTATGGTTTTTGTTGTGCAGAGCTGTCAGCTGCCTGTTAGCCTCTCAGGTCAGAGTCTGCCTGCTGCAAGGACTTTACCTCACAGCAATCAGCTCCTCCTTTAAGTGCTGCTTATCGCTGAATGGGCCAAGCGTGTGTGTGTGTGTGCGTGTGGTTGTTTGTGCTCATATTTAAAGAGTGTGTCAGCTAATGCATTCCTTCCAGGTAGGGCTTTGGCTGAGGGACTAATACTGACCATAAATGCGCAAAAAGCGAACATATTTTATCTTGAATCCCAGGGCTTATCTATGAGGCAACGTTTTAATAAGCTCTCAGTGTTCAGTTCTCTTTCGACTACCCCTCCCAGGTGAGCTGCATGATGAGTTATTAACAGTTTTATTAACTAGAAACCTGACCAAACATTTATGAGGAATCTCAGTGTTTCTGACTCAGTAAAAAACTCAACATGTGAGCATGATTTCTAAATTTCCTAAATTGAGTGAAACAACTTTTTCCCTGATTACTCCTGACTGAAGTTTCAAGGCAGCTCATTTCCCCTTTTCATCTAAACTCAGCAAGAATTTCTGCTGCAGACTTGCTGACAACAGCCATGGTATCGCAGTCTTTCACTTCTCCACTCCCTGAAGCTCACATGATTTCTCTCCAATGTGCAACCACAGTGGTAAAATGAACACTTTCCTCTCGTACAGCTGTTCCCGTGTCTACTTACATATGCAAGCGGCAGCCAGGAGTCTGTTGGCCACATACGGGGCAATACAGGTGGGGAAGATGGGCTGCACCATGTAGTTGGAGAATGTGATGGCGATGACAGCCTGGCTGGTGGGCTCGATGATCAGCAGGGACGTCCACAGACGGATGAAGGCCAGGAACCCACCAAAGGCCTCCAGGATGTAGGCGTAGGAGGCCCCCGATTTGGTGATGGTTGTCCCCAGCTCGGCGTAGCACAGGGCCCCAAAGACGGAGAAGATGCCCCCGACGGTCCACACCACTAGAGAGAGACCGTAGGAGGCGCTATGGATGAGGACGCCCTTGGGCGAGACAAAGATCCCCGATCCGATCATGTTCCCCACGATGAGGCAGACCCCATTCAGGAGGGAGATCTCCTTCTTCAGCTTCATGGACTCCTCTGAGCTTTCAGGTTTCATAGATGTGGGGCCCCCATTGGTCCCATCCTGTGTGGGAGCTGGGCTGTAGGACGCCATTGTTCAAGTTCAAGTTGACAGTTTTTTTACGTTGGTAGAAAAGTCCCAAAAATAACTTTTTATTCTCAATATGGGGCTAAAGATAAAATTCTTCCCCTCGGTTATCTTTGTTTAGCTCCCGCCATCTGCAAAGGAGACATACAAGAATGCATCAGGGAGGCTGTAACCATGGAAACGGATTCCCGGCAACAAACACCGAACAGACACCTGACTTTCTTTAAAACTTGTTGAAGGCCAGTCAAATAAAAACATATTTCACAAACCCTGGGACACCAAACGAAGAACAAACATACATGAAAACATATTACAGCACTGCTGTGGACACTGCTGGATTGGAGGGCAGTTTTGTGGATTGGAGAGCCATTAGGGGCGCGCAGCAAATGGCCTTTTAAGGTTGAGTGTATTTACAGAGAGACGGGGAGGAGAAGCAAACACGCTCTACGTTGGTAACCAAAAGCTAAGGAAGGAAAACTGACAGAAACATCACGTTTGAGCCTCAGAGCCGCCCACGCAGACACGCACGCACAGTCTGTGAGCGTCAGCACACAGGACACATGATTTCCAAAGTTCATCATCTGCAGCCATGATGGCGATGAGGGAGACATCTCAAGAGGCCTGTGCTTTCGCCTTTCTGAGTGGTTATTGTGCTCTGACGTCCAGCAAATGATTAGCCATGAGTTTGATTTTGAAGGAAAAAAACTACAGCCTGTGTGCATACAGTTCCTTGTCACATTACAACCACAAACTTCAATGTCTTTTATTAGGGTTTTGTGTCACAGAGCAACAAAAGGGAATAAAAACATGTGAAGTGAAAGGAATTGAGTAAATGCACTTCTGTATTCAGCCTCTTTTATTTAGATGGTCCTAAATAGCATCCAGTGTGACCATCCTCCTTCAGAAGAATCAGAAAACCAGAGTCCACTTGTGTGTAATGTAATCTCTGTATAAAAACAAAGCTATGCTGTGAAGGTCTCAGGGTTTTGTTAGAAAACATTCCAGAGCAAACAGCAACAGGAAGACCAAATAACACAGCAGACAGGGCAGCGGGAAAGTTGTGGAGAGGTTTAAAAGGCATTTGGGTGGTAAAACATTTTCCTGAACTTGGAGCATCTCACAGTGCTCTGTTCGATCCATTATGGACAGATTGTGGTGTCGTGCGATGGGCCGTCGGAGGTGCACCGTGCTTCTCACCCAATGACTGCTGGAGATGGATGGATGGATGGATGGATGGATGGATGGATGGATGGATGGATGGATGGATGGATGGATGGATGGATGGATGGAAGGATGGACCAACCAACGGACAGGCCAACATGTCTTTAATCATTGAAGCAGCCGAGAGGCCCATGGAAGCTCTGGTTGAGCTGCACAGATCCACATGGCCTTCATGGAATAATGAAAGGAAACTCTGACAAGTACCATTTGACATTTCCCAAAAGTAATGCAACGGACACAGCAAACATGTGGAAGAAGGTGCTCTGGTCAGAAGAACCGAAAACTGAACTTCGCGACCAACATGCCAGGCGCCGTGTCATGGAAAACTACAACGGCAAAGTACTCAGATCACTCCATTGACCATTTCAAACATGGTGGGGGCAGCATGATGCTGTGGCTATGCTTTTATTCAGTGGGAACAGGGAAGCCGTTGAAAGCTGCTTTGAGGTTGAATGGAGCTATAAATAAGGCTAGTTCAAGAAGAAAATCTGCTAAACTGCAAAAGAATTGCAGCCGAAGTGTCCAGCAGACATTGGACCCAATGTCTGGTCCTAGAGCAAGAAGGGAATAGTTTACATTAAGGTATATTCATGTGACATAATGTCCCAGTTAGTCCAGATCTAAATTGTACTGAGAATCTGTGGTAACACTGGGAAATTGCCATTTACAGATGCTCTTCATTCAATCTGTGATAGAGCTGAAGATGTGCAAGGCCATGAGATACCCCAAAGGACCCGCAGTGGTAATTACAATGCTGAGTTGTTCTATAAACGTGTTGACTCAGGCAGTGCTGAATACAAAGGCAAACCACACGCTTCAGGTTGTCTTAAAAGTTTTGAAAACCATGTATCATTTTCTTTCCACTTCACAATCCTGCACTATGTTTGCTGGTCTATCACATAAAATCCAGGTAAACACGTTCAAGGCTGTGGTTATTAAATTATAACATTTAGAGGAGTTCAAGTGGTGTAAACACTTTCATAAAAGCAGTGTATATCTACAGCTTGATTCATCCTGCCCTGTTTAACAGAATTGGTAAAAAAAGAATCAGACATGCATTAAAAAGGATACAAAATGAGGCACTTCAAAAATGTCTTTAGATTGACAGATTAGGGTTTATAACATAATTCAAATCTAATAAACACAAATTATTGAAATAATTTGATCAGACATTGGAGAGCATAATCAGACCTGATTTGAGTGTTGAGAATGAGAGACACGTTAATCAACACCAGAGTGAAGATCAAAAGAATTAAAGGGAGAAGCTCATTAGGAGACAGTGAAAGCCTGGGACGAATGTTGTACCTCGAGGAAGCAGCAGATCAGCGGCACGTGGCTTCATGAAGGACTCTCTGCGAAAGAGTACAGTGCACTGAGTGCCCGTTCATGTGCCAAAGACACAGAGAGGTGAGGCTCGTACAGAAAGAGAGGGCAAGGTCCAAAAGCTGCTGATAAGTAAGTCAAGGTTACATCTTGGATCCAGAATATCCCCTCTCTATTTAACTCTTTAATCAAAAAAATCAAAAACAAAACAGGACACAGTTATACTGTCATCATGTTTTTATGATTCCTCTTTTGTCCCACGTGGCAGCTGTGACAGATGACTCTGAGGTACCAACACCTGTTTGTCCACTTTCCACCATCTTTCCCTTCAGAATAACACAAATCCTTACACAAACTGTACTATTGTTAGCAATACACGCAGAAATCAGTCACGCACAGGTGCAATGACAAGGAGAGTAAATGAATGATTGCCTGAATGGAGACAGTGTTGTTAACTACTATCCTCTATCTGTTACTCTTGTTTGAATCCTTGGGAAAAGCTTCAGGAGATTAGAGGCAGCTGTTAGATGAAGACTCACCCTCTGCCTTTAGGACCAGTCCTGCTGATGGAGGTTAGAGGAGCAGTGTGGACTAAAGGGACCTGCAAGTCCTGTTTCTGCTCAGTAACGGGAGCCAGCTTGAGATATCATTGTTCCTCCTCAGTGTTACAGTCAATAATAAGCCCCCCTCCCGTGTGTTCCTCCTCTCTGCCTTTGTGCTGCTGTTTCCTCTTGTTTTGACTCTCTTCACTGCCGCTCCTCTGACCAGCTGATGATGCACTTGTGGCTTTTATATGCACTTCTGCTTTCTGACGCGATAATAATAAGGAAAGCAGTTCGTCTTCTTTGAGTGGGTTTCGGTCGGACAACAATAGGCCTGTAATGAGATAATAATTACTTCAAATGGATGTTTTCATGATAATCAGTGAGGAATCTTGTCTCTTATCAGTTAAAGTTGAGCAAGGTGCTGCGTTCAGGTAAACTTCTGATATAGTTTCCTTTGCTAATGATGTCCCGTGATTTTTGAAGAAGCTTTAAAAGTAATCATCTCATAAATTACTTTAGAACGATAAATCTACAATAAAAAGGGTGATATAGCCCTAATATTATCTAAACCTATATTATATAACACGGTATCAGAAAACTTCAAAAACCGTATAATATAAAGGAACAGATACTTAATATTCAACCTGATTGCTTGAAAACAAAATTCACGAGCCTCGGTTTTCCCCTTAGACAGTAAATTTTATGACGTAGTGAATGTGGCGTCACTTTTCTCTCCCAACTTTTGCTGCTCTGCTAAAAAGAACCCAAGCCGATTTACAATGGCTCCCTCTTGTGGCTTTAAGATGAAACGGAAGGATTTGAGGACGTGTCTAGTTTTTTGGTAACCATGAACAAATTTATGTATTTATTTATTTATTTATTTAATCATTTATTTGTTTGTTTGTTTATTTGTTTATTTATTTAAGTTATATTTTCTCAACCTTTTATTTTACATTTATGTGGGCTATACCAGGTACCATACCACCGAACAAATGGATTCGGCCCTTTTCCAGACCTACCAACACAAACAAACAAACAAAAATAAATGAATAAACAAAATAGATTTTATCCATGAGCACTGTATGGTTGGTTACATGTGAAAGTGAAAGTGCAGGAATGCAAATTAATACATTGTCATAAGCTTGTAGTGTTAATAATAGTTGGCTTTGTCACTTGTCAAAGCCAATTGGCAAATTCCAGGGGTTTTGAACCTAAACCCAGAGCAGGGTTATGATGGTTTGATGTTGTTCTCAAATCACAGAACTTAAGAGGTAAATTGAACACTGAATAAGTTGTCACCATTGCTTGCTTCACTGTGGACAACATCAGTACATACTGAGAGTTTGGCAATATTTTTTTTCCACTTCACTCCTGAGAACCTTCAGATGGAGCAATAATCAATATACTAGAACAAATCTTTTTTACAAAGGTCGGCTCGTAGTAGCTTTACATCACAGTTAAATATGTATCTATTTACTTTGCAAATAATTTAAAACAAAAGTACTATTAAAGCAGCTAAATTATCTCAACTGGGTAAGCTGGAGAACTGTGGCTTAACAGCATATGTAAATTTCTCTACAACCATTTTTTTCCCTTAATACTTTTCCAAATTGTATGTCTGCTTGCTCAGCTGAGATTTATTTAAAAAAAATCTGGATTTAATATTTGAGATCTAAAAACCAAGACACAAAATGATAATAAGTGGTTTCTCTTTGTTAGGATTGCTCTGTTATTTTTTGCTAATTTGCAAAAGCATGTGACATTTTTTTGTCTTGTTATTTAATTATGTTTTCGGAAAACAAATAGTTGCTATGACTGGGGCCACATCTGGAGCTCCTGGTTTTCCAAATGAAAACAAAGAAAGAGCACCCGCCCTCTTCCTTATCTGTGTCTGATCTGAGGATGTGCTCACATCTTGCTTGAATGGCAGCTTTAATTACTGTAATCAAATGCATTAGAGACCAATGAACAGATACCAGCCTCTTTGTCCTCTAAATGGGGGTTGATTCATCATTAATGGGCGCTAAATGCGTCCTTTTAGACCTTTAATAAGTTTTCACTGTGATTGACCGATGGCCAGCGGCTGGTGATTAATGTTTATTGATGAGTCATGGCCAGGTTACATGTGATCAAAGACGGGACACCAGAGGGCCCTCATGGTCACCTTCTCTGGGAGAACCACCAACTTTCTCACTCCTTGCTGTTTGATTGAGACACGTCTCTTGTCACTCATGAACGCATGTGGACAAACTTCTCACACATGGTTCCTTTCACCGCTTTTGTCCCGCTCTCTGCTCTTGGCCATTCTTTTCCCCTGGTTACCAGTCGTCATGGTTTCTGGTACCCCTACAGGCTCAGGAAAAAAAAAGAAGAAAAAAAACTACTAGGGAGGGGGACGGAGGATTAAAGGCGGACATTTTGGGGACAGCTGGACCAGGTTGGTCCCTGTTGCCCCCTGTCCCGCTTCCAGTCACTTTTTTTGAGGGGGGAGAGGGGGAGGCATTGTGAGAGGATTAGAGCTTCCTGTGTGTCAGCTCATTACATGGGGTGGGAAGGAGGGGATGATGGTGTGAATGCAGAGAGCGATGGAGGGAAATGAAAGAGAAAATGAAAGAGACTGCGTATGAAAGAGAGAATGACATGGGGAGAGGGAGGGAGGTGGCTGCCTCTACAGCTGCACCCTCAATAACACTCATACAGGCTCTGATTATTCTTTTCACACACACACACAGCGCAGGGGAACTGAAACATATTATAAGACATTGAGGGCTTAAAAGACAGAATTAGGAGACAGCCAGCCCAGCTCCTCAGACAAAGGACACCCCCTAAACCAGCCTCCCACCACCAATCCAGACACACATAGAACTGGAACAAACAAGGGAAAACTGACCAACAGAGTGCATACAGGCTTACAGAGAACAAGAGTCATGCAGCCAGAATGCTTAAACAGATAAACGAATTCACAGAGACAGAGGCTCAAACAGGAACAGACAAAAAAAAAGCAACAAACCAGTCTCCACTTCGCATTGACATTGTTTTATTTACTTTTTTTTTTTTACATCACATGGGAAGCGTGGGAACACATTCTGTCATTGCTACAAGAAAGAGAGGTGGGGGTGCAGAGTGAAGGCAAAGCATACAAATACTAAAGTGAGCGAAGCAGAGAATCCAGTGAGAGCGTACGATTTGTGAAGCACTGAAGCACCCTCAAGTGCGCTGAGAGAGCACCGGAACGAGTGGAGGGAGCAGAAAGAGGACGGGGCTCATCCTTGTTGGAGGTTTCAGAATGTAGATAGCACCACACAAAAACAACAAAAAACAAACAGGGAAGACATTCACCATGTTAAAAAAAAAGGTTTTACTGTAGCCACCTGGAACTGGTAATACAATCATTGCGGTTACAGTCATTGCAGGGGCGAGTTTGTTCAGCAGATGTTTCGGCAGCATGGGACACAGTGCAACTCACAGTGCAACTCACAGTGCAACTCACAGTGCAACTCAGCACATCAGAAAAACACTTAAAAAGCAGCATTAAAACAAAGAAAACAGTAGCGATAAAAAGAAAAGGCAACCACAGCTTGTATGTACAGTTAAGTGGCCATTATAAACATGGCCTGTTTTGGTATGAAACTTCTGGACACTCCCCTTAAAAGCTAACAAGAAAATCAACATACTCTACTCGTAAGAAAGATATAATACAGTACATGCTGAAATGTTTCAGCAAAGCACAAGTGGACAATGTGTTGAAGAGTATCGGATAAGGCCTCACTGTGGTCTTTGAAGTACAAAAATAGACAGAATTACTACATTCAAAACTTTCCTATCATAGTACTAAAAATAAACTATACCTATTTGCCTTATACAAATACTAATCATGAGTTAGAATTACAGACTACAAAACAAATCTCATTCTATTAAAAATACATTCCCTTTGTCAGGATCTATTAAAACACATTCTATTTTGTATTGTCCATAGTTTCAGTGGTCACATCAGAGCCACCACTGGTTGGGAGCAGCTCTGTGGTGTCACCTTTCTCAGGGGCCAGTCCCTGCTTCTCCTCCTGCTGTCCGGAGACTTTATTTAATGCACTGCGTTCCTCTAAAGGGTCACTTTCATTGGTTTGAGCCTTGCTTGGGGCATTCATCAACACTCCAGGATGCATTTTCATATGACCCTGTTGATGGGAAGAAACACAACAAGTTAACAATAAGTTTAATTGCACCCTTTCAAATGTAATTCAGAAAAACGTAAATTGTTTAACTATACCTTAAGTCCACTTCGACTGGCATATGCTTTTCCACAGTGGGAGCAGCTGTAGGGCTTGTCAGGTCGCACAGGCTGGACATGGGGTGTTGATGCTGCTGCAGGGGTCTCTGGGTTATCAGAAGGCTTCTTTAGGGCTGCACAATCCTCCCTCACAGGTGCTTCCTTACCCAGCTCCGGCTCAGACTTAGAAAGAGACTCTCTGCATGTGGTAGCATCACTCTTTCCTTTAGTACTGGAAGAGTTTCTCCCTCGCAACTCCTGTGTAACACTGCTACTAGCCTCCTCTGCCTCAGAGTTGGCTCCAGGGCTGGTTGGGGGTGAAAGTGATGGTACTGGATCTGCAGCTGGAGGGTTTGCGGTACGAGTGGGACTCGCTGCATGTTTATTTGGGGAACATTTTACATCACTGTTGACTAGTCTTGGTGTAACGTTTTCAACATCAGGCTTTGATACACAAAGGGAGAGAGGAGTATCATCAAAAACAGAGTCTATCTTGTCTACAACTGAATGAGAGCTAGTTAATGGCGCCTTGAAAGGACTAGCAGTGCCTAAATCAGTGTGGGTTTTCTCCTCTGTGGGACTTTCAGCTGAGGCAATGTCTGCAAACTGAAGAGGTTTTTCAAATACCACTGAGGTTGGATTACAGCTCAAAGGTGGACTGACACTTGGAGTTGAAGGCTCAGATTCCTCATTCTTCACCGAATCTGAATCAGTAGCTTTAGACTGCTTAAAACTGGATCCTGAGCTGAAAGCCTCCACTGGAGACTTGGACCCTGTTGTTAAGGCAAGTGGAAGGATTTGTACTTTCGATAGGGAGCTAATAGGCTCACTGTGACTGTCTTTAAAGGTAGCACTTTCTGTTTCTGCCCCATCTTCAGGTGGCATCTCCTCATCAGGTGGTATTTGCCCTCCAAGATGCAAGCGAATGTGGTGTTGTAGAACTAAGGCATTAGTGAATTTGCGTGGGCAGAGTGGGCAAGAATTCAGGGCACGGGCATTCGGTGGCCTTGCACGATGAGTGGCCAGGTGTGCCCTAAGGCTCCCCTTAGTGGAGAAAGAACGCCCACAAAGCTTACAAGGAAAGGGACGCTCCCCCAAATGTGTGGCCTGGTGCAATCGAAGAGCCCTGGGGCAGCTGAGAACACGCATACACACTCCACATTGATTAGCTATTTGGGCCGTGGGTAAAGATGAAGTAGTAGTTGTAGGAGCTGAACCTGAGACTCCCTGACCAGTCATGGCAGCACTGACGCTAGGGCTTAGTCCGAGAGCAGCCAACATCTCCCTGCGATAGGCACTTGAGGTGGTGGACAGGTCACGGATATTTGTATCCCCATTAACCTCAGCAGAGGTTTGTGAGGAAGTGGAAGGAGAAGAGGCAGAGGGGCCAGAGGAGGCACTGACTTGTGGCTGTTTTTCTAGCTTCTGCACCAGCCGCTGCAACTTGGAAGTGTCTGAGGTCTGGGTGGAGGTTGTTGGAGAGAAGGAGGAGGGGGAGGAGGTGGGTGGTTTGGGGAAAGGAGGGAATGGGAAGGGCAGCTGATGAGGTAAAGAGAGGTGGGAAGTGGATGCATGGCCCGGAGGCCTGAGAAGTGCAAGGTGGTGGGGGGAAGCACCTCCAGGGAAAAGTATTTTGGGGAGATGGGCAAGTTGAGAGTATGGGGAAGTTGTGTGGAGAGCAGAGTGAGGAGGAGTGTTTTCGTCAAACCGCTGCTGTTTGGCTCCTTTGTACTGACTAGAAGTGGATGAGGAAGATGGAGATGATGAAGGCAGAGCAGTGCTGGATGTGCTGGCAGCAGCTGCTGAGGCTCTGTTTAACTGTAACAATGAATGGGCTGTGGACAAAAGAGCCATGTCCACTGAGGGGGGCAGAGGTAGAGAGGAAGGTGAGGGCCGAGTCGACCCACCAGACAGTAATCCTAAAGCCATGCTCTCTGTTATCCCAGGAACACTTCCCTTCACTCCATTATATGCCTCCTCATCATCAGCCCGCCGTTTTCGCCTCCTTTGAACTACACTTGGAGCTGAACCACTCTGCGTTTGCTCTGAGAGTGCAGGGGGCAGTAAGGAGAGGGAGAGCTCTGGGTTCTGCTCTCTGTGTCTCAGGAAATGGGCTTTGAGGTTCCCTCTGGTTGTAAAACGACTCAGGCACACCGGACACTGATAGGGCCTTTCACCTGTGTGCGACCTCAGATGAATCTGGAGGGAGGAATCACTGCTCAAGACTTTCCCACAGAACCTGCAGACATGTTGAGGGCGGCCTGACGAGGAGGCCGAGGTGAGGGATGAGCTTGACTGAGGATCCTGTGAGTGGCTGGTCGTGGGAAGGGAAGGAGTTTGGAAACTGATACCATTGCTGTGACCAAATGAAGAGGTGTTGGAGGATTTCTCATGGAGGTAGCGTGGCGACAGACCAAGGGATAAGGACAGAGGGTGCAGAGAGGCAACAGATGAACTGATGCTTGTAGCTAGGGAAGAGGGTGATGATAATGAACAAAAGGTTGAGGAGGATTGGGGTCTGTCTCCATTGATTAGTGAAGTACCTGATTTGGAGATGGCTGGCAGAGGGAAAAGGGATGAAGAAAGTCCAGTGAAAAGGGATGGAGCTGTGGTTACTGGAGTATTGGTTGAAGGATGTGTTGGTGTTAAAGATGCTGTTCCACTTGACTTCTGGTTGCTGTCAGCACCACTAGCTTGTGAGTTGTTATCTTGGCCAAAGACAGCTCCTCCAAGCCTGAGGACGTGCCGGCAGATCTCTTCTGTTATCTGCATCTGGTGGATTTGCCGTTGCTGCAGGACCCTCAGTTCCTCTAAGAGTACCGCCAGGGTTGGAGGCACTTGGATCTGCCCCTGCTCCCCTGCTGAGGAGGAAGACTGCTGCTGACCAGGACTGGAGCTGTCTGGTTGAGGTTGCTGAGAGGAGGAGGAGGAAGATGAAGAGGAGGAAGAGGTAGTGGTGGTGGCAGAGCTGCCCACTGGGGGAGAGGTCATAGTGGAGTGAGTGTTAATTTGGTGGTTCAGGCTGTGTGTACCAGAGGACTGATCCAGGGGAGAAGGTGAGTGAGTCTGGGAAGACAACGATGGGTGAGGAAAGTCTGGGGAGAGGGAGGAGTGGGTGTTGGGGAGGGATGTGGTAAAAGGAGCAATGTGACTGGGCCAGTGGGGAGGAGGTGAGCTTTCACTGGGCAAGGAAGGCGCGTGGAGCCCTCCGGGGGACGGGCGAGTGGCCAGGGGTGGCTGGCAGTCTTGCAGCGAGGTGGGGGATGAGGAGGAGGAGCCTGACGAGGTTAGGTCTGATCCCAGAGATGTGGATGGTGACTTTAAGCTCAGGTGGTCATCTGATGATTGACAGAAAAAAACAAACAAAGCATATTGAAAAAACAGGGAAGGGTAGGCTACTAAATTCAAAAGGAACATCAACGTAAAACTCTGTTCCTAATATCAACCACCATATCCAGTTACTTTCAAAGATTGTTTAACTCAGTGACTTTAGTTATTGTTTACAAAATCTAGTTTGCAAACTTGTCTACATACCAGGAGATACAGTTACAGCTTCAAAAGAAAACGCTTGCCTGGAAATGACCTCCAACAAGCAAATAAACAAGTGGAAGAAACTCACAGTACACCAGTCTTTGAAATGTCTTGTCTCAATCTGTGCTCCCTGGAGCAAAACTCTTCAAACATCTTGCGCACACAAAAAAGCTCACAAACCACCTTGTTGCTATAGCAGCACATTTTATAGGACAATGGACATCACCTAGACAACCCATAACCCCTCTTAACCCAGCCCCCCTTCCCTCTGGGAGTTACGTCTTTCATCTCCTCATTCACCCTCCCCCCTTACGTCACAGTGGAGGTCGAGGGTCAGGCCATGCTAAGGGTTCTGGGTACTGTCCACATGCTCTGATTGGTCAACTAATCTGACCTCTGCCGCCCAGAGGTCAAATTCTTTCAGAATCTTGAGCACAGAGTGAGAAAGAGTAAAAAAGAAAAAAGAAGGGGGAGGGTAACAACAAAGGAGAGACAAACTAAATACTCCCTCCTGGAGAGGTATAGTGATGGAATGAAAGACTGTACCTCGGAGAAATTCCCTCCCTGTTATTTAGAAATAAACCTGCACCTGTAGGACACCAATCACAAACTATAAATCTTACCCTACACCTCTAATTTTGGTAGTGTTACCAGCAGGGTATATTGGTCATGCACAGTAATTGAGATAACCTGGTTAAAACTGGCAATAATGCGAGAAACCTTTTCTCATCCATCTGAACCCCCCAGCTGTGCAGATGTATACAGTCAATAGAGCTGTGAAAGAAAAGGGGAGGGAAGAGGCATTGTGAGAGTGGAAAATGGGGTAAGAGGGGTGCATGAGGAAGAAAAGTATGGATGAACAGCAAAAGATGAAAACAATACAAGAGTGGAAGATTAATCTTTACCACAAAAAAAAAGCTCTGCCTTTCCTTTCACCCTGACCTTGCAGGTTATTGTGTTGTGCTCCATACTAATCAAAGCGCTCCAGTAGTCAGCCCTAAGCAGCCTGTTGGTTTCCTAAAGGATGGTCAGCTCATGAAAATGATCACATATGTTGGTTAATCTTGCTCTATTCGCTTAACAGTGGTGAGTCTTGCCTGTTTTTAGTGTGAGGCAGTGCAATAAAGGATTAGATTAAACTCGGTAGACTATTTCCTGTAAACTTTTCTTATTCAATAAAGTCAGATGCATTCTTTGTAATGTGATCAGACATAATAGAGATGTACTATGACTTTTCTCTCTATATTCTTAACTTTAAGATTTAACCATTCAGATATATAACATTATTTAAACGAGAAAGAAAGGTAAAGGTAGTTTCTCACCTTGCAGCAGCTTCGGGCCCCCGGGATCCGCATTGACGAGTTGCTGGGGTCTCTTCTGTTTCCGGCGTGACATGATTCACGGCGAGTCAGACAGAGAGGGGGGCATCAGTCGCTGGAATGGCACCAGACACGTTTTTTTTTTGCGCACTTGAACGAGCTCCCTGCACGCATTCAATCTCCCAAATTAGCGCAGTTCTCGCAGGCTCTAAGGTAAACCCTTACATGAGAAAAAGCCGAAATCTCTGCAGCGCGGGATTTCATGGAATAAAAGTTAAATAGGGAAAAAAAGAGTTGCTGTATATGGAAATCCGCCTGGCAGGACCGTGTCATATGGAGCTTCGGTGTGTGTGTGTGGCTGTTTTCTAAAGTCTCTTCTCCCCCCCAGCTTCAAAAAAGAAAAAACTTGTCCAATTTGTGCCCCTCCTCTCCTACTGCTGCTCCGCTGCATGCATACACACACACACACACACACACACACACACACACACACACTGAACCACTCCTTGTTCTATGATATTTGCATTTCAAAAGCGTGTAACTCACAACCTCCCTGGGTCTCTCTTCCCTCCGCTTTATTTTTTGTTGTCTTTTTTACACTCACATCGGACCTGCAAACTTTTCAATAAAAAGTGACAATGTGTGTTAAGGCAGCGAGACACTCAAAAAACAAATTTAGGAAGACATAATGTGATGACTTTTTAATTGGAACAACTATTTGATCAATATAATATTTAATATAATATTTAATCAAACTAAAATAAAGATTAAAACAAATCTAACAGGTGAATCCTGGTTTGCCCTATATTGATAAAGAACGGGAATCTCTTATGATAACTTATTATAAGCATGGCAGGTGGCGTTAAAATATCTGCTACAGACACTATTTCTAACCTTTGATTTTAATAGGGCCAATTATCAACAGCAGCGCTGTGCGCAAAGCGAGGCCATTTCACATCCACATATGTAATTCGTGTTATCACCAAGCCCGCAATACTACCCCCCAGCACCACTTCAACAACAACAACAAAAAGCCGGCATCTTACACTGGAGCTCTATTTAAAAGGAAGAGAATAGATGGGGAATCATCGACAATGGCGAGCTGGACACAGTTGAGTGAGCATCTACCCTTTCTCGCTATGAACCCCCGGATCCACTGCTGCACAGCACAATGCCCCTCTTTCACCCCCTGCCTTTACTCCTGTACCACGTGGAGAGATTGATTAAAAAAAAAAAAAAAAGCTACAGAGAGGAGGTGGTGGAGGTGCCATGTTTAAGTAACTTTTAAAACACATATATATGTAACAGCTATTACGGTTTCACCCTAACTTCACTTCAAAATACAGCTGCAGTCCAAAAAAAGTGGAACATGATAGAAAACTTGGTTTATCTCTGTAATTCGACTCTAAAGAGAAAACCCTTAAAGCTATCACCAGATATTTACATACAGCATATAAAAGAGATGTCATTGTCATTTCACTGGTGGTAGTTGTAGACAATTCTATGGGTGTTACATATTGATACATGAACTTCCTTGAGTGAAATCATGGAAAATCAAATTACATAGGGCAACATATCAGCAATAAGGTTGATGATTACTATAAACTCTATAAATGTCTTCATCAGAAGCTTTATGTAAGGCTGTAGTAGTCGTATATATATATATATATATATATATATATATATATATATATATATATATATATATATATATATATATATATATATATCACTGATGTCCGTTGGGCCGTTAGTAAGCATTCGGATTGAACCTGAAATTTAACGGCACCTGTTACTAACAGCTACCGGAGGAAGGATTAATTGGTAGGAACAAAGTTTTATTGTCTGTTTTATTTTTCAACAATTTAATGTTTTGTTGAATAAAGCAATATGGGAGAATATTACATATCAAATAAAAATAATAAAAACCAAACAGCGCGATGGCTTGACAACAGAAACAACCTATTTAGCTTAATTAGCTTAGTGAGTGAGGTAAACGTTTATTAGCTCTCTTGCTAGTTTTAGTATTTAGTAGATGGAAATGTTGCTTGAATTCCAATGTATAAATGTTAAATTATTTTACTTTTGCAGAAAAATATACATTAAGAAATTAGCTGTCCTACTCGAGAAAATTAAAAGTTAGTGTAAAGAAACTTGAAATATGTAGGATCAATGTGAAGTTAGCATTAGCAGCCAAAGTAGCCATATACTTGAAATGACAAAATAAGCAGGTTTTCTTATATGTTAAACTGACATTAAAGAATCTAAATGGCTTACTAATGACTACCGATTTACATTTTTTATTATGATAAATATTGAACCTGTTCATGTTGAGATTGTTATGTTTTACTTCAGGTGTGTCAAACTGAGGGCTCCTGAGGCTATCTGGCCCATTTATGTGGCCATCTACATAATTAGAACAGTCAAGATACATTTTTTCATATGTCATTAGTCAGATTAATATTTTGTTAACTTATATAGTACCAAATTACATTATTGTTAAAATATGGCCATCTAATATTAAGAAGTAGTCATTGAATGAGATATCTATATATTAATATTTTAACAGTTTGTTTATGTTGGATCTGAATTGGTCTAAATTCAGCAACTGCTCAATTTCACACCTATTATTGTCAACTTTTTGATGTTATTTCACTTTTCTTGTTATAATCGATAAATGCGTTATTAGAGTTCTGACAGTTGGAGATTTTGTGTCCAGCTTAACTATATTATTCAGTCGGGAAGTGTAAGTCAGAGTCATACAATGAGAGTTCATACAGATACTTGTGAGGTTAAATTGAAACTAACCAATAAAAGGAGATGCTGAATATTAATGAGTTATTCTCCACAACTGTTAATAGGCAATGAGATAATTTCCCCTTCTTATAAAACATTGTGAACCGATAAGTCACGCATCGTCTTTGGTGAAGGATGGTAATTGATTTAGGTCGGATTCAGAGTGTTCCATGTACATGTAATGAACAAAATTCTGCTTTATTAATTTTATCTTTTAAACTTTATAAACATATTAATCCTTTCATTCATTACAGGAATTGAAATGAAGTTACA
Organism: Apricaphanius iberus; assembly: GCA_028564705.1. Taxonomy (NCBI): domain Eukaryota; kingdom Metazoa; phylum Chordata; class Actinopteri; order Cyprinodontiformes; family Aphaniidae; genus Apricaphanius; species Apricaphanius iberus. The sequence goes on along the minus strand of JAPXFQ010000468.1, from coordinate 317,752 downwards.
GTAGTTTTATCAATACTTTCTGCCGTTACCAGCCCTTTGAGGACATTCATCATCTTGATGTGGCCCAAAATGAAAATGAGTTCAATACCCCTGGCTTAGCTGCTCTACATGTATTTTCTTATTGTTCACAGTTTGATGTTGCAGGAAGTTACTTCTGTTTTCCAGAGGGATGGCCATGTCTCTCTGTGACGACACGCTGCTGTGTAACTACCCAAAGTGTCGGGCCAAGCTGAGCGGCTTCGCCTGGGTCACGGCCTGCTCCCATGTCTTCTGTGACCAGCATGGATCCGGTGAGTTCAGCCGCTCTCCCGCCATCTGCCCAGCCTGCTCCTCTGCCCTGTCCGGGAAGCTGGACATTGTGAGGACGGAGCTGTCGCCCTCTGAGGAGTATAAAGCCATGGTGCTGGCAGGTCTGCGACCGGACATAGTTCTGGACATCAGTTCTCGGGCTCTTGCCTTCTGGAGCTATCAGGTCAAGTATTAAATGCATGTACAATTCACACTCAGCAGTCCTGTTTTTATCCATCAGCCTCTGTTTTTTTCTCCTCAAGCAATGCGTAACTTGTCACATTTTGTGTGTACAGGTCCATCAGGAGCGCATGTATCAAGAGTACAGTCTATCCCGCGCTGACACACAACTGAAGCAGATGGAGAAAGTTCTGACTCAGCAGAACCAGACCAGAGAATTAGAACTCTCTGCCATGAGGGGGGAGATCGCCTCACTGAAGAAAGTAAGTGGCAACTCTTCCTCCCCTTTCTTAGCAATCATTCACAAAGGCTTTTATTTTATATTGTTTGAACACAATGTTCATGACGTTAATAAAAAAACAATCTCAAGTTTCAATCTAACTTTTAAACAAATCAGGTATTTTTGTGCTGTGAGTTTGGACAAAATGCTCAATGATTGATAGAGATCACTGTCATATTTCCCAACTTAGTTTTAAACTTTGGGAAATGAAAATCCCTCTCTCAATGGTTTTGCTCAGGTGATGGAGGAGTATAAGAGGAAGTACAGTGAGGTGTCCGAGAGGCTGATGGAGAGGAACAGGCAATACCAGAAGCTGCAAGGATTGTATGACTCCCTGAGGTTACGGAATATGGCGGTGGGAGCCGGGGACCGAGAGATGCCACTACAACATGGAAATCCAGATTTAAACATCGGTATTGCTGACAAACTATTCTTTATTGCACGCTTTAATGTTATAAATACATAATGATAAGTGGGGAAAATGTCGATCGGATCGCATGCCACAATTTAAAACTAGACTGAATGATTTCTCAGTATAACTTAAAGTATACTTTAACACATTCTGGCTGTGTTAGAATGTCATGGACTTGAATGTCCATGACATTCTAACACAGCCAGTTATATCAACATATGTATATACAAATGCATACAATCCAATTTAACGCTAATTATGATAAATTCAACGTATTTAATGCCAATTGGTAAAACGTTATCTAAGAAAGTCCAGCTGATTTCATTTAGTCCTTTCAGCAATCTCTCACTATGAGCAAGCATGTGGCGACAGTGGAAAGGAAACTCTTCCTTTTACCAGAAAAAGGCCCCTTAGCAGAACCAGGCTCAGTATGAACGTCTGTTTGCTGTGAAGGCTTAATCATAGGAGTAATCATAGGAGCACCTGGTCAGCAGTACTTTCTATCTATCAGACAAGGAAATTAAGAAACGTAGTTTAAAGTTGACGATGGTGCTAGTTTTGGCTTTAAATGGGAAGCTTTTTTTTTTTTTCAACCTGGACCATATTTATAGCATGCATTACATTCATTTACCCATCCAGACAAGTTTGGAGCCACTTGGAGTCCTAAAAGTTTGAATATGGAACATTTTTCTTGAAAGCTATCTCTTTTAAAAAAGTCATACATCAACGGGGAGTTTGTGCTCCCTTTCATTTAAACGTTATATTTAATCTAAAATCATTAAAAAAAGAGAACTTTTTTCGGACCACCACACTGTGTTTATATTAAGTGTTCCAGCCAACAGCGGCGCCGCATTGTATGTTGCCAAATACTATTTTAAACAACTACCTGGAACAACGAGGCATTTACTGTAAAAAAAAATTGAGCACTCGGTTAGTTTAGTTGCTGTGTCTGAGCCCCGTAGATTTCATTATCTTTGTCAGAAGGGGAGCGACCTTACAATCTCTAAAACCGGAATTAGTTTAGGTGAAGCTTACAGCAGATGGACACAAATGAAAAAACATTCACGGCATCATAATGTACGTGGAAATTGCAAAGTTTCTCATGGAGAAAGGTAGGAAAGCTTGCTAATGACTAAAGTTTGGGGTCTGTAAAACAGCTTTGCAATACTTGTGTATATGACGTTCCTAGATATTAGAGCATCAACCTCCACACCGATTAAACGGAAGAAAAGGAAGAGGATTCCTCCTGCTCTGCCCAGTATTGGAGGCTCGCTTTCACTGATGCGGTGTGTGATTACAAAATCTTTTCTAGCTAGCTTTCTGTATTGACACAGGTCTCTGACCATACACCTCAGTCAAATACATATGCTGTGAAATCTTTCGGATATTTATGTAAATTCTAAAGTATAAATTATGACTTTTATAGATAATATCACCAAGAGGAGTGGAGGATACCACTCAGCTACCGAAATAAGATGCAGAGAGGACAGATACAAAAACTTATTATAGTAAAAACTTACTCATATTTTGTTACAATAATTTTTCGTTTAGTATTTTAAACTTATTAGTGCAAAATAGTCTTTAACCTGTAAGATTCATCGGTGGACGTGATGCTGGCTGGTTACGGCAACAAAACACGACATCCAGACGGCTTTTTGTTCTTGTAACTACAACCCCAACACTCGCTTTGGTGCCCATGTTCCATATTCAACCTTTAAGGAAAAGTTTATAGCCATTTGCAATCAGCATATATCCAAATAATGGGAGTTAATAGGGCAACCAAAGCGCAGCCTCTAAATGTGACATTATCTGCCACAAAACTCACCAATGCTTTGTAATGAATCGCTAGCACTATTACCCTCAGAGTCTGGAGCGTCTTGGGTGTAATTTGTTGTTGTTTTGTGGGTCGTTTTACAGGCTTTAAATCCAACTGCAATTTCAATGATGTCACTGCCATGTGGCATCCCAGCTGTAATGTGAGCAGGACTTTCACTCTGTGCTTGACGGCGGTCGGTTAGACAGAACTTGCTACTGCAGACATCAACATGGTGTGGGTTGTGTGTTTCCAAATTGATAAAATGACCAAGTGGACAAAGTTCAGCTTCCACAGGCTCCCTTTCCACCAACTGCGCTGACTACGGCCAAAATGTTGTTTGGCTGCAGCGTCATTGAAATTGTCGGCTAGTGTAAGTTGGAATGGGCTGGAAACAACAAAGCTCCTCGGAGATGCTCCAAACTCACAGGGGAACAGTGCCAGTGATGCATAAAAAACTTTAGTGAAATGGAGTTCTGTGGCAGATGATGCTGTATTAGAGGCGGCACATGCTGTGCCCCCAAAACTCCCATTGTACGTATATAAGCTGATCATTAATAAACTTATCTGAGAACGAGAATCGTTTTTATATCATATCTTCACTGGTAAATAAAGGAAAGGCTCGTAAAGTCTGTGTTTAATATAAGCGGTTTCTGGAATAAAAACTAGAGGACAATGAACTGACTGTAACATCATTTTTATCAGAGTAACAAATACTACCCATCTTTATCTTGGGTGTCATCTAGCGACAGCTCGACAGGCGACCCCTCAGAGAAGCCCTCCTTTCCTCTCTGCTGCCCTCGCTGGCGACCCTCGTTTCTTCTCCAGCCTGGAGGCCGATGTAGCAAAGACCTTCTTCCAGTTCAGCTCTCCGGCCAGGGACAGGAGCCAACCATTCATCAATAAGATCTGAACGAAAACCTGTACTTTTATACTAGCTGTCAAAGTCCGGAATGTTCTTCCTGGAGTGTTCTTATGATTTCACAAATGTTTTCATTGCTTTAATTGACTATTATTAATATTAATCTTATTAATTATTTAAAAGGTAATTCAAGTTAATGGTGAAACCTTTATTTCCATTTGTGTGAATCTTCTAGTTTTCATTGTTGAGGTTAGTTTGACATTTAAGCTGATCTTTTTTTCTTTTTATGCCCTGAAAAGCAGTCACTCAGACTGACGGATTCATTATTAAAAGGTATAAAACCTAAATATTTTTCCCAGTTCAGCTTAATGAACAACCAAAACCTGGTGGGGATGTGTTATATTCATACTTCTGTAAATAGTTGTACAGAATGAATCAAGGCGGAATTTAGTTTGATCATTTCTTTAGGTCCTGATGTTATGTGCAACAAATCATGGTCGGCATGGTAAACCTGCCAACAGCTGTTCAACATGTGAAGCTGTGTTTTAGATATGCGGCTCTGTGCTGATTCCACAATGAAATACATTTCCCAAGGAGATCACACGAACTAAAGGTTCAACGAGAATTTTTTTTTTTAATCGTCAAGTAAACAATTCAGAATCAACATTACGTATTCCCTCTTTATGGAATAACCCTGTTGTAACATAGCAAAATAATAAAATTATAAATATAACAAAACAAAAAGACAAGTAATTTACAAGAAATGCTAAAAACAGGCACAGAATTGGAAGATTTGAAAAAACTAAATCAATCGAATGACTCCAGCAGAAGGTTTTTAGTCCTTTAGTTTTTGGCGGTACTCGTAGCTGACGGAGACGGGGATCTGACTTTGGGCGTTCTGTAGCTTGCCGTTGACGATGAGTAGCAGCGGAGAGTCCACCCGTATGCTTTTAAAGTCGTACGACTGTCGCAGAGAAGACATGGAGAGGTTAGACCCACAGACCCCAACGTGAAGCTGGAAACGTGACGCGGGGACATGCTGACCTTGTCTTTATGAGCGATACTGTGACGCTTGACGTTGGGCTCGGGGATGACAACAGAATCTCCGATCAGGACGCCCCAGGTGTCCGCCGTGTTGTACACCATCACCACTAAACACGTCTCCTCGCTGTCGACCATGCCAAACGTACTGCAGGGAATAAACACTCTTAATTTGTTGAAACAAATAAAGCTGAATTTCGCAAGTGTTCTACTTCCTGATGAAAACAAAGAAGGACAATTATTTCATCTTCTGGTTTCTGGATGTTGGGACTCGTTTCCGTGGTACGTGGTTAACAAAAAGGTTTCCATGGTGAAACGACATCATGCAATAGGAAAGCATTCATACGCCTTGAACTTTGCCACTTTTAACCATTTATTATGCTTTCAGTAGGTAGACAAATATAAACCAGAGCATAACTCAAGTGGAAGGAAAAAGATTGGAGCTTTCAGTGTTTTCTTGCTCTGACCCCTTGACTCTGATACCCCGTGTTAAAGTCAAATGCTGCCACTCCCTATCAAATGTCCCCTGGTTAGAAAACAGAGTAAACCTGTCTGTAAAGGTCACACTCATTCACTCATTTTTTCAATACATTAGCTGTGGTCTCTGCTATGAATAAATGCCCTGCAAGTTGTTTTTAAAAAACGCTTTAATGCTCCTGGTTTCAGGAGGCTGAAGAGGAGTGGATGGAGGGAAATGACGGTATTATGAGTCTAACTCATTAATATTCACGATATGCAAACATATCAGCTCTAACTGGCTAACAGCAAAATGACTTCGAACAAATTAACGTAACTTATTGCGCTAGCAGTGTTCCAAGACAAATTCCAACAGTTTCCTCCTAAGTTCTTTGGTAAAAAAAAAATTAAACATGGATGTGTATTTTCACAAATAACACAAGCCTGAAAGTGTTCAGATATGCTGTGGAGTTGCTAACGGCTAGTTCCTACTAGCAGAGATGCGCTCTACTCTCTCCTAGTCGCAAGCCAAGGTGGACCAGGTTATGAATACTAATGTTCCCGGTGATGTAGAAGAAACGTGATAAGAAATGTGATAAACGTGAAGAAGTTTAAAGGGTGCAAACACTTTCGCAAGGCGCTGTGTCTAAGATTTGAGGGCGAATAGGTCTGCCGGCGCATTTATAAACTGAGGTGAAGACGAGAGTGACATTTACAAAGAGGAGGAAGTGCCTGCCAGAGGGAGGGGGTGTCGACAGCGATAACCTGTTAGAGTGATAATGGTTCGGCGTCGTTCATGCCGTGGTAAGCATCCACAGCACACATCGGCTAATAAGCTTCTTGAAGATGGGCTTAAAGCTACAGGCACACAGGGCAACAAACATCACAACAGACCCACAAGAGCAGACAATAAATCATAACTTTTTTCTGCTTGTTTTTTTACACGAAAACCACTTTAGCAAAGTTTCTGAATAGTTCCACTTACAAGGCCATGCGATCCTGAGAGGCCAGGCTGAACACCACCTTCCCCATGGCGGCCACCCCAGCATTGTGGCCGTGTGTGAGGGAGGAGAGGGGCCGCGGCTCCAGGCTGCCCACACGGCCAGACGGAGCGCGAAACTGGGGGGACGAGCACGGCCCCAGAGCCGACGTGTTGAGGTTTGACAACATCGTCTTCAGCCGACGTGCTTTCACCTTGCCCTGCGCACACACACACAAAAAACAGGGTCACGGGTGAAGAAGGGACGACAAAGAACCAAGACTGCATTTTGCTGCCACCTTGTGGTCAAAGACAGCTATCCTGTCTTTATAATAGTATAAACCAAAAGGAGTAATGGCACTTTTAAGCAGTTAGATTAATTTTCAGGTGGGGCACAGTGACTCCTTTCATATCCAGACCCACATTAAGAAAGAACACGATGGATTAAAAGTATGGATAATTGATATTGGCTTTTTTTTTTTTTTTAAACAATATATCTTGGTAATCCAACTCTTAATTTCCAATATCAATATGTATCAAATGTCCACAGACACTTTGAAATAAATTTCAAATAAAGGTGGCATGTCGACTTACAAGTCCATTATTCTGGAAGCAATGACACTGTGTGATGTAATCAAAGTATACGCCAAGACACGCGTTTGAGTTTGGCTCAGAAATGCAGAAGCCGTACGATTTATTGAAAGGCGTAACAAACTAATTAAATATTTTTAAAACATCATGTATCTTCTCTTTTGACATTTCATTTTGAGAGAGAAGAAGCAGCTGAAGAGTTTGATATATAACATATACATGTTATACGGTTATATATCATTAAAGGCACAGTGTGTAATTTTTGGCCAGTAGGGGGCAGTGCATACCTAAATTATCACAAGCATGCAGTCTCTGTGTCTTTGAGTAAGAAACTCAACAACGGAGGTCCAACTAATGCTGTTTTCAAACGCTCAATTGCCTGAGAATGATCTATTTGCAGCAACATGACGAGCACATCAGTCTCTCTTTCATCGCTTGGAACTAGCGAAGAGGGAAAAATGTATTTATGGCGAAACTTTTTTGCACTTTTAGGGGAAATCAATGTTTTGATAACAGGCTTGTTCAGTGCGCTTTGTCCGTTCGGGCTCTTGTAGAAGTAAAGACGTAATCTAATATCGCTTTCACTTGAAAAGAGGACCTGTGCCTATGTATTTTAAAACTGATTTTTAAAGTAATATTTTACAAAATCGGCAATATTTGGTAATTAATGTGCTTTACGTAATTATTATTACATAATATTTTAATGGCTATTTTCAAATATGTACTGCAAAAACTACACAATGTCACTTTAAAAAAGTAAAACCTATAATAATAGGTTATAATTTCTGATATTACATTTTAATGCCAATATCTGCCAATAATATCAGCATACCAATAATATTGGACATCCTTAATTGAAAACAAACATCACTCAGCTACAGAAACCTAAGCACTCTTATGTTTTTCAAAACCCTGTAATAACTTGAAAGGAGACCGTGGATCAACTTTAAATTCTGTTTAGAAGCAGTGAAATGTCCAAAAGAAAGAAAAACAATATGGGGTAGTAGTGGGAAAGAGCACCATGTTCACTAGGGTTGACATCGATTCAAATTTCAAGAATTTGATTAGTTAGAATCGATTCTAATCTGATCCAATTCGATATTGGGCGGTGCTGGAACTATTATCTTAATTATTTGCCTGAAATTCAATGACTTAACACAAGATGAGTAACAGTTCCCCATGGGAAACTGTATTAACCCTTTCAGACACAAAACTTAAAATGAACGTCTGGACTTTTCCTTCCTATTTCAGCTGTTAAAAAGGGCAGACAATTCTAAAATAATTACATCGATTTCTGAACTTAGATTCAGAATTGATTGTTTCAACACAGCTCTAATGTTTGCCGTACCTTGTTCTGGATGAGTTCAGTCATTTTCTCCAGGTACTCCAGCAGCTGCTTCTCTTTCGCCGGCGGCTCCTCCCAGTTTGGGTCCAACGCCGCAGCTCGGCTGTAGCCTTCGAGCGCGCACCCGAACATCTCCTCGTAGTAGAACAGGTTGGCCCTGTTGAAGTGCAGATCCGGCATGCTGCAGGCAATCGTGTCTTCCGCCTCCATCCGGAGGAAACCGGTGAGGAGGAAGCCGCTTTAGCAAACTTTTTTTTTTTTGTTATAACAGCGGGACTAGTATAGGCGTGCATTCGGGTATACTCACAGATTTTGCGTAGGCACTTAAAGCTTGCTGGGAGAACTGTGGATTCTGTCCGCAGGTGAAAAACAGAGACAGGTACGCGTTTCCGAGAATACCTGAAGAACGTAAACGACGAATTTAAAACAAAGCGTTTAAATAACCATTTACGTTTAAACTTCTTAAAGCTTCTTCTTTGTGATTCTACTCACACCATGAAGTCCCATCTCCAGGATCCAGCTGCACAGCTTCCCGAGCCAGGTCCACACTCTCCAGCACACGCTTACCGTGTTCATCTTTGTTGGCTGCTGGCAGCTGCCTCAGCACCATGGAAAGGTTCCGTAGAGAAACTTTATTCTTCTCCTGCGACAGATTAAAACGCAAGAAAGTAATTAGGATAAAACGTTACAGCGAACGCAATCCCTGCTCCTTCTCTAACCGACATACCCGCTGCAGGGCACCAGTGCAGCAGTTCTTAGAAGCAACCAGGTCTCCCTTCTTCCAGTACTGGTCCCCCAGTATGTTCCAGGCCTCCACCAGGCAGGGATCCAGCTTTATGGCTCGGGACAAGCACTCCTCTGCTGCAGCGCTGAAGTCTGGGGTGACGCTCAGACACTTGCCTTTATGCAGCAGAAACTCTGCTTTGTGTTTTAAGATGTCTGTCCGAAGCCCAAACCAGAGGGGGGGGAGGACAACAAGCTGTGAGTGATATTTTGCATCGCAATAATGATATTATGAACATTTTGTTTCTGAAATACAAGAAGCACCTTCTTTCTCCTCCAGCTTCTTCAGCGTCTGTTCCATCTTCTGTTTGACGTCGTCGTCTTTCCTCTCAGCCTCCTCCACGCTGTGGGTCTCAAAGTAGCAATCTCTGAAGTTATACAGTTCATCCACCAGCTCCTGCGTTGGTAGAGGACAAGTGGCTAGAGTCAGGTCAACGTCACTGTTCCGAAACAATGGACTAAACTGATTTAAAGGCTGTGGAAAGGCAAGCTTGTAGAGCACATTTCAGCAACAAGACAACTCAAAGTGCTTTACATGCTGGAAACAAAAACATTGCAGTGCCATATAGGGCTGTAGCAATACATTAATCACACGTTACGATACACAATATTCAGCCAATGATACAATTCGATTTAATTCGACACACATCATTTTCTAAAAGGTTTAAAGGGGACCGAGTGATTTTGGTGACATCTTGTGTCCATTTACTTGGATTGAAATAATTGAACTGAAAACTAAAAACATCAATCACACATTATATGTTTCTGACTGCACAGAGTCTACAGCTTGGAAATGTTGGACAAAATCTATCAAATATGTGTTTAGAATATGACACATATTGTGATTCTATGAGTAAGACTAAATATTGTATTATTTTTAATACTGAATTTAACTTTAGAAAAACTGTTAAAGCGTTCTAAAAAGCTCCAACCCGTTTCATTCATAACCAATTCCGTTTTATTACCAGATCCAGTTGATCAACTGGAACAAAGAAGGTGAAAACAGCCACCAGCTTGTGGTCTTACTTTAAATTTTACTAAAAAAATACTGTCATCATTGATGATTCATTTAATTCTTAAAATATATTGCCGTATCGATATTTTTCTACATCCCTAGTGCCATAATAAAGGAAAGTAACAAAAATACAGACTAAATCAATGAATTACAGTTATTAAAAAAAAACAAAAAACTCTGTAAAGTAACTCAGTGGTTCAGTAGTTTTGCTGTTTTTGTTTGTTTTTCAGATTAGAGGAATAGAAAACCTGAAAGCTGCTTCTCCATGTTCGACCCGGATTCTGGATTTGCAGACTAGCCTTGAACCTGAAGAACTGAGTGGTCTAGAAGGTTGATACATGACAACGGATGTTTAATCTATTTTGGTGCAAAGCAATTCAGCGACTTATAAAAATAAAAAAATCTATACTTTGCTTTTGAATATGATAGGATACTGTATCGTGACATAAAATATTGCGATATATTGGTGTATTGATAGTTTCTTACATTCCTACTATTTACAATAGCAAATAAAAATAGTTCCAATACATTTTCTAATTGTTGTTTGTTTGATTCATTGTTGCTTTTTGTTAAAAAATATTTATTTATTTTCACCTAATTAAACGCTATAGTGATACAAAATCTAGGGAAAAAATAACAGAATGAAACAGAGCCCCAATTTAAGTGTTGTGACCCACTTAATGTAAGATGGTGCGTTTCAGCTTACTGGTTAACGTTTAAATAGTTGTTATATTATTTAAGCGTATATTTAAGGTAATCCTGAAACAAGCTAAAACATGTATGTAATGTAGCAACAGTCTGCATAAACCAAGCAAACCATGAATCCATATCGTACCAACGACACGCAACGATCACAGTCTCTCTGTGTGTTTATAACAAACTTAATCATGGTGATCCAGAGGGACCTACCTTGATGATCTGCAGCTCAGTTTTGGCTTCACCAGCTTCACCACTCTCCTCCTTCTCCGCCATCTTCACAATAGTCTGAGCTGAAAAACAGCTTCAGATAAACCAAACAAGTAACGGGGGGGAGGTTCTCAGATGTTTTTAAAAAAAAGTTAAATGTTTAAAACTAAAAATCGTCTGCACGGATAGGAACAGCCATGTTTTTTAATCGCATAACCAGTTTTCTTCCTCCACAAAGAAAACGGGCTTTTACTTTGAGGAAGGCCGGAAGTTGCCGTTGATAATTCTTCTTCATCTTCTTGGTGTTTGGCAAACAGTAATGGTAAGCGTTACCGCCGCCAAGGGGTACGGGGTCTGAATCAGCTAAGGAATAAAATATAATGTTAGAACTAACTCAGTTACCACCAAATAACACAAAAAAATCTTATAGTATATATCATAAGATATTTTATTTAAGAGATTAACAAACGTTTACTGCTTCTTTGTGTTAAAGATTCATTCTGTCTCCCTTTTACCACATAATTAATGCCTTCCTGTATCACCTTTCCCCAGTATCTACTCTGTTGCACTGGATTCTGAGTGTCCCAGCTGCAGTCTATAATTATTTGCTTCCCTTTATTCAGTTTCTTTTAGCCTTTCTTCTAACTCACCATACCTTCCTTCGAGTTCTACATACATAGCACCTTTTATATAATCTTGCCACTGTTTTTGCCATGTTCCCCTTTATTTTGTTCTTAATGATTCTCAATTTTAACCTCTGAATTAATGTATGTGATTGTTTTATCATTGCCACCATCATTGTTTTGTCATCTTATCTGTTATTCCACTTCCTTGTACCCCTATTTGTACATGTACCCAAAGAAACACAACAGCTAACCCATCCTCTGAATACGGTATAATGTTTTGTTGTCCCTAAATTATTCAGTCAAAATAATACTCTGGGGTAGAGATATATTGCTCGGTTCTCAAGTGGTGTGTTTTTGAAAATCTACCTGAGAGCTGGTACTTTGGGAACTTTTTAAAATATCATAATTTACAACAAGAACCAAAAAAGAAAAAGCGAAACCTTCCGCAACCCTATTACTGCTTATGGGCATGTCATGCAGTTTCCTCAGTATTTTGAGTTCATCAAGAACAATAGTCAAAAAAAGAGAGAGTGTGAGAGAGAGAACGAAATAAATGTTTGTGAATTTTCAATATCTCTAAATATCTAAATCAGAGGGTTTTTTGGTTCTTAAAATAAGGGATATGTCATGGTTACAGCCCGGAACGCTTTTACTCAAACATTATTTCAGTCCGGCGCTTATTTCCTGTGCACCTTCCCAACACTGCTTGGAGCGCGGATTATTTGCAGCCTGTTTTTTGGTTCCCTGTGACCGCTGCCTGTGCTCGCACAGCTCGAGGGTCGAGCTAATCATGTCGGATACATGGAGCAACATCCAGGCCCACAAGAAGCAGCTCGACTCGCTGCGGGAGAGGCTGCAGCGGCGGCGGAAGGACCCGGCGCAGCTGTCCGGGTCGGGTACGTACTGGCCAACCAGGCCGAGGGGTCTGCAGCCCGTGGGCTTCGTTGCTCTTCTGGTTATTATTATGCTAAAGCAATAGAGACAAAGCACTGGTAAAATAGCTAAAAATGAGAAGGTAAAAGGATAGGTTTTATTGAAATTATTAGACATTCAAAGAGCCTTTTCTTAAGTCATATATTTTATTATTGCAAACGGCAAATGCTATTACCGTATAATTAATGTGAGCCTTCTACATTTAGATATATATTTTTTATAAAGTAACCTATTTAAGCAGTTCCCTGAATCACTGGCTGACTTTATATTATGACAATAAATACGATATAAACGACTAATGGCCAAACAGACTATTTTAATGTCATTAGGAGATCATCCTTATTAGAAATCATATTTTGAAAACAAATTAAATTAATATACAGTCTTGTTGTACAATAACCCATTCATCCATCCAGTCTCCATATTTAGACTCTGACCAAAGAACCAGGCAAAAATTCAGACATGTTTAAAACTGTTATTTTCTCAGTGTTTGAAGCAGGATTGCATTAGTTATACAGTTAATCAGTAGCAATTAATGGAGTAATTGAATCTGTGCGCACTGTTATTCATTAACTTCAGATGGTGGGCTCAGTGTTGACGGTTCCACAGCCAGGAGCGACAGCCCAGCTCCATCTGCTCCGTCAACTTCTCAGGAGGAGGCGGAGAAGCCACCGGACCCTGAACTGGAGAAGAGATTGCTGGGATATCTGTCTGATCTGAGCCTCTCACTGCCCACAGACTCGCTGACCATCACAAATCAGCTTAACAGCGTAAGCCTCCTTACAGTCGTGTGTGTACCTGTGTCTGCTTCCCGTTATTCAGTGCGTCTGGGTTGTGCTTATCGTCACAGGCTGAAGGTGCCGTTACTCATGGATGCATCCAGAGCCTGCTGCTCAAGTTCTCCGCCCAGGAGCTCATCGAGGTCAGACAGCCTGCCTCCATCTTGTCGTCTTCTATGGCTTCCTCTCCCCCCGCCACGGTCGTCGTAGCTGTGGACCACACAAAGCTGTGGGCCATGATAGGGTCCGTGTCTGGAGCCCAAAGAGCTGGAGTCAAGAGAAAAGCTGAAGACCAGACCCTTGGCGGCTTTTCCCCCAAACTGCAGAGCTCTGCGTCTCCCCCGCACTCGTCCTCCTCCTCCATTACGCCGGCTTCCTCCTCTCAGCTTGCGGGATCTTCTGCGTCAGGAAGCGGAGCGGAGAAGAAGGGCCGCAGCAGCAAGAGCCAATCGTCTCATGTGGACATGGAGATCGAGAGTCTCCTGAACCAGCAGTCCACCAAGGAGCAGCAAAGCAAGAAGGTTTGGACTCGTTTTAAGTATTCCAGGGTGCGCCAGAATAAGCAGGGGGGGAGTGACTAAAGCAGTCTCAGGTCAGAGCTTTTATTTATTATTTTGTCTTTTAGATGAGTCAGGAGATTCTGGAGCTCCTTAATGCCAGCACCGCCAAGGAGCAGTCCATTGTGGAAAAGTTCAGGTCTCGTGGTAGAGCTCAGGTCCAGGAGTTCTGCGATCACGGGACCAAAGAGGAGTGTGTCAGCTCCGGAGACACGCCGCAGCCGTGCACTAAGCTCCATTTCCGGTAGGTTATGTGGACCTTCTACTTATACATATGTGGTTATCAGAGCTCAAATAACGGTTTTTAGTCTTGCTTTATTTGCTTTTAATTTTTATATGTTAACTGTCTCCTGCAACATTTATTACAAACATAAATGCCACAGAGAAACTGTTTCGTTTAATTAATTATCGTCCTAATATTTGTAGGATGTTTTTAATCAACTACATTTTTGACCATCAGTTTACAAATATTCTGTAAGCTAGTTTCCAACTTTTGTCATTCAGCCGCATCATCAACAAGCACACAGACGAGAGCCTCGGCGACTGCTCCTTCCTCAACACCTGTTTCCACATGGACACCTGTAAGTACGTGCATTACGAGATCGACAGCCCCCCGGAGGCTGAAAGCAGCCTGATGGGGCCACAGGCGGGGACCCCGGAGATTGGCCTCCACGCTGAAGATGCAGACAGCAACGAGGGCAAACTCTTCCCTTCGCAGGTGAGCAGGAAGGAAAACCGCTGCTGAATAAAGGGGCTGGGGAGGGGGGATTTTTCACCACAAACTGTTAAAGTGCCATTTCATCCTCAGTGGATCTGCTGCGATATCCGCTACCTGGACGTGTCCATCCTGGGGAAGTTTTCCGTGGTGATGGCCGACCCTCCCTGGGACATCCACATGGAGCTGCCCTATGGTACCCTGACTGATGACGAGATGAGAAAACTCAACATTCCCGCTCTGCAAGATGATGGTTTCATCTTCCTTTGGGTCACTACAAGGTAGCTGCAACCAGCCTCTATGCTCAGTTTACCAGTAAAAATCACTCCTTTATATGACTACTTCATTAATATTCCTCATTTGTACATCTATTAAAAAGTAATACAGTTAAAAACATACTTTTTTTTTCAAAATTCAAAAACTTCTGAATCTCAAAACATCTACGGTTAAAAAAAAGCCATGTCAAGTTTATACAATGTTCTGCTTCATGCCAACAAGACTACATGTGACGGAAAAATCGGAAAGTAAAGCTGGAATTAACATAATGGAAACAGACTGGAAGGGAATTTGTGACTTTAAATGGTCCTCAACTAATTCACTAGAATCCAGAGAGCATTGTTGGAAAAATATTATAAGGTTTTTCAAAACCTCTCTCCAAGTTAAATATATGGAGAGTAAATCAGTGTCAAGACAGTGTGGTAAAGTGGAAGCGAACCACTATCACATGTTTTGGGTTTGTCTCAGGTTATATCAGCACTGCAGTGGGATCTACAGAATGTTGACCTCTGTGTTCAAAGCACAAATACCCTTTGATATCTAAAAATTCATACTTGGCTCACTTTTATGGAAATATTTCAAGGTAATTATGGAACAGAGAAGGGAACCAAAGATGCTGCTGGTCCTTCCAGCTGCCAGTAAAAAAAACACACACAAAAACAAGGATGGTTGAACACAGCACCACCAACATTGTAGGATGGGTACAAAACCGTTTTAGAACTGTATAAAAAGGTAAAATTACACACTCAGAATTCCAGGATACAATTGGAAAAAAGAAGGATGACAAGGAAGTCTGGTTTGATTCATCTATAGCATTCTTTATGTTGATTCCCAACTAGTAGATCTATTATTTTTACCTTATACTGTTTTAGATGGAAAAATATAATCGCCCTAGTTTGTGTGGTTATTCAACAGTATAAAATTTGCATGCAAATATGTACAAAAACAAAAAATAACACCCTAATGCTTCTAAGAAATGTTTCTTAAGATGCATTCAAATCCAAGACATGATTTCCTAAGGCTCTTTGATGTTGTTGTCATAGTGTCTAATGGCATTTTGGAGCCAATAGTTATGTGTTCCAGTTACATATGCATGTTCATTTTAGATTAAAAGTGTACATTTATTTAATCCTAAAATTTTCTTTTTTTTTTCTTTCTCTTTAAATTACTGAAAATTAATTGAGATGTAATTTTTAAATTACATCAAACAATCACTGCTGTTGTGGCTCTTTATTTTTAATTTCTTAATCCTTTCACCTGAACATCATAACATCCACTTAAATGTTTTTTCTACCTAATTAAAACTAAACCTGCACAAACTTATTACTGGTTTGGTACATTTTTAATTAGCTGATACTCATTAAAGTCAAAGTATCTGTTTGCGATATTAGTGCTGCCTATCATAATATTGTGAAAATGCTTAATGTATATCGATTTATTTGGTGAAGCCCTATGGTCTTCGGCACTCTGAGCGTCCCCAGTTGGTCAGTTAATATTAGCTGATTTACCAAGAAGTCGGGTGAAATTCCCTTGCCATGTTGGTTCATTCAAGCATTTGTAATGCTGACATGAGTAGATCTTCATCAGTACATTATTGGGTTGTTACTGGGTCGTTGCTGGTACTATTATCGATTTCCAGGGTTAGACAGTTGTGGAAAACATAATGTTGGACATGAAAAAATGTTGGACCTTTCTTTTTCCCTTGCATTTTCTAAGAAACAAAAATATATTTATTAAAAATAAATGTGTGGAAAATGTTTGGGAACCCTGGCTTCAGATCAAAGTATGAATGTCAGAAAGGAAAGTTAATGCTCTGTGTCTTTGTATTTCATTAACACAATAGCAGGGCTATTGGTTTATGTTTAAACGAGACTTCAATCAGGACGATCTGTGTTGTTGTAATAAACGTACAGCTGAGTTACTTGCTTGATTTCTGTCATTTAACTTTAAGTATCAGTGCACATGCTGACCTTTTGTGTCCTCTCACAGGGCCATGGAGCTGGGTCGGGAGTGTCTCAGCCTATGGGGGTAGGTGGTGTTGCTGTTTGTTCTGTTACCCCCATATTTTTCTCCTCCTCATCGTTTCCGTGTGGTGTTCTCTCAGCTATGAGCGCGTTGATGAAATCATTTGGGTGAAAACCAACCAGCTGCAGCGAATCATTCGCACAGGCCGGACGGGTCACTGGTTGAACCACGGGAAGGAGCACTGTCTGGTAAACTTAAAGTCATCTGTCATTCTTTAGGCTGCTGCAAAGGTTTAACGTCTCAAAAACCATGTGGGCGGTATGTTTGGTTGTCTTCAGGTGGGTGTGAAGGGAAACACGCAGGGCTTCAACAGAGGTTTGGACTGCGATGTGATTGTGGCCGAAGTAAAGTATTAATCATCTTCAGAGACGGGTTATTATCTCCAGTTCCTTTCAGCTTGTAATGATCTGCACACTCTGACTCAGGTGCGCTCCACCAGCCACAAACCGGATGAGATCTACGGCATGATAGAGCGGCTGTCGCCCGGCACTAGGAAGATCGAGCTCTTTGGGCGACCTCACAATGTCCAACCCAACTGGTAACCTGAGTCACCTAACAGAAACAAATCTGAATTTCAAAAAATTACATTGGACTGGATTAGAATTAGAGTTTTAGATTGGTTTATATCTTAACTTTGTCCTTGCTCACCACTTTTTTTTTTTTTTTTTTTTTTTTTTTTTACTGATCATTTTTGCTTTAGTTATTAAAAGGAGCCACAGATACATGTAAACTTTTTTTTTTTCATGATTTCTGGAATTTTGGGGAAATGTTTACCAATCAGATGTGAAGGATGTTATTAAATATGCCAAAACTATCTTGAAATGCTAAATTTGTAAAAATAGTTGAAATCTTTCTCAAATCTGCTTCTAACTGCTGGCTTTCCCGCTTTCTGTCCAGGATAACTCTCGGAAACCAGCTTGATGGCATTCATCTACTGGATCCAGAGGTTGTGGCCCGGTTTAAGGAGCGATATCCAGACGGAGTCATCTCCAAGCCACACACACAGTGAGGATATCAGCAAATGTATGGGTGGAGTTTGATTTTTGACTGATTTTATACATGTGAATATTTTTTTTAATAAAATCTTTTTGAAACGACACGCCGTCTCAGTTCGTCAGAATGAATGAAACAATGTACAGAGGTGATCTTTTTGCTTCACTAGGAGGAAAATATTCATTTAACCCAAATATCTTATATTAATTTGGGGCATTTCATGATAGATTTGAGTCTTTCTTTTTACAGGGTGGAATGATTGTACAGTATTGAACCTTAATGATCTCTAAAAGCAAGATTTGAGTGCAGAAGCATACATTTATTGAGTTTTCTCTGGTCCACACATGAAAGACATGATCCATACAGGAACACATTTATACATATATATACCAATTTACACAAAGCGCTTTCACTTTTTGTGATGTTTTTTTTTTTTTTTTTGCAAAGTACTCATGATATTTGAACACAGTTTGTACTAGAATTGGTTGTTCATTGATAGGGATTTATCTCCACCAAGGAGGCTATTCCTTGGTGGAGGTCAGTGCGCTCCGAGTGCTTTTCTAGTTTAAATTACTGTATTTCGGTCTACAGTTAAAAGTTTAAAAACATAGTCCATACGTTTTTAATAATATTGATCTTTGAGGTTTAATAAGAACATCCCAGAATGTTGGTGTTTGCTTACTTGATCCATTCCAAAACCTTTTTTTTTGTGTTTTATGATCTTTATCCTGGTGGAGTTCCAACTGTATCCTTGTCCAAAACATCTAGTTTCTCATTCTGGGTGAAGTAAAACAAAATAAATGAATATAGTTCTCTGTCATTATGTCATCCACTTTGTGCATTGAACCCCTGACAACGCCCATCCTCAGCATGATGGAGCTACCACCATGCTTGACCTTCAGTACAATGTTCTTCAGCTTAAAAGCTTCACAATGACAGCTTCAAAGATTATTTTTACTGTGGATAAACATCTCAATCCTTGTCTTTTTCTGTCTATAATGTTTCTCCAGAAGACATCTGGTTTGCCCATGCTGGCAACTTTAAATTCTCCAGAGCTTGAAGGTGGTCATGTAGAGCAGGTACATCTTTCTGAGTCCATGTCGATTTTTTGAAACACCTTTTAATGTGGACAGTGGCACAAGTATTCTAGTATCTTCCTGTTTGAGGCAGAGTTGAGGTCCTGGGTTGTTCCTTATCAGCTCTTGTCTATTCCTGCTCATCTCTGCAGGGTGGCAGGGAGCTATTGTCTCTCTCAACCGGTCACTGGGTGGGATGCAGAGAGAAAAACGCAACAAACAACCATACTCACACACACTCACTGCTAAGGGCAATTTAGAGAGACCAATTACTATAACAAGCATAATTCTGGACTGGAACTCAGAGGTAGGGAAAGAACAGAAAAACTCCATGCAAAAAATCCCCAGGCAGGGATTTGAACTTTGGAGCTTCTGGCTGTAAGGCAGCAGTACTACTTGCATCCCATCTCCGAACATCCACACCATTTATCGTTCATTGAAGGGTAGTTTTTTTTCCCCCTCGATCAGATATTCAAGACCTTAAAAAAGGTTGCATGATCTAATAGGAGAATGATCCCAAACACCCCCAATTAGTTGGTTTTTGGATGGTTCAAGGAGGCCCTGATATCAGCCTTGCTAAAGTTTAAAAGCCAGGTAGTTTATGTGCTGGAAAACCTGCTAATGTAAATCAGCTCTCCCATTTTGTAGAACAAGAAGAGCAAAACTTGCAGCCAGCATTTTGGCAAAAACAATGTAAGGTTTTAGAGTGTGTGTGGGACAGTGATATTATTTCCCATGTTTTGTGAACATAAACTTCTAACTGATAATGTATAATAAAGCAAAAACATCAGACACACCATCGATTAAAAAACACATTTTAATACATATGCTGTTATCAGAACACCACGGATCAGAATATATTACTTTAGGCAGTTAAGGATTGAAATGGTGTCAGTTCATTGTCAGTAGCTACACTAAAACAAGTTTAGTATTGAAGTCATTCATATGTTAGAATTAGGGATGCACTGATACTGGTATCAGGTATCGGCCCCGATACCTTCTAATGTACATGTATCGATCTGTTTAGTCTCTTCAAGAAAGGTATAAGGTGGAAGGTATAAAGTTGATTAATTCACCAATAGTATCGGTATCGACAGATAAACAAAATCCAGGCATTGGTATCAGGACTGAAAAAGTCGGATCGGTGCGCCCCTAGTTAGAATATTGAACGGAGTGAAGGTTAAACAGCAGATATGCTGTGAGGTTGTAATGTGACTTAGGTAATCCTTTTAAAAACACTACATGAAACAGCTGCAGTGATATTTTCATGACTGATCTCTGGGTTGTTGTCTTCTGTAACAAAACAAAAAACTAAAAAGCAGGTATTTTTATTTTTTGGTTAGTCATTCAGTATAAGCCTGTCGATTCAGAAAGTCACATGTACTGAAAAGAGGCGATGTTAGTCCTGTGATTTAGTTTGAATTACTCATGATGTTAAAATCTCTACTGTTCATAAGAGCTGTTTGAAAAGACAGATTTAAAATCAGCCATGATCTGATAAGCAAAGTGAGAGCATGCCCCCCCCCCCCAAAGACCTTTAAAACACAAAAAGCAGAATAGAAAACTTGCAAAATGTGAAATAGAGTAATGCACTTATTGGTTAAAAAGCTGTAAACAACTATGTTCTGTCCTCTCATCAGTCTGTCGGTTTCTATTATGAGTCCTCTCTGCTTAGAGTTGAGCTGACGCGTACAGTCCGTTTTTCTCTGACTTTCCCAAAGTGTTAGAATCTCCAAGAGTTCTCAGTATTTGACAGACACAAACGACCAAGGCTCACAATTGAAGACGACCAGCTCTGTTCTGGTCGTGTGATGCAGTCCGTTTGCTTCCTCTGCAGTACTCCGCTTTGCTCAGTAGGTGGCGTCCACTGCATTGATGTTGCTGTCCAGCTGGTGTCTGAAGGACAGCCTGGCCTTAGCAGAGAAATAAATCTGGGAGCCTCGGCTAAGGCTTCCCGCTCCTTCGCTCTCGCTGCCCCAGGATGTCGTGGAGGACAGACGAGGCTTCGTCTCTGCTGTCGGAACTGTGAGAAAAAAAAAGAAGAAAGAGTTACACCAAATGTTATCTTCAACTAATTTTCATATCTGTACTACATATTGCCATCTATCACGAAAGTATTCATACATACATCTTGATATTTTTTGTCATTTTTGTCGGACTTAAACGTGTTCTATGGGTATTGGTGAGGTGGAAAAATGCACCATTTTGCCCATTATTTGCAAAATAGCTCAAGTTCATTTACATATTCTCATTTTGAGAATATGTCTTGACTTCAACTGGCCCAATTTAAATCCATCAATATCCTTTCACCTAAACCCCAATCTGTTTTACTCTGTTTCAGTTCAATATCCTGCTGGAAGATTAACCTTCACAACCAACTTCAAGTCTTTTTAGCTTCCAACAGTTTTCTTCTAGGATTGTCCTGCATTTAGCTATAAATATCTTCCAATCAACTTTGATTAGATTTTGTTTCCTTGCTAATGAAAACCAAACCCCATATCATGATGCTACCACCACATGTTTATTTGATACCAGGTTCTTAAACCTGAGCAATGGATTTCTGCAGCTCCTTCCAATAAAGACATTTGTTGTATAATCCTTTTCATTATAACATCCTGGATAAACTAGTGCAGCTCTCTTCTTTCTGATCTCCCCAATAAGTCCCTCCAAAAACTCCAGCTCCTACAGAACCCTGCAGCTCAGATCATAACCAGGACTCATTACCCCAGTTTTTCAGCAGCTTCACTGGTTGCCCATAGAATCCCAGACCAACTCCAAATTTCTAATTCTTGTTTGAAGTGCATCCACAGCCTTGCCCTTCCTCATCTGTGTGACCTGCTTCACATCACCACTCCTTCCTGTTCTCTCAGATCTTCGTCTGCCACTCATCTTTTTGTCCCTTTTTTTCCTGGCTTGTCACCAGACAAGGACCAGAGCTTTCAGTCACTCCGCTCCTCGGCTCTGGAACTCACTCCCTCCCATCATCAGAAATATTGACTCTCCTTTATTTAAATCACAGCTATAAAAAAAAAAACCTGTTCAAACTGGATTATTCACTTTAGTCTCTGATTTTCTTTCTTGGACTGTATCCTGATTTGCTATTTGTTAATCATTTTATGGTTTGTCTCTGTATTATTATCTTTTTTTTCCCTTCTCTGTAAGGTGACATTTGGTTTTAGGAAGGCAACCTCAAATAAAAATGTATTATGGTTAACATGACAAAATGTGAAAAAGTTAGAGTATAAATGCTTATCTAAAGGACAATAACTGTTTTCCCACCTGCTGCTGATGGGGCCTCCCTGCTCTTGCAGCGCTCTTTGCAGCGTCTGTAGAAAGGAAAACACTGCAGCATCTTCACACCCATGACGGAGCAGTCTGAGGAAGGAGAAGAACGAGCAAACATGAGTATGAAAGCACAAACTCAGCACTGACTTTCACCTCCTGTCTCCTTTTTAAAGCAGCTTTATGTGCCCGCAGCTCGGCTCGCGGTTCCTTGTCTCGTCACCTGGTCGTTGTTTAATGGGATTATGAGGCTGCACTTCAGAGGCACAAAAGCTTAATGTGAGCTGACAGTATCACTGAATGGCAGTGTGGCCCAGCAACCAGCCATTCAGTCAGTGTTTACTGTGTCATCATCACTCTCATCCTGCCTGCTCACTAATCCCGGCGGAGGGACGTCAGAGCTCTAATGCACTTCAAGGAGTGGATCAACTACCCTGTAACAGTCGGCTATGGATTACACAGAGGTGGTGTAATGTAAACATGTCTGAAAAACAGGCAGACAAGTTCAAATATCTAAAGGGTGGAGGAAAAAAACATTTAAGCTGATTATTTTCTTCAAATGATCTATTTTTTTAACATTTAGTGTTACTCCATTCAGTCAAAAGTCAAACTAAGTCTGTACAATTAATCTGACGATGGGGTCAGGTATAACACAGAGCTGCCTTTGCTTTGAGACACAAAGTGGCTTTTTTATTTTTAGTCTAATTAGGTTAACAAATGGGTCATTAAAAATGGAGCACAGGGAGGAGATGGGTTCTTGCAGTTTCCTATGAGGATTGTCACAGAGTTTGCAGTTCTCCAGTGAATCACTTAACTGTGACATGACAATAAACAGCTACAGAGTGGTTAATATAGAATATATTCCAGTGAATCATAACAAAAATCCAAACTGTTCCAGCTTGTATTCTTAGGTTTTTTATTCTACAGGAGTTCCTATGACACATTTTTTAAAGTGATTTCATTGGTGCTGTAAGAGGTATTTCTGAACAGTAAGTATTTTATAATGTCTAGAGTAATTTAAAATTTGTGAAATTGGCAAATTACCTTACATACTAGCATCTCCAAAATCAAGTTTTTGGAGATTTCAACCATCTGGTAATGCAATTTTCTCATGAAAACCCCCCACCAGAGTGGTTTTGGGCTTAATTCACACATGTCTGAGTAATGCACCTGAATTCTGCTCTCTGAGCAGCTGCTCCTCCCTCTCCTAGAAATTGACTCTTGAGTGTTCAACTAGTGACATCACTGGTTGAAAGTTGAGTGCTACAGGTGTCTGTACCGCCGCTGCAGGCAGAGCGGCTTACCCCTGGTAGATTTTCAAACACACTGTCGTCCTTCTCAAAGTTCATGGCTGCTTTGGTTTTTGGCAGCTTAAAACACTTTTTTGGGGGGGATTTTTTACTTTCTCTGTGAAAACGCCTCTTTGGCTGCATGGATTACAGGATTTTATTCTACATTCCTAAAGAACAGAAGCTGGATCAAAGAATAAAGACGCCTGATTGACAGAGAAGTAAGTGGCTACATGCTAATGCTAATTTGTGTTAGCCATTTATCAAGCTGCGTATGTGATCTTATAACAGCATTGTGTGGTTAAAAATTGATCGGTAGCATCTCAGAATGTTTAGTAAACGGGTGGAAACAACACCCACGGCTTTTTATATACTGGGCTGGAAAGAGTTGTTTACTGGACGCATCTGTGTTGGTTTGGGCTCTGTCAAAAGCCTGGAGATTTATCTATTGAAATAAGCTTTATTGACTATATTTTTACAAAAAATAAAATAAATCAAACATCTGAGCCCTTAATATAACAGTTTCATTGTAGTAATCTGTGATTTTCAAATTATTTGTGAGAATACTGTTTGCTATGAATCTTAGCACTGTTTGTTTCAGTTTGATCTGCTCCCGGCTCTGCAGGGGAGCGTAGCGTTGGGGTGCAGGAGGCGGGTTTATAGAGAAACGAGCTGTTTCACTTCATGGTCTAACATTAACAACAGGATACAAGTTAAATTTCAGGACGAATTAATACTGTATAACACCAACAGTTACATTTTTATCAGATATGTCTTTCCCAGAAGTTGAAAGCTGTAAAATAGCATTATATAGTCCCTTTAAAATACTAATTTGTAGATTATGTTTAACACTTGACCAATAATAATTAAGTATTTGATAAAGTAAGAAGAATTAAAGGTAAAGGATGCCCGTCAGAGCATGTGAGTCATAAGCTAACGAGACATATTAAGGAAGTAGTGTAACGTTTCCAGGTTGAGTCATAAAAATCAAAAAGAAACAATGCTCCACCAAGTATGTGTCAATAAATCATCTGGTATACATAGTGCTGTACAGCATCCATTTATATTTCTGTTTCTTTGGTGTTTTAATACCTAATGTAGACAGATTCATGTTCATATTTTTGGCTTCCCTCCATAGAAGCTACACTGAACAGGCGTTCAACAGTGTCTCCTCCCTCTGGAAGGAGCCATTGGTTGACCTATTGCTGCCAATAGCGTCATGTTCTCCATAGACTGTGCCCTTGGCCCTGTTTTTTATCCTATAGGGTTAACCAGTGGCTCAGAGTTTATGATCTGTTTAACAGCTCCTATGAGGAAGCTACTGCTGTCAATAACCCTTGGTAGTTTATATTAGCACTGACCAAACTTTAACAAAGAAAGTTGATCTGTCCTCTCCCAGCAGAATCAGACGCAGCAGATGGTTGCTCACATTGGATTCTTTTGGAGGCTTCTTACTTTTTGAAAAATTACAAAATTGCCTCCATGTGTTTGCTCTATATGAAGGATTTTTGTAAAGTTATATGTTAGTAATAAGAACTGGCATTGTTTGTAATCTGAAGTGTCTTAATATGAGGACTGATTTGAATTGTGGCTACTGTATATACATAAACTAAATAGACAAAATGAACAAACGAAGAAAGGCAGGAAGATCCTTGAACAAACGTAATACATTTTACACCACACAAAGCTTGTGATCTATGAGAATTGCAAATAATGTGTAAATCTTTCAAATAAGATAACATTAAAATAAACACAAAGCCAGATGCAAGGTATTAGCAAGTAAATGGAGGTTTGCTTTTTACATTAGGACAGGAAGGGAAAGTATGGGCAGAACATTGTGCCATCATATCCTAATTTGGATAAGTTCTGTTTGAATTTCTATCACTCAGAATGAATCTGAAATCCTCAACTTGAATAAAAAAATGAATCTGAATTAGGCTCATTTGAAATCTGATGTATTTGTTTGGAAATGATTGTCACTAAATCTAAACTGAATTATTGAAAATCGATTAATTAGATTTAAAACTGTATTTCCCTCTGCTGCAATTTCAGCTCTTGAAGTTTTAGTTTCAATTCTCACCATTCAGGTTCACCTCTATGGTTCAGTTTCAATTCTTAAATTTAGTCATCCAAGACATCCAGGTCCTCAAGAAGAAATCTAGTAAGATAACTAAACTGTACCTCGAGCGACTGAATGACTGGTAGTAAAGTATATTTTCACTATGGCACAGTATATAATATATGCATACAGATTAATTATGTCTCAGATTTACTGCTATACACATATTATATACAGTATGTGTGCATGAAATCGGAGTTAAGAACTCTACTGCCAAGGTGAGGTTGTGGAAGATGGTTTCATTTCATGGCAAGATTGAGCAGAGCCACAAGACACAATGTAGTTATACCGCATCAAAAAAATGGTGTAAAAGTGTTCCCAGAAGAATTATTGTTATTTGGAAGGCAAAGGGTGGTCACACCAAAATATTGATTTTATTCATATTTCTCTTTTATTCGTTCTCTGCATTTTGTTGATTGATGAAAATAAAGATTAAAAGTTCCATTTTCAAAAGCATTCTTTGTCTATGAAAGCGGATGAGTGTACCATTATAAAGGGTGGTCTGCAGAGAGGGGTTTCTGTTTCCACAAGTATGTTTGGTTAAAAAGGAGAGTAAAGTGTAAAACAAGTTGCTATCTATGCTATTGTATTGCTAAAAAATGTTCCTACAGAGATGTAAATTCTTCGTTGTGAATAAAACCTATATATTTACCTGTTTCCTGCAGTAAAACACATTTGGCTTCTTAAAAACTCACTTTGAGTTATAATGTTATTATCATCAAATCCAGATACATTTGAGCTCCAAGACGCTGTCAGAAATAAAACACCCAGCTCACTGCTGTTCTGTGGGAAAACCTTCAAGTGTGTTAATCCTTTGAGCCTCATTGTTCACAGGGGGACAGATTTGGATATCTAATGACAAACACTAAAGAGTGATTGCAACATGAAGGAGGGCAGTGTGTGTTCGCCCCCCTCTCTCTCTGTTTGCTGGTGAGGCGGTTCCATTGGAGACGTGACAGCTCACACAGACTCAGAGCTGCTGCTGCTGCTGAGGGACATTACAGACATTACTCCAATGAGGTCCACTGAGGAGAAGAGACTTATTTCAATAGGTCTTCGTTTCACATTTTAAAAGCTCATGTTTGTCTTCACTTCCTATTCGCTTAATGTCCTTCCTCTTTGTTTCACCCAGGTGTGGCTTTGTAACTCTATCCTCTTTACAGACAGTGATTCCTTTATGTTAAGCTGACTGTATTCCTCTAAGCAGTAAAAACAAGGGGTCCAGAAAGAAGCATTTGTTTTAAAAGATGGAGAAAAAAAAGGGGGGCAATACAAAGTTAGCATTTTTCTGTAAACAAAAACACAGAACATTAAGGCCCTGGTCAGTGGTCAGGAATTTTGGGCACAGATCCGGATTGGCTGTCGGGGTCTGGCAGCACACACAGGATGGGGATTTTGGAGAGGAAAAACAACGTCAGATGGCAAACACATACACGCTTACCAAAGAAGGAAAGGAGAAAAGAAAAGTAATCGAGGAAAAAACACAAAACAGACAGGAGGTAGAAGACAAGAGAGATCAGAAAAAAAAGAATCCAAACGCTTAGGCCTACGAATGTGGTTCTACTTGAGCAGTCCCACCGAGGTAAACACGATGGCTGGAGGCTTGACTATGATCTGTGCCAGAGTATTAGCACAAGTTTTCATCATTTTAATAACATGTTTGTGCATGCCTGCAGGAATATTCAGTGGAGCAGTTCAGTCATTTTCTGCTCAACCTGTCTGCAATCATTACTCTTTAAATTCAGTTTCCTCTAACCGTTTCATCTTGAATGCACGCAGAATTGAAGGTGTGTCTGTTCGAAGATCCACTTCATGGAACTTTCAGCCTACATTTTTTTTTCCTGATAAAACTTTAACATGACAGTAAGTATTCTGGCTGATTCTGATCCCCCTTTCACAACTGTAGTGAAAGAAGATTTAAGAACTTCATTCAAAAATATTTCCCTCGTGCCAGGCTTCTGTGTGCAGGCAGGAATGACTTTGCAAATTTTCTGTAATACATCCAGCCTTCCTATTGTCTTCTAAAAGTGTTGCTCTCTCTCACTCTGATTGCATTTTTATACACCGAATATTTGGGGGACCCATTTAACAGAAATCACCCATTAACCACCACATTGCCGATAACGTCATCGATCAATTGCCCAAGCTTAAACGTAACACTTTTGTGGTTCAAATATTTGCTTAGTGAACTGGTATATTTTTTTATTCCCTTCAAATTCAAATTATGAAACTGTAATGGTAATAAAAGTTTTTGGAAAGTGACAGCAGTGAATAAATTATGGACATTTGGTTAGCTTTTTTACAGTAATGTCTATTGCAATGCACTTCAACAACATTTTCAAAGAGTCTGAAGGGAGAGGCCAAATTTAAAAAAAAGGGGTTATTTCTCTGCAGGTTACAAGGGTCAGTTTTGATATTAATGGTGCCTCAGAGGAATTACTCTTTCTGCAACCCCCAACCAAATAAAATGTTTTAAAAAATTGTGTGTCAGAATAAAATGCAGTTCAGTCCCACACTTATTCTCATCACTAAGCAGGGGACACCTATTAAACACACTGGGATGCAACAGAGTACAGCAATAGAAAGCATTAAAAAAACTGGTTCAGTGTACAAGTTAATTTTGTTTTCTCAGTTATTTCCCCCTATTCATGCTGGCCCCAGCAAAGGCCTGAATGCTACAACACAACAAAAACCACCACCATGGGTTACAATGAACATTTGCCAGTTCATATTGGAGACGTAAGAACCAACATTTAAGTTGTACAAAACATGTGACTTAACGACAGACACAAATAAAATCAACAGTTGAAATTAATATTTGACTCTTAGCATCACTATTAGACTATTATTGCATACTTTTCTATAGCAGAAAATTTGTGATGTAAACCTTTTTAAAATGATTTTGATTAAGAACATTTTATAAATTTGCATATATTTGCCCTCTATCGCCCTCTCAAGGCTTGTGGCGTAACGTCACTGTTGAAAAACCACATCTCTACGTAGCGAATCTGAAGAGGATGGTGTACCGACGGTTTCACAAGCTTGCTAACCAAAACAACAAAAAACATCCAACTAACAGCGTATCAGTTGGTAAAACATCAGTACCAAGTAGTAATGTTGAATGACGAGGTACAATATTAAGATAAGTCTCAAGCCGCGTGTTTTTTATATCCGTTTGGTAATGTGACATAATGAGGAAAGCTGTATAGTGTGGTTCTCAGCAGCAGGATGCTCCCTGGCAGTGACAGCTAAAAAAATTAACAAAATAAATGCTGACCAAAATGTTTCAAAAACTTGCGTTTTTAAGGAATAAAAGTTGCAGAGGTCATATTTAAGTATGTGAAGTTTATGACTGATACGACAAAAAAGCAGGATTTCCAAGTTCCGGTAGCAGCAAGTTGCCGTTTATTTGGCCATCTAATGCTAACAATTTAATTCAATTTAATGCATCATAGTAAACCAGTGGCGCACACAGTACTGTACAATCCCTATTTGTGAATGTGTTAATTTACTTTTTCAGTACATAAAATACAAAAAAAATACTATTTATCTTGTTTTGTAAATAATAAGTACCTCAACAATTAACAGTTAATCCCAAGTTTTTTTTAGTTTTTTTTTTTTTACATGCAACCAGAGTGTGCTTTATTCAGGTGTGATGTCATTTTCAGACACATTTTTGCTGGTCCGTTTGTCTTTCTCTGCCATCCTCCTGGTTTCCTGCATTCCTTTCATCCTAGCAACGTTGTTTTCCTGTTCCGGTTTGTTTCGTGAGCTCTCCTTTATTTTGGCATTAAAAACTACTCATGGTATACAAAAAAATGAAAATGTGGGAATTGAAACTTGTTTAGGAGCCCCCTGCAGGCCTGGAGGCCCTGGACAGCAGCTTCATTTGCTTATGCTTCAGACTATCAGTCCTGGTTTCCTACTTATTTACAGAGATCTTTAAAGGGACATAAAAACGATGATGTACTTAACAGACCTACATTTTGAACATTATCTTATTATATTATTATAGTTAATTATTTTGTAGCTAAAATAAAATATTTGATGAATATAGAACAATCACTAGCTGTAGCACACCTATGACATAATCAAAAGAAGAAAATTCTTCCACCCTCCCAAGCCATCCTCTCTAATCTGCATACAGTTTCCTTCTGTCCGTAGCCTATACTATGTAGTGATGTAACACATTTTCTTAAGAAATACAATTAAAGCAACAACAAAGTTTCATCATTTGCATAAAAATTAAGCCTTTGAAACGTTTTAGGTTGTCTTCAGGGAAATCATTAGCTATCTTCTGGCCCGTTTCTATGGATTTTAAGAGGTTTTTCTCTGCTCTGGGATGTGAGCTTCCTATGCAGGAAGTGTAGGCGTCTGAGCTCTTATTTATCAAACACTGCTTCAGTAATCTCTTCATCTGCATGAGTAAACCTATGAATACATGCCTGTCCTTACTTTTTGGGTTTTCATGAAGAGTTTATTAAGAGAGAAGGCGCTGCCTGAATGTGACAGCGGAGGGTTAAAGATCTATGAAAAATGGGTCAGTATTGCGAACTGACGGTTAACTGGAATAATAAGTGAACCATTCATGCGTAAAGAATAAAGCTTGGCAAGGAGTTTTTAATTAAAGGAGCCCTCAAAATGCTGTCAATGTTAGACAATATTTAAAACAAAGAACCTCCCACTGACACACCTCCTTTTTTCTTAGAAACTAATGATAACATAAACCCACAGTAAATTACTTTAGAAGTAAAAGTTTACACCTTGAGAATCACCGCAAGTACTGTTTTACCTATTCTACAGTGGGGGAAAAAAGGGAGACAAAACTGTTTTCTAATAGCAAAGCCAACCAAGTTGTTTTTCCTACCTGTTCTGCTTAAAATGCAGAGGAAAAATGTATTTTGTGCTTTTCCAGCTGAAACGCCACTGATCAGTCCTCCTCTGCCTTCCCTTTTGCTGCACAGTCTAAATTGAACACCTTCCTGTGTGTCCCTGCAGCTCTGCCTCGTCCTGCACGTCCTGGGATCTGCCCCCTGTCCTCTTTTAACGCGGGGAAGCTTCCGTGGCGCTGAACTTTAAATAGGTTTCTGTAATCCCAGGGGTTTGCTGAATGGGCACGCCTACTTTCTCCTTCCCACCCCTCCCTCCCTCCCCCCGGTTCAGTTTTCGTCATGTGCTGCAGACCTGCATGCTTCCTCCTGCATGCTCTGCATTGTTTTGCCTCCATGTGATTTGAAAGAGCATTATAAATAGCAGCCACTGCTCCAACTTTCCTATCTTTTTTTTTTTTGCTTGTTTTCTTTTTACATTCAATTTTTACTAAAAGGTAGAGATAAGTTATGAACAGACTGATCGGTGTGAGATATAAAAGTTCCCCTGTAGTGACCATTGATTTAGTGAGATCAAAGTTCTAAATGAACTGCAATGACTTATTCCTGATCAGGATTTTAATGTGTATAAGAAATACAACTAATGAATCAAAAAGGCTGATATTTCAAACATTTGCACAAAACAGATCATTTCTGCTTGGCAACAAAATATGAGGAAGGTATTTAACAGCCACAACGGGAAGCTTAACCTTCTCAGGATGACACTTTCAGTCCTGCAGGGAAGGTTTTTCTCTATTTTAGCGCAAACAGAACGTCAGCATGACTTTCATTTAAATGAATAACTACTGGCCAACCACCTGCTGGATCACAGTGTGAGATCATAACTCATAATCAAGATTATATATTTACAACCAGCCCAGTTGATGGGAACAGGTTTCAATCTTAAAATGAACATTTTAATTAGCAATACAAACGTACGAATGTTGTACCAGGCTAGCCTGGTGCATACTGTTTGTTTCTTTGCTCATGACCCAAAACTTAACTAGAAAATAGTCTCACATTTCTGAAAAAGGTACCTTCAGAGCTGTAAAAGAAAACCAGTCCAGAACAGCATGCTTTCAAGGAATAAATTAGTCAGATCCTGCTTCTCTGAATAGTCCGAAGCAGACCAACAGGTTTCGTGTTCACTACCTAGTGCAATGAAGAAGAGCTGTGAAATTCTGAAAACGGCCTCATCTTCAGCCCTCTGCTGATTTCACTGGTGAAGCTCAAACAACAACCTGAATGTGGGCCGTTGGAAGCCGATCCTTTCCCTCCTTCATTCTGTTTGAGCACAGACTGTTTTGGATATGAAATGCTTTATTTTAGCATGGACAGGAAATTGTTTAATAGATTTGTTATACTCATACTGCTTATGGTCTACTGCAAGAGAATAAGGAGCATAGTTTATGTGATTCCAAGAATAAATTTCAAATTTTAGATAGATAGTGTTTGAGGGTGGTCCAGATCCCTGTCTTTGGGGGTGGGGGGCAGACTGAGCTACCTGGGCCAGGGTTTGTGCTCTACAAGTCAGAATGCTTATCTACAAGTTTAAATAAAGTGATTAAGCAATAGTTGGGTAGAAAAAGATTTAATTACAGATGTAAATTAGAAGTAGGCTCAGATTAAATGGATGTACACATTGACCGAGACACAAATAAGTACAAATCAGGCAGGGATTTTATTAATATGACAAAAACTACTTCAGATAGATGTGCAAAAAGGTCCTTTGGGGGTTTATTTTAATTCATTACAATATTTAACTCACAAAAATCCAAATTAGTGAAACAAAAAGAACCCATGGTCTGTGTGAATGAGAGGGGATAAAGCTGAACCGTGAATGAGCAGAGATACTGAAGGTGAAGGGATTATGACAAACTTGGCATCAATCACCCCAACTAACAAGCAGTTTGGAGGCGTGGAAGAAGGTGGAGAGCATGGAGACGAGTGTCAGCAGCCATTTCTGATAAAAGTGTTCCTGCTAGAGGGGAGGAGAATATTTCTGTGATGACTGTTCTTTGAGAGAGAATAGAAACTACCAAGAGACACCAGGCTTTGATTTTGGAAATGTTTACTTGAGCTTGAGTTGATCAGCAGCAACAAAAGTCCAACTAATTGTCCTAGCTTTAGCTTGCTTGTATATGAAATACACATATAGAAGAATCTATTTATACCTATACATACAACAACCAATACCTTACAGAGCCACTATCACCTAGATAATGACAAGAACTTAAGACTTAATGTTTCTAAAGGTTAATCCAAAATTGCTTCAGCTATGACTAAGTTGGTGCCCTGAAGCATCTGAAGAATTTAATTGGCAGTGAAGGAATGAGACATAAAAAATGATCAAACAAACATACAGAAACAGTTTACAAAAGCATAGTAAAAGCTGATATAATGTGGTATGGAGATCATAGCACGGACAACAAGAAAGGGAGGGGAGGTCAAGCTGGAGGTGAAAAAGCAGATTGAAGGAGGCTAGGTGGAGGTTTGACTTGAGGAGGAGGATTTTAAGGTAAGATGGGCAAAGAGGATCTGCTGCAGCCTTTACAATTCACATGCAGCAAATTTGAAAACCACAGTAAAAAAAAAGTCTCTTGCAAAAATACGCAAAAAACATCTTAAGAACCAGTAGCAATAGCATGACAGTTTGAAGCTCTTGTCACTATGGCTTCGATTGATAATGCGCCCTAGGGCGCATGATACTTACCTGGGAGTTGTGGGATTGAATCCTGCCTAGGCCCTTGTTTTGCGCGTGGCCACAATAGATTGTTTTGTTTCTTTTCCGACGTGTGCCAGTAGTCTTGGTCATTTCTCATACTAACAGACTTTAGCAAAGACAAACTTTCTGTTGCATGGACATATTTTACAAAATAATAATAATAATAATAATAATAATAATAATAATAATAATAATAATAATAATAATAATAATAATAATAATAATAATAATATATTACCTTATAAATATTTAAATATACCTAATGTATACTTCTTGAGAATAATACTGACAGTTTTTAGGCATCACATTAAAGTTAAAAG
The DNA here is from genome assembly GCA_028564705.1 of Apricaphanius iberus. Lineage (NCBI taxonomy): Eukaryota > Metazoa > Chordata > Actinopteri > Cyprinodontiformes > Aphaniidae > Apricaphanius > Apricaphanius iberus. The sequence continues at coordinate 284,218 of JAPXFQ010000468.1, read as the reverse complement.
CTCATTTGGATTAGTAAAACAGATTACCTTTCAGTGATTCAAATAATGAAAACATTGCAAGTCCAAAGACTAGTCCTCATAGAATCCCACATTTAAATATGAGGAAAAATGTATGAACAGAATCACAAATTTTAGCTGTGAAATAAAACTCCCAAATAAGAAAAAAGTTGGAGCACTAAATAAAACTAAGGATGCAACGATTGAACATTGTATTAAAACATTTTATAAATTTTCTCATGTATTTGTTGGAAAACTGGTAATTCTCTGCCCATTTTTGCTCCTAAATGATTAGACTTTTCTTGAATGCTGCTTTTGTACTAAATCCTATTTACAATCACTTGTTGACAACCCCTGTTTCAGATCACATTTTTGAACCAGTTTACCTGATTACTATCCCTAAGTTTATTCTGTCCCAACCTTTTTTAGAATGTGTTGCAGGTCTGATGGATAGGAAAGGATGTATATCTACAAATGAAATGAAGGTGACCTGATAAAACTTGAAATGTTCATATCTTCTGCAATCATATACAAGTCAAAGTAAATTTAGAAATCACTACTTTCTTTTTATTTATTTGGATTTTCCATACTGTCCCCGTTTTTTCTGACTTGAATTTGTATGCACAATCTTTATTTTCTACACACCATAACCACTACAGCACAACATAGATTTATTTTAGTTTTTATCTTCCTTCGATATGGAAATATAGATTTAGCTTTTTATTCTGTTCAAATTTTAATCTATATTTAGGAATACATATATATATATAACATGAAAGCTTAAAAACCTTTCTATGTAAATGTGCTCTAATGTGGCAACCATCCAGACCTGGACTCATGTCCAGATGATGTTAACATGCTGTCTAAAGTTAAAATCAGGTTTATTACCCACCGACATTTAAATTATTTTTTTTTTTCATAATATTTGGAGCAAAACAGATAAGTTTGTCATATGTAGTAGTGTTACGCTTTTCTTTATCCACATCATATGTTTTTGGCCACAATTTGACGATATAGTGTGGTAACATATTGTGGTATATACCAACATTACTAAAAGGCAGCATATGTTATATAATAGATTTACATGCAGGCAAGAAAAAAATTAAAAGACAAATTCAAGTACTTAGAGACTTAGTTCTTGTTTACCATATAAGGTAATCAATGAAGGTAACTTCTATTTTTTTTGTTCAAAACTGAGTGAAATCAAGAGTGAAAATGACCAGCAGGAGCTCGTCTGCATAGACAGCAAACAGGCTGGGCAGCACAATCAGTGGTATCAGCTCAAGGGTTGACATTTGATTGGAACATATTGATCTTTACAACAAACAATTTCAGTAAGCTTTTTTTTATCAGTCAATCAGTAGAGATGATTTGTTTCTGGTGTTAAATGAAAGTCTAATGTTATGCTGTTATTACTGATTCGGAAAGACAGATTTGGGAATGTGATTAACAAAGAAAGGTCTGTATTGAAAACATATTGAGGGCAAGATATTTAGTAGTTGTAGTGCTTTAGTCCTGTCAAAATGTACCCAACTGAAATCTCTTTGTGAGTCTCATCCTTTTGGTCGGAAATCTTGGCATTCGATATGAGAGAAAGCTGCTAATGTACTGGGACTTGCTGAAGCATTTAATTGATGTGTAGACTTTCATTTGTGCTAATTTGTTGCCCCTAAACCAAACATCTACAGTTAGATTTAGTGTAATTACATCAACTTTTAACAAAGAGCATTCTAGTCAATATCACACAAAAGAACATAATCTTTTCCCCACCAATTTGTTTATTTTATTAGATGCAAAAGCTTAAACTTGCATTAAGTAAAAATAGTTCAATCTTTGTTATTGTTTTGTGTATTGATGATTTGAAGATGGTTCAGGAAAAAGAAAACCTGGAGTCAGAACTTCAGTTGAACAGCGAAAGATTTTATTATCAGAAAAACCAATCATGAGGAAATAATAGCCCAATTTTAGACGTCCCTCTTGATCTTAAGACACAGACTTTTATAGGGCTCTAGATGACACACACTCAGTACCATATTTGGCTTTCCTGAAGGAATACTGTAGCTCTGACTTTGAACAGAGTCTTTACCTTGCACACACTTTCCATATCTGGTCTTCGTGTCCGCAACCATCTACGCGTAGTGTTGGGATCCATACCTTTCCATATTTGATCAGTTACAGTGTATGTAACATATTCCAAGCACTATTAGAGGCTGGATGTGTCATAAATTTCTCTAACTCAACAGAAACAAAATTATCTTTGGACCTAAAGCGGAAGGATCAACAGTCAGCACACAGCTTCAGTTAATACTGACTACAGATCTACAGATCAGGCCCGTAATCTAGGTGTAATAACGGACTATGACCTGAACCTCCAGGGTCACATAAAGCAATAACAAGGTCAACCTTCTATCATGTGAAGAACATTTCTAGGATTGAAGGACTAATGTCACAAAAGGGCCTTGATCCATCCATGCATTTATATGTAGTCAGATTGATTATTCCAACATTGTCCTCACAGGTCTTTATAAAAAGTCAGTTACAGATCCATAGATCCAGGAAAGTAGAGCACGTCACCCCACTTCAAGGGTGCATTCACATCTGCCCCGTTAAGTATGTTTGAATGGAACACTAGGCCGTTTGCCCCGAAAGTCCGGTTCGTTTAGGGAACTGGGCAATAAAACTCTGATTTGGAACCAAGATAGAGAATTCTAGTCCGCCTAAAAAACATAAGTCTCTGTTTGATTGAAACGAACTGTACTGTGGTTTGATTGCATATGTGAATGGCAAATGGACACAGGACTGAACCAAAAGCAGGAAGCAGACTACTATGCAGTAGAGGGTGACACTTTTTCGTGATTCCCACGGGTCACGAGATTCCTGCAGGATTCCTGCGGGACGGGAGTGATTTTACTGTTGGTAACGTGATCGGGACGGGACAGGAAATAATCCACGGGATTGGGCGGGAAACCGGAAATTAGAAAAGTAAAATTTTTTTTTTACATCTATGTTTAGTTGAATTCCATCGGGTCTTCTACACTGCACGCACCAAAACTGAAACTGCTACGTTGTTGCTACACCACCTGGTTAAACTGGTAAGCATATGATATCCGACTGAAAATGCGTGTATCTTAATAGTTTGGTGGTCAGACGAATAGAGTCCATTCATGACGTGGTAAGGTGGCCAAACAACGAGAATGCAGGATATGGTTAAAGATGGCAGATAAAGCTAAATAGATGATCTTTGATACTGTGCTACGCTATAGTTTAAAGGGGGTGGGGGGAGCGAGGGCCGTAGGAGGTAAATTACTAATCTACGGGATTCGGGTCGGGACGGGAGTCTTTCTCTCGGGATTTTTTCGGGACAAGATTTTTTTGGGGGGGCTGTCACGTGATCGGGACGTGGCGGGAGTATTTTTTTAGGAACGGGACAGGACGGGAGCGACTATTGATTCCCGTGTCACCCTCTACTATGCAGTGCATCCTGGGTAATAAAACAACTGTGCATGCTGGATACATATGAAGATTCTTGATCTCGTACCTAACCTGCTCAACATCTAATTTGAAAAAAAAAACAGCACCCTCCATAGTCCTCTGCCTCGTTCTCTGTTCATCCTGAGTTTCGACAGCAGTACTTATGTAACCGGTGCTAATCAGCGTTTTGCTGGTATTAAATTGCCGTGACACAGGATGTCTTTAGAGGGGGACGACCTCCGTTTATTTCTGGACACAAAGGAAAAAGAGGCAGAAAACCGCCATGTTATGCCCACTAACAGTTCTAAGTACATCTTTCAGCAGCACTGAAAGTTTCCAATGTGTCTTCAAGCAAGTTATGGCACAGAGATAAATCAACCTGTGATTACAACTGATTTATGAACATAAACTCCATCTCATTCATGGTAAGGACACCCACCTCTCTCACAGAAACAGATGCAAAAGGGGGGAGTTTAACATGAACCCTGAGTTTAAAGAAATAAAACCACAGAAGAAGAAATATTGGGGGATACTTAAAGGGACAGATACAACGGTTTGTAACCTTTAGCCAGATATGGAACATAACATATATAACATATTTTGTGTAATTATAATATAGTTGAATACATCGGTTACATTTATGTGGAACATTTGCCAAATACAACACAGCAGTCCTAAAACCGCTACAGTGTGCTGTAACTCCATGTTTGTTTACATTTCACTGTTGTATGAGGTTTCCCCCGCTGCAAGAAGAAGTGCAGCACCACCATAGCGCCACCACAGGCAGGGAGGTGAAATTGTTGCTAAAAAGCTTTGGTTTGTTTGACAAAAAGAGTGTGAAGCCGGACTGCAGGTGTTAAAGGTAGGGTAGGGGATATTGCAGCAAGCTTTGTTTTAATAGAAAAGTCGAACCCCTTTTTTTCAGGCTCTCTCCCTAAGCTACGCCTCCAAAACACGGGAACGGAGAGTAGCAAGGTAGGCTCATGCTGTTTATTGTACTGCACGTGTCAAGTGACAAACGGGTTGAAATTGTATGGTGTCAACATTAGACAAACATTTTGTTCCGATTATTTATAAAGGAGTGTAACTGGAAAAAACATTTTAAATAAATGAATGTGAGAGACTCCTTCAGATTTATGGAAGTTTTGATACTGACTTGTTTGATCATGCAACTTACGGGAGTTTCGGGGAGAAATTACAAACTCGGAAGGGTCCGGGAGATAGCCCTAAAAACGGGAGAAACCCAGCAAAAACGGGAGTCTTGACAGGTTTGTACCAATGTAGTATGCAAGCTAAAATTGCTAAAGTAGTTGCGGTCTCAGCTTCACTTCCTGTTTCCCGTTTCAAGACACTGTGCACGTGCGCTGTAAGAACAAAGAGGGAATGAGCTGCAGGGGAGGGACAATGCATCTAGTATCCAATCATCCTGACCAGCTCATTCAAGACGATTGGGTGAGGTTTTTCCAAGATTTTCTGTTTTACGGGGAAATTATGATTATTTGCTTCTTTTTTTAAAACACCTAATTTATTAGTTGCCATCAGTATGTGAAGAGCATTTCTAGAAACATTGCAATAAGTGTTTTAGAAGTAAATCACCTACCCCAACTTTAAAAACAGTGTTTCAGTTTTGGTCCCCAATGGAACAGAGTCTACCAGACTATCAGGTGTGAATTCACCCCTAGAGTCCTCACACTGGTTCCATGTAGCTCAAAGAATAGACTACAAAATACTCCCACTAGTTTATAATTAACTGAATGGTTTAGCACCAAATTATGCTGAAGCTGTCACTATACCAAGCACTCAGATCCTCCTACTCCAGTCTACTAATCGGCCCTAGACTTAGAACCAAACATGGAGAAGCAGCTTTCAGTTTCTATCCCTATGAAAGAAAAATAACTTCCAGACCACTTCCAAGCTGCTGAAAATATGTCAAATGTTGTGTGTCTTAATCTACCCCATTCCATTGTAGCTCAGGTTTTTGTCCCCCTGGAAGGTGAATGTTTGCCTCAATCTTGAGTCTTTTGAAATCTGTGACAAGTTTTGTTTAAGGATTTCCCCTACATTTAGCTACACCCCTCTTCCTGACAGCTCTGAACAGTCTCATGTTCCCTTCTGAAGAAAAGCATTATCCCGCCTCTGCCATGTTTTATGGAAATTGTGCGATCAGGCTGATGTGTTGTGTTAGTTTTGATCTGATCAAAACACCTTCATGCAAATTAGACTTATTACGGCCATTTTCTCAAACGAGTTCTTCTTACCATTCCCTCAAAAAGGCCAGATTTGTTGAGTGCACATCTAATAATTGTGCTGTTGAAACATGCTTTTTCACCTGAGCTGTGAGTTATAGCAGCTCCTCAAGAGTCACCATGGAACTCTTGGCTCTCTCATTAATGCTATGTGTACCAAGCCTGTCAGTTTATGTCAACCATGCCTTGGTAGGTTTGCTGTTACCACAGTCTTTCAATGTTCAGTTGACGGACTGATCAGAACTTTGTGAGATCTTCAAAGCCTCGTCCATCACATTAAGTCTCAATAAAAGTTTAGATCGATGAAAAGGAATATTCAAAAAGAAGTACAAATGATGTTACAAGATCCAACTATATAGCTCACTGATTATTCATTGTGGCTCCAGATCCATGTTTTTCCTCTTTAGTAGAGGACAGACGTGCTTCTGTGAAATATTGTCTCTAATTTTAAATCTGCAGTGTGATGATTAACTGCATGCCGGAACATTCGGTCCAGAATCAAATTAGCTAAACTTATCATGACCTCTAAAAATAAAAAGCTAAATTTAATGGAAAAACTTAAATAATACTTATACGATGAATCAAAATTAATCATTATCTCTTTATTTTTTTAACCATCAGCATCCACATATGCACAACAATTCTTGTCAAGAGATCCTGCTGCGATTTCACCTTGATGCGTTCACCCAGCTCCTTCCTGTCCTTGTAGGGTGATAAGTGTGATAAGTGTTGTCACTCTGCCAGAGCCTGGAAAATTTCTGAGGCAACAACAGGAGCTGTAGCCTCACATGAGTCACTGGGTAAGTTCAGGTATCAGGATCTATCACCTCCACTGAAACACTGGCCTCAAGTGCCCTTGTGATATTAGACACTGTGCGCTATAAGTGGAAACAAGGATTGTCACATTTCTGAAACCACAACCTGAGAGAGTGAGTGGACCTCTGGTAGTTAAATCTCCATGTTCTTATGCTCATCTGACCAACGGGCTGGAATATAACAGAACACTTCAAATATTGATCTAAACACCTCATGCATAGCTGAAGCAGATGAAGTAAACCATGTCTACTGCTTGAATTTCTATTCCCTGAATAAACATGAAAGGTATCAGTATTGGAATGAAAAAAACATTTTGTTTCATTATGAAGTAAATATTGCCAAATCTACTCCACATACTCATCAGAATGAAACAAATAACACTGAGCCATCCATATTGTGCAGTGATTATTTTAGTGACGGAAAGTCTGACTTTAGAGCTGACAGTAACATGCGTGTTGGCTGAAGCAAATAAATTAAGAACAACCGTTTACACCAGGCACCAAAATGATAAGACTGATCAGATCTCAGCTACTTTATATGCAAATATTTATACAGCCATGGCACAGAGGCAGGCTCTCAGCTGAACGTTGAACACATCAACTAACAGATCCACTGATCAAAGAAATCCAGATTTTTGACAGAATACCTTTTATTCATTGAAAAGAAATCCAACACAATTGTATTTAAACTTTTTAAAAACAACAATGTTTTGCTGGAAAACATCTTGTTGTGAGTCACATCGGGCCTATTGGAGGCTCCTCTGTCTCAGGACAGTCCAGACTATTTTGACTACTAAACTATTGCAGATAGGTGTTCCAGATCATCCTCAAATGCAGCCTCGGGAAAATCCATGTCAATTTATTTTAAGTGCATGCTCACCTGTATTTAGCCTTATATATACACAACTGGACCAGGAAGGCTGCTTGTGCCACATATGAACCAGGTCACAGAATGGTGAAGTCAGTTTTAAAAAGAACTGGTTAAAGGATTGCTTGGATAATAACTTTTTTTGTACTAAGTTCTTTTTCTCCTGACCAAGTGATTTTCTTTAAGGCGACAGATTACAACCAACACTGCAAAGGTCTTTTTGTCAAACTTTTGTTCACTTCTTGACTTTGTGGATCATATCTTATTGAAGTAAAAAGTAATCTGGATAAGACTGATGGTTTTAGTGTGTTTTTTTGAAAATCATCCTTCCAACAGAACCCAGTGTTTGGGTAACACTTCTGGCATTGCCCATGCAGCTAAAGGCGTTCTCCAGGGATCACTTCTGAGGCTGCTCTTTTTTATTTATTACAGATGAAACTAAAAAAATGTGAATAAATTCATTTATTTTAGTAATTCAACTTGAAGGGTGAAACTAAGATAATATATAGACTTATTACATGCAAAGTGAAACATTTAATGCCTGTATTTGTTATATTTTTGATGATTATGGCTTATAGCTTATGAAAGCCCTCCAATTAAAAGTCTCAGAAAATTAGAATATTACAAGTAAGCAATAAACCAAGAATTTTAATAAGAGAAATAGACCTGAAAACTATAATCAAGCTTATGAACTCAGTACATAGTTTGGGCCCCTTATGCATCAATTAGCTACTGTCTCAGAGCGGTGTAGTATGGATGCTATTGGCCTGTGACTCTGCTGAGGTGTTATGGTAGACCAGGATGCTTTAATAGCAACATTCAGCTCTTCTGCATCATTCCGTCACATGTCTCATCTCTCTCTTGGCAATGTCCAATAGATTCTCCATCTGGTTCAGGTCAGGCCAGTTTACTGACCACTCAAACTCTGTAGCTCACCTATAGTTATTAAACCAGGTTTTGGTACTTCTGGCAGCGTGGACAGATGCCAAGTACTCCATAATGTAGCGTCTCCATAAAGCTCGTCAGCAGAAGGAAGCATGAAGTGCTCCAAAATGTCCTGGTAGATGGCTGCGTTGACTCTAGACTTAATAAATCACAGTGGACCAACAGCAGTAGATGACATGGCTCCCCAAATCAACACAGACTGTGAAAACTTCTCAATGGACTCCAAGCATCGTGTGTTCCTCTCCATTCTTCCTCTAGAGTTTGGGACCTTGTTTTTCTATATAAGATGCAAAATTTGCAATTATTTTGAAGATTTTGAAGTTGTTTGTTGTTCAGGAGTGGCTTGACGAGAGGAGTGGGACATTTGAAGCTCATGCCCAATGTGGAGGCTCCTGATGCACCAACTCCATCTGCTAGTTCCCCTTTCTTCTTCCGCACTTTTCCCTTCCAAATAACTTCCTAATAATGTGCTTTTATGCAGCACTTTGGAAACAACTTCTTTTGCGATTACCTTTTGCACAATTCTCAGGTCACCAGTCAGCATGATTGGGATTCTTACTGAACCAGAATGAAAGCCAATCTAAAGGATCAGGAACCCTTTGCAGGTGTTTTAGAGTTATTAGCTAATTAGAGTGAGACACTTTGAGCCTAAAATATTGAACTTTTCATAATATTCCAACTTTCTGAAATTTTGAATTTGGGGTTTTCATAAGCTGTAAGCCATAGTCATCCATTATATATATAAAAAGTAATGAAATATATAAAACATATATTTTAAAAAAATAAGCATTTAGTCAAAACCACCCTTTGTATTGAAATTCAAATCCGAAACTAATTAAAGAGTTATCAAGAAGAAGAATATTGAAGATCAGATTCAAACCAGTCTGTTCTGCTTGTCTGCCTGAAGCCTATGTCCCCCTCCAGTTCCCTCCCTCGGTCTGTTCCCACACTGACAGTGTGCTTTTGTTCAGGCCCGCTTTTATGAAACTAGGACTAACTGGCTGAGGTCGCTTATGGCTGGTTCTAACTTTCTGTCACCCTCAGGCTAATTCTAATGCCTAAACCTTTCTCAAAACATTATGTCAACCATGTATCTGCAACATTTTGGACAGAGGCAAGCATTTCACATAAATATTATCACATATTTCATGAATCCAAACGAATGACGGAGCTTAATTATGAAACCATAAGTACAATGGGAATCCTGCATGTAGTGCGCCGCCGTACTCCATTTCATTTTCATTTCTCAGACTTGGCCATATCAAACAGTTTGGTAGTTTGGTAGTTATTAAGTAGCTATAGTTTTTAAGTAAATAATGCTATGGGATGTTCCAAACGCTTTAAAGTCTAATTAGTTTGTTTCTGTTGTGCTGTCATTCAGTGTCACCTTCATTGCTCACACAGACACACTGAACTACACACTGAACTTAATTTGGTAGGATACCCATGATTTCCAAAGCTAAAATCTACAGTGACTTAATTTTTTCGTTTTAAATTTCACAGTTGCTGTGTATCTATCCATACATCCATTTTCTCTGCTGCTTATCTATGAACGATTGCAGGGGTAGGCTGGTGCTTTTCTCCAGCAGTCATCAGGCAAGTGGCGGGGTACACCCTGGACACAGTTTACCAGTCCAATACAGGGCAGCATGGGGACACACAGGACAAACAATCGTGCACACACACACACACACACACACCTAAGTGGAATTCAGAGAGACCAATTAACCTAACAGTCATGTTTTTGGACTGTGGGAGGAAGCCGGGGTACCCAAAGGGAACCCACACGTGCACAGGGAAAACATGCAAACTCCATGCAGAAAGACCCAAGGTTGGGGTTTGAACCGAGGACCTTCCTCCTGCAAACCAACAGTACTTACAACGGCACCACTGTGTAACCCATCTAACCAAATTAACTAAATACATAAATATTGCAGATAATAAAGAAAGGAGCTTGATACAAAGTGTACAGATTTAGTTTAGACAGCTGCAGCAGGAGGGGTCCTACTGGACTGCTAGTTAATGAACAATGTTTAAAAAAGAAAGCCCTTCAAAATTAGATTCTTATTTAAGGTTATTCTTTACACCTTTTTTACCTGTCAAACTAAGTGACTTTTTATAATGTTTGCACATTCAAGTAAACAAACAAAGAAAAAACATTATCAAGAGTTATGAGAAAGGTGAATAATATAATTAATATATTTTTACTTATAACAGGCTGTGCAATCATGTTGGCTACATGATTTTCAGCTTGCGCGTCTCCATGAATGGTGTTATAGATCTCCCTGATGCTCTCTGACTGAGTCAGCCTTTGACTTAGCAAAGTCAAACAAATGTTATAGTCCACAGGCCAGACCAGATATCGTTACCACTCAAGGTAACAAAACATGCTCATGGTTTTTCAAAAGATCTAGGTCTGTAGATTATATTTTGGTATTATATCCCTTCCTGATAGCTGTATCTTAGTTATCAGCTCATGAAGTTACCCACCCACTTCAGAATATTGCATTGTAAATATATCCTGGTTTAGACTCATATACAGGACATTTGTAAATGTTTAACACTGCTGTCTTTGGTATAATTTTAAAGAGGGCATTTTAAAGTTTCTTTTAAGGTGACATGTGAATCTGTCTGAACAATACATGAGCCACTCTAGCTCCTGAAACAATCCACAACACACAGTTTTACACAATTTGTGCCTAATTGGTATATTATCTTTTAACCATGTGTCAAATGGAAACAACAGAGATACAAATTATAATAATAGGAATACTCACAGTGCTATAAGAATTCAGGACTTATATAACATGGCAATATTCATTAATTTTCAGGAGTGTTTCTTTACATCAAAGCATCTTTAGGTGTCAATAAACTGCAACTAGACAACCATTAAACTGAGGTCAAGTTGTTGTTAGTACTATTTAAATAAACTCTTATTTGATTTTATGTCACAGACCTGTGTTTGTCATGGAGAGGATAAAGGCAGGACACGAAGGACACCACAATAAGATAAAGATCCAGCTGAGTTTAAAAATGAACATTTTGCCTATTTATTTAACCTATTTACCCCACAATATTTTAAACAAATTCAACTTCTGAATCACCTCATAATATCAAACTGCATATCTCTCTCATTACCTGACTATCCAAGTTCATAGTCAGGTTCTGGATCATTCTGCAGCTTTTGGTCCAGAACCTGCCCATGTCTGTGCATGCCAGTCCATTTATTAAGCATGTGAGATTTCCCTTCTCCACTGATAGGTACAACCTCACGTCGATGAATCAACGCAGTCTGCTGGGATTCTTTACATAGAAAACTTTTAACTGATTGGAATGTTTGTATAATTGTATTGAAATGACTTTTGTTGTAAAGTGCCTTGAGATGACATTTGTTGTGAATTGGCGCTATATCGATTTATTCAACTGATAGTTTCTTCAGAATTGTCAATATTGTAATATTGTTCCAGTCTAAAGTTGAAAATAGACTGGGATGGATGTTACAGTGGGTCAAAAAAAGTATTTTCAGCTACAAGTTTTGTACAGTTTCCCACTAAGAAAAATGAGAAGGGTCTGCAATTTTCATCAAAGTTGCACTTCAACTATGGGAGAAAATAAATCAATAACATTGTACGATTTTTAAAGGTCTCAATCACTTGTTGTTTTTTTAATTAATATTATTGTTTTTTAATTAATTTTCTATGGTTTATGGGCCAGTTATTTGCCCTGGGAGCTGTTTTATGCGGAAAAAACAATTCTGTCTCAGTCCTGTTTCAGGACCAATATTTATTGGTTATTGTTCAACTATTGAACATTGTCTGTAAATGTGCATAAAAAAACCCAACCTTGAAACCTAGGCTGGTGGTAGTATCAACCTGCTTTGACAATAAGGTTGGTTATCTTTTACAATATTTAACATTTTCTCCACATCTTGATAGTAAAAAAACTGCAAACCATCTATTTTATGGTGGGCTAACACTTTCACCAAAGGTTTGCATAATCTGAGACCAAATATATTTGTTTTGGTCATCTTGTGGCTCAGCCTGAGTCATTCACAGTGAGTCTTAAAACAAATTACTGGGTGGTGGACACTGCTGAGCAATCAGTCCTGAGTGTTTTGGTCAAAATGTGAGTAAAGCCACATGTTACAGCATGTCGTAGACATGATATTTCATCCAAAACAGAAGTAATAGGGAAACAGTGCATATCTTAACAAGCATTAAGTGAAATAAAGTTAATAGCATTTTTCTTTTTAAAATCATCCTGCCATGATGTTTGCTAAGACTCTGGTTCAAACTAGTCGGTTCTTCACTGGCTTTTCAGACAGGCCTGAAAAGCTAATGAAAAGGGCCCCATTCCCATTTTACTCCATTTGTTCCGCTGTTCTTTTATTCCAGATTCTTCACCGTTCTTCTTTTCCTGCTTTGTGCTGCACGTTACATAAGAGGGATACACAACAGTGGCTGGTCTGTGAGTAAAACTGATCGAATGTTTGGCTGACCAATTTAATCCTTTTACCGTCTTCAATCAGAGTGAAAACAGAATAGAACATGATACAATTCTCTTTTTTCTCATAAATGTAAAAGTTTAAATACCTAAACCACCTCTTAAAATAAATGTACTGAGGCTGTTAAATCAATAAAACTAATAAACCTAAAGAGAATAAATATTTGCAGTGCAGCTCTGCTGAAGTTATCATCAGCATACATCCATCTATCCATCCATCCATTCATCCATCCATCCATCCATACATACCGCTTATCCACGAGGGGTGGCGGGTAGCTGGTGTCTATTTGCAGCGTTAAATTGTTGAGAGGGGGGGTACACCCTGGACAGGTCGCCAGTCCATCGCAGCTCATCATTAGCATGAAGAGCACATTAAATTTAAACTTTTATTGATGCTTTTAACAAACTAACTTATTCATGGGGGAATTATGATGTAACAATAGTAACTGCGTCAAACGCTTAAATTCTATTACAAGTTTTTCTATAATCCTCATGGATTACAATGGTACAAATATGTAGGGTGACATCAGGTAAATTGGTCCACCATTTGGCAACTATAGACCAATGAAATCAATTGATTTTTTACAATACTAGTTCCAACAATAAGAAATCTTTTGCAGATATTGTCGGTAAAAAAATAAACTGGCTGAAGGATCAAACCTTAAGTGGCTTTTTTTCATCTGATGGCCCAGTTTACCTGCTGTCACCACATATCAAATACATATATGGTTCACCATTTACATTTAGAAAAATATATCAGTGGGAATATTGGTAAAGCTGTCCCATTGCAAGATGCAGAGAATCCACACTTTCTAGCCGTTAAGAAGCTTCTTGTTAGGGTTGTGTCTCTGGATGAAGCATGGACCCACACGCAGTTATAGCTAAAAGGTGCAAAGATGCTTTATTGGAAGAAGATGATGATTCAATTCAATTCACTTTTATTTACATAGCGCCAATTCACAACAAATGTAATCTCAAGGCATTTTACAACAAAAGTCATCTCAATACAATTATACAAACAATCCAATCAGTTAAGTTTCCTATGTAAGGAATCCCAGCAGATTGCGTTGAGTCATCGACGTGAGGCTGTGCCCGGATCATGCAGACTCCAACCACAGCTATTCCTCAGCAATCCCTCATACTGAGCAAGCATGTAGCGACAGTGGAGAGGAAAAACTCCCCTTTAACAGGAAGAAACCTCCGGCAGAACCAGGCTCAGTACAAGCGGTCATCTGCCACGACCGTCTGGGGGGTCTGAGAAGACAGAGAACAAACAGCATGGAGGATGCTCGGTGACTTTGAACATCATCTGGACCGATGTTCCCCATCCAGCAGGGTACTTTATAGTTGAGCAGGGTACCAGACCATGTGGTGCTTCTATGGGGAGAAAAATACTGAGAGAAAACTGGGTTAACAATTGCATTAACAGCAGAAAAAAATGTCTGGAGAGTGGTAGAAGAGAAAAGTAGAAGAGAGAGGGATAATCGGTCGGGAACAAAATGCCTCTCTAGTCACACTAAAGGAAAAAGCGCAACAAATCCGACTTTTATGTCCATATGCGACCCATTTCTGATTTTATTATGACAGTTTAAAGGACACAAATCCGATTTTTTTCAAATCCGACCCAGGTCACTTTTTATATGTGATACATATCTGGTGTTTCCTAAAGTGACTGCAGTCTGAATGGTCATCTCTGTCTTGTACTATACAATTTTGATTGTAGATTAGTCTTTCATTTTACACATAAATGTACATTATTTTTAGTGGTAAATGAATTAAAGAGAGCGGGTTCTTTTGTTATTAGTCGATCTATATGAACCAGCTCTCCTGAAAGAGGAAGAATTCCCATCTCTATATGACAGTCAGGATCAGAGAGTGCTGACTGACTAAGAAACATCTTCTCCAAAGATGTCCAGCCATCTTTCAGTATAACTTACCTCATAAAAAAACATTTTATGGAGTGAAGAGACATTAAAATAATCCGCTTGGTCACAGTGACTAGAAGGAAGAAGGAGGGTTGGAGGCAGTGACTGTGAGGCTTTCAAATATAAAAACTTTACACCAGCTGTCGAACATGGCGGTGGTTGCACCATGCTGTTAAATTTTTACCCACCAGTAGCACTGGAACATTGCATAAAGTGAATTAAATGGTGAAAAGGGAAGATGATCTGCAAATTCCCCAATTTCTCCTCGAATGAACAGCTAGCAAGATAACTGTAACCTGTGTGTTCAAGCAAAATCAAATAATCAAACTCACACATCAAAACTGGTTTGAAAAGGTATAAAACTGGTGCACAATAAGGTTCTGCCAACCTCAACTTTATTAGAAATATCCTAGCAACCAGACAGGATAACAGCCAGTTTAAATGAACTCAAATAATTCTGCCTATTGAAGAGTGGTCCAAGATCCAACCATGTTGGGACTATGCCGAAGAAAACTAGCAGCAACGTGCTAAGGGAGCAAACTATCAGTGAGGCTGTATGTGTATTTACTCGGTCCTTGGATAAGAATAAATCCTTCATTCAGACTTGGGCACCTGTCTCTTGTTTTATGACCAGCCCTGCATATTATTACATGTCTACTGAATCAAACCTTTGCTTTAGTTATTGTATTTTTTTTACTCAGTTTATATTTGTTTTTTAATCAGCTTTGATGCAGTCTAGTTATTATATATTTTTGAGCTTAATACCAAAGGATACAAATATTCATTTTATTTTTGAACACACCTACTTTTTGGTTCATTTTGTTTTTAAATAAAACCTTTGAAAACGTTATTAATGAAGCATTTATCTGTACTCCCAGACAGGAGTCTTTCTTGAAAGCTTTGGGTTATTTGGCCTCTCAGCAGACACTGTCTATATATACCTACATGCAGCTTTATAACAGGGTTTTAACTTAAAAGTTAGGTAACAATTACCAAGAAGCTCCGCCATGGCAACAAAAGATTATAGGCTTAACCTGCACCTAAACTAACAGGAGCTGCCTGTGCAGAATCAGTGTCGAGGGTTTGTGCAGCTGCACTGTCAACGGTGAACACAGGAGGCGCTCTGACCTTTTGACCCTGTCTCGATCAGTAATCCGGCTGGAGCTGGCTGTGTAACAGCATGGGCACAGCCGAGAATGAGTAATTGACAGAGATTCCTCTGGTTGAAGGAGCAGGATGTCCCAGACTGGATAATCACAGTTAGGGGACAGTACAGATGGTACAAAGGCTTCATAGCTGCATCTGTGATTGTGTTGACAATGTGTTTGTGCATGCATGTTCGTCCTAGCACGTTGTCACGTGGATTACAGGGATGAATGTGGCTCACTACGTATAGTAGTTGACTTGTAATCAGAGGGATGAAGGTTTGATTCTAGCTTTTGTCTCTCTCCTGTCAATGTGACCGTTGTCAAAGCACTTCACCCCAAGTTGCCTAAAAATCTGCACACTGGTGTCTAAATATGTGCACTTTTGTGAGTGCAATTGGTTGAATGTGGCTCCAGAAAAGCGCTCTATAAGTTCAGTCAATTTACCATTGATGTGTTCACAAAGCATGCAGTGAGGTCCAAACCCGCTCACTGGTGCTCGGGAAAAAATAACATGTCAAAACTGCGTTAAATGTGGTGAAAATATTTATACATAATAAAAAACCCTGTGGAAGAGATTTTTAATATTGTTTTGATAAGTAAAGATGAATATTATTTTATCTCTTTTACACCTCCTTCTTTCTAGTTTTGGAGAGAAAAACGACAATGGTGAATATATCAAATATTAGTTGTAAAAAATGTTTCAGACAAATTACTTAAGTATGCGGTTTTAAATCCTAGACTAGTCAAAAGTTTGTAATTAATACATGATTTTAATGTTTGTCACTGTGGGGTTATGATTCAGTGCTTGTCATTCCAGCTATTTGTCTAAATTAGCAATTTTTGTATTTTTGTTAACATTTTTTTTTCATAAAACAGACATGGTTTTTTTGTTGTTTTTTTACCAAACATTTCTTAGTTAGTGGCGATTCTGGGGATGCTTCACAAATGCTTTTAACATCCAGTGGGTGAGTGTTATTTTTTACAATCTACCCGTAATCTTCAGTAAATACTAGGGATGCAATGATACCTATACTGGTATATCGTTCTAATTTACCTGTAATGATTAATTAACCGATACGATGAACCAATACCTAAAATGTGGAAACTCTGCAGCAAATTCACAGAAAACGTTAATTTTTTACTTGAAATTTTTGTTTTGGGTTCATTTTTATTAATATTTTTTTTATCTAATTCACCATCATTTGTTGTAACAAGCAGAGAAGAAAATGAAACCTGTCTTCCAATTCATTGCATTTTTTTGTTTGTTTGGTAGTATTAATGGTGTTGCCAAGTACTAAGATCAAAGTATCTGTATTGTATTGGTTAAAAAAAAAACGTGGTATTGTTGCATCCCTAATAAATACACGACTTCAATAATAATTTCTAACTGCATGCAGTCATTAATAGATATATTGGTTTGGTCTGAAGTCATATTTCATTTTCACTGACCCAAACAGAGCTGTTTTTCTCACTGTCTGGCTTAAATGATGCTCAGTTCTTCTATTTTAGATTAACAAGACACAACGTTCTTTGGATACCATTTCCAGATGCCCGAAGGTGTCAAATTCCTCTATTAAAACAATTGTATGCAAGCATAAGTGACATAAAAAAAGTCCTGCCATCATTTCGTTCAGGAAGGAGATGCATTTTGAAAACACAGTCCCAACCATGAAAGAAAGAGAGTGGCAGCATCATCATCGGGTGGGACAGCTACACTTCAGAGTTCAAAAGGTGTGTCTGTTTGCAAGGTGGCCTTCAAAACCATATCAGGTACATATGTTCTATCTGCAGGAAAGGGCCAAAATGAGAGAAAACTATTGTAAGAACATCCAAAACAAGAAAATACCAACACCTTCTGAAATTGAATTTTATTCTTATTCTCTCTTTCACTATTTTGTAATATTTTGTAACATCATTAAGGACCTCTTAACCAGTAGAAAACAGAGAGAGAGTGAGTCACATTAATGACTGTCTACAGTAGATCTGTTGCTCAGAACATACACATAAAACTCACCCCACTATTTCGATCAGTCAGTGAATCATAAAAACGAACAGTGCTAAAACTGATGAATTATTTGAGTAATCTAATCTGGAAAGCAGAGAAGGAAACCCTGCAGCAAGAATGAAGGGGAGTCAATCCATCCACCATCCATCCATCTTCTTCCGCTTATCCGAGGTCGCGGAGGCAGTAGCCTAGGCAGAGAGATCCGGACTTCCCTCTCAACAGCCACTTGGGCCAGCTCCTCGGGATGAATCCCGAGGCGTTCCCAGGCCAGCTGGGAGACATAATCCCTCCAGCGAGTCCTGGGGTTTTCCCCTGGGCCTCCTCCCGGTGGGACGTGCCCAGAACACCTCACCAGGGAGACGTCCAGGAGGCATCCCGACCAGATGCCTCTCGATGTGGAGGAGCAGCGACTCTACTCTGAGCTCCCTCCGGATGATCGAGCTCCTCACCCTATCTCTAAGGGAGAGCCCAGCCACCCTGCGGAGGAAACTCATTTTAGCCGCCTGTATCCGTGATCTTGTTCTTTCGTTCACCACCCAGAGTTCGTGACCATAGATGAGGGTAGGAACGTAGATCGACCGGTAAATCGAGAGCTTTGCGTTTTGGCTCAGCTCTCTCTTTACCACGACAGACCGGTACAGCGCCCGCATAACTGCAGACGCATTACCAATCCGCCTATCAATCTCCCGCTCCATTTTTCCCTCATTCGTGAACAAGACCCGGACCTAGATACTTGAACTCCTCCACTTGAGGAAGGACCCCATCCCCGACTTGAAGAAGGCACCCTACTCTTTTTCGGCTCAAGACCATGGTCTCGGATTTGGAGGTGCTGATCCTCATCCCAGCCGCTTCACACTCGGCTGCGAACCACTCCAGCGAAAGCCGTAGATAACATTCAGATGAAGCCAACAGGACCACATCATCTGCGAAAAGCAGCGATCCGATCCTGAGGTCACCAAAACGGACCCCCTCAACAGCTTGTAAGCACCTAGAAATCCTGTCCATAAATGTTATGAACAGGATCGGTGACAAAGGGCAGCCTTGGCGGAGTCCAACTCTCACTGGAAACGTGTCCAACTTACTGCCGGTAAACCAAACTCTGACACTGGTCATACAGGGACCTAACAGCCCTTATCAAAGGGCCTGGTACCCCGTACTCCCGGAGTACCCCCCACAGGACTCCCCGAGGGACACCGTCCAATGCCTTCTCCAAGTCCACAAAACACACGGTTGGGCAAACTCCCACGCACCCTCCAGGACCCTGCTGAGGGTATAGAGTTGGTCCAGTGTTCCACGGCCAGGACGAAAACCGCATTGTTCCTCCTGGATCCGAGGTTCGACTATCCGTCGGACGCCCCTCTCCAGAATCCCCGAATAGACCAGGGAGGCTGCAACATCCAGAGCCTTGGGGAACTCCGGGCGAATCTCATCCACCCCCGGAGCCTTGCCACCAAGGAGCTTTTTAACAACTTCAGTGACCTCAGCACCAGAGATTGGAGAGCCCGTTCCAAAGTACCCAGACTCTGCTTCCAAACAGGAAGGCGTGTCGGTGGGATTGAGGAGGTCTTCGAAGTATTCCATCCACCGGCCCAAAACATCCCGTGTCGAGGTCAGCAGCACACCATCCCCACTGTAAACAGTGTTGGTGGCAGACACTGTTTTCTTCCATTACCGGTCAGCCAATCAACGGTGGTGATGACGTTCATATGGTGTTTGACACACTTACTGTTTTGTCTGCATCAGTCCACACACAACATGACCTTTTATCACCACCATGCTATAAGATGACCTCATTTGCATCTCTTTGACACCTTCTTCAGACTTTTAGTACAAACTTTACTGTGGTTTTAGGAACTGTAGACGTGTGCTGAGTGTGTGTAAACTACAGCTTAATGTTTAGAAACCATAAAATGGCCTCAGTCAGACTCTAACTTTTCTTTTAGGAGAGGATTTAAAAAAATGGTCAGTTGAAGATCTAGAAACAAACTTTCATAGCTCAGTTTATGGATGATAGTTCAGGATGTTGCATCTACTCTTTGATTTCATTATAACGACTGAATCATTCAAAAACACATCCTTCTGTTTGTAGAATGAACTTGTGGATATCATCAATCCGTGTTTCCTAATTTGGTTTCGCTGTAAAATACATTTGATTTTGTTGAGTATGGTCCAAAACTTTAGGTATTTGTATGTTTCCCTGGTTTTAGGTCTTTTGGTTTAACGTCTAGTTCTATTGGGTATCATCTATACATCAGCACGGTTTTGCACCTGCGCTGGTGAATTAAAATTGGTTCATAATCACACAAATCAAGTGAAGCATTCCAAAAAGTTTAGGTTTTTCATTAGTTGAGAAGACATTTCAACAGCATTGTTAACTTTTTTTGTAAATAACATCAAAGATGGAATGAATTAAGGATATTTATGTATTATTAAGTTGTCACAATTTACAGTTTGCAAGATATTCATTATTATAAAGTTATTTACTGAAAAAAAACAAGCTTGAGCTTCCCTTATATTTTGTGATTAAGATTTAAAGCCCTCAATTTATTTTCTAATTGGGGTTTTCTGCTTTCCTTCCAGCCTTGAAGTGAGTTAAAAAAAATAAAACAAAAACTGCATTTGCCAGCATGCATGTATGTGCAGAATAAGTAAATGAAAGTATTACCATAATTTTCTGACTAATGAGAACACTTCAAAAAAAGCAGCACCAGCTAAATTTTTAAATAAAATACATTTTGTGCATATATAGGCTTTGCCTTAATATAAGCCACAGATTCTTATGTTGTAACATGAGATATTTATACAGAAAGACGGAATACGGAAGATTTTTTTAGCTTTTCTTACCTTCACCAGGTAATATTTATGAGTTATCTTCATGTTCCTCTTCCTCACTAAAACCATTGTATCGCCTCTGATTCATTGATGCCAAACTTCCAATGCATAAATCTATTTCCTTCTTTGATGGCCAGCTCGGTTATCTTTAAATTTAACGCTGCATTGATTTGTATGTTTTTTTATGAGGAGGCTTTGTGCATGATGTGCAAAATAATGGGTTAAAATCAAAACTAGTATTTTCTTCGCCGCATAATCTTCCCCACAACTCTCTCACTTTTGCACTTCCTTCTATAGTGCCCTCTGGAAGCTGTTAACTAGGGCTGTGTATCGATTCAAATTTCATGAATCGATACGATTCCGATTCAAAAAAGTTAGAATGGATTATCACGATGTGATCCAATTCGATCCGATTCAATCTGATCCAGCTTGATGTTGATATGGGTCAGTGCTAATAAATTTTTTTTTTAAGCTGCTATTTTAATGATATGCCTGATATTCAATGACTTAACAATTGGTAAGTAACAGTTCACCATGGAAAAGTGTATTAACCCTTTCAGACACAAAACTTAAAATGGCCGTCTGGACTTTTCCTTCCTATTTCAGTTTTTAAAAAGGAAAAAAGTTTTTAAAAATAGAATCGATTTTTGAACTTGTGAATCGATTTGTTTCGATTTCTACAAGAATCAATTCAGAATCGATTTTTCGATTATTTCAACACAGCTCTACTGTTAGCCAGTAAAAATCTATAAATCCGCTGCGTCGTTATATAGGACGCATGGTCCAAAGCATGTAAAAAAAAGTTGGGGCTCATAGTACGAAAATTACAGTAAGTTTTATTCAATGTAAAGCAGTGTAAAGCAGCCTTAGACCATTTATCCATTGCCTTCTCATTTTGCAGGTCATGGGGGAAATAGGAAGCTCATTTCAGCTGTTTGTTACCGAGATGAATCAAAGATTAAATATCTTTTTTTAAATAGCTTTCTAGAAACAGTTTTTTTTCTGAAAAGAAAGCCTGATCTAAAATCTTCTGAGGTTAGTTTTACAAATCCTTCACCTTTAATCAGTAAATAACAATTTCAATGATACCAGTCTAAAACAACTGGATTTAGTTTTCCTTTTGCTGTCCCATTCAACTGATAAACAATGTGGCATAAAGGAAAATTAAATAGTATGCAGACACGGCTTAATTTTAACAAGTCTTTATTGGATTCTGTAATTATCTGCCACCATAGCACACCAGGCAATAAGCACGAGCAAAACAAATCTTACAAAATGGAGTAAATGTTGTAAGCTGAATGAAAGAAATAAAAAGGAAAGACAAACTTTCAAGGATATCAGAAAAATAAATTTAAACCCAGAGCTATCATATTCCCTGAGACATGTATTTTTGTCGATGGATGATTTCTGCAGGATCATCTTCTTCACCTTTACAGTCCACTGTCACTCTGCAATGGAACAAACGTTACAAGTTTATTTTTTTTCCCATTGAGAGGAAGGAATTTTACAGTTCAGCTTGAGACATGTTAATAAATGTAAGCTTGGTGTTAATATGTAGACCTGTAATGGTGCAGTTCACTCATGAGTGTGTTGGCGGTTCATGATCATGTAACCACTGTAGGACGTGATGTTTTAGACGCTGACGTCAGACCTGAAAGGTAACTGTTAATCTATTCAGACAGGTTCCTTTCTGAATGTGATCAATATTTGACTTGTTTTATGTTTCTTTAGAGTTCTAAAATGACTTATTGGGTGGCGTGGAAATAAAACTTTTATGGTAGAGGAATCTTTTTTTTTAATGGAAATTAAACAATATCATTCATATTACAGAATTTAAACTTCCTGTTTTTTAGCAAGCTAAAAAATGTGTATTTGAGTTGATGAATGTATTGAAAGGTTTGCATTTTTTTAACAATATATTGCAATTTCAAACATTTTTGTTTATGTTAGGGTACAACAACAACATGAAGCATCACCTCCTTCAGCAAAAGCTCCCTTATTTGTTTGTTCTTAACAAAATATGACCCGTACCACCATCATCTTGCAGTTTGCACGTGTTTCAGCTTCTGAATCACAAAACAACCCTTGGAGAGACTGAAGTATGAAGTATACAAACTTTGCTTTAAGATCAAAAATGACCATTATTATATATTTATTTATTTATGCATTTATAGCTACTGTTTTTTTTCTCAATACTTTTTAATGTTAAATTTAATGTATGTGGGGTAGTGTATGGCATAGCGGTAGAAATTGCTTTAAAAAACATAAACTGTTTAAAAATCTCTAGTATTGTAATACTTTGTCATATCCTACCTGCAAACTAACCTCCTCCCACCAAAGTGCTTTACTCACATTGTTTCATCTCTCCTAGTACTCAGATAATTTTGATTAATATAGAGATAAATAAAAGGAAAAGATAAATACTTTGTATGATTTTTTTGTCATTATTTTTAATGACTTAGTTTCTAATCCTTTTGGATCACTTGACTTATAATTGTGCTTTGCTGTACAGCTCTTCTGCATTGTGTGTATGCATAATGTTTCTACAGGTAAAAAAAAAAAAAAATTATAGATAATTTACCCTGTAGAAGCATAAGAATGGTCATCATAAAACAATTACATGAATTCAAATTTTCATTTATTCAGATCTAAAATAGAGCAATACTGACATGATTTGTTCACTCTTCAAAATATGAAACTGTTCAGTATGTCAAGAATATATCACACAAGATATTTATTGTCCTGTTCGTTTCTGGTAAGATTTGCAACTAACTAATAAGTTGTTACAGGTTTTATTTAATATAACTTTAATTAATTTAATTAATCTTGTTAGCTGCCCTGTGTAAAATACCACATTTAATGTGAGCTGTTGAGGTGTGTTTTTATACTCTGATGTGTTACAAATGTTGCAAACAGCCACTTTACTGATACATACTGTATTAAACCTATTTTTCTCTTTTTTGTTTCCCTTCAGAGCTGACTTAATGAGAACTTAAACGTGTAATGAGCATTATGACAAAGAAACCGTATACTTTATCACCTCTGATGCTCCGAAATATGTTTTTGGTATTAGGAAGATTTTAAAGTATTCATTATCTCTCTTTGAAATCTATTTAATGTTTTTAATTAAGTGCAGATTTCACCTACATTGTTGCTGCTCCCCCGACAGTCGCCGCAGATGCATCCGATGCAGCCGTTGATCACCTGGATGCCACAGAGCAGCATCTGCAGCAGGCCCATTCCCAGCAGTATGGAGAACAGCACAACGTTCCACAGCACTATATTTTCAGGGAATTCGCAGATTGACCACAGATCCTGGTTTACAAGATAGCTGCCATTATACCTGTGAAAGGGAAAAACAGAGAAGTGCTCAGGACAGAAAACACTGATGCAACAATGTGTAAGATGTAAGGTTTGGGATGCGTAGGACAATGCTTGAATGATTTAGTTAGAGACAATGTTGTACATAGAACCTTAAAGTCTTTTTTTTTAAGCTGGACCTTGTTTTTAGCAATCATTACCTTCATTTACTCACCCAGACAAGTTTGGAGCCATTTGGAGTCTTTCAGGAAAATTTTATTTCCAGTGCCTTTAATAAGGCATTATCTGCCCCAAAACTCCTTCATTTAACAAATGCTTTATTATTAATCAGTAGCACTACTTCCCTCTGAGTTCAGAATGTCTCTGAAGTGCTCTTTTGTTCTCTTTGGGGTGATTTAGAGGCAAAAAAAACAACTACACGATCTCATGAATACAAAAACATCACTGATTTGCTCCATCCCAGTTTTAGTCTGAGCAGCTCTTTCACTCTGTGCTCTATGGTGGTCTGTTAGACATAATTTGCTACTGCAGACATCAACATGGTTCGCGTTTGTGTGTTTCCAAATTGCTCTAACCCAAAGGTGTCAAACTCAAGGCCCGGGGGCCAAATCCGGCACTCCGTGGTCATTTATGTGGCCATCTAAACTCTAGAGGACACTATACACAGAAAGTTTAAGCTCCATTTTTGTGCACTCCATTGCAATTTTATCAGTATAATAAAATCAGTGTTTATTTGAACAGTCCTAAATCAAATCATTATGTAAAGTATTATTACATTATTACATTACAAGGGTAGAGTGCCTTCTCCGGGTCGGGGATGAGGTCCTTCCTCAAGTGGGGGAGTTTAGGTATCTGGGGGTCTTGTTCACGAATGAGGGAAAAATGGAGCGGGAGATCGATGGACGGATTGGTAAGGCGTCTGCAGTTATGCGGGTGCTGTACCGGTCTGTCGTGGTGAAGAGAGAGCGAGCCGAAAGGCAAAGCTCTCAATTTACCGGTCGATCTACGTTCTACCCTCATCTAATGTCACGAACGCTGGGTGGTGACCGAAAGAACGAGATCGCGGATACAGGCGGCTGAAATGAGTTTCCTCCGTAGGGTGGCTGGGCTCTCCCTTAGAGATAGGGTGAGAAGCTCGGTCATCCGGAGGGGGCTCAGAGTAGAGCCGCTGCTCCTCCACATCGAGAGGAGCCAGTTGAGGTGGCTTGGGCATCTGGTCAGGATGCCTCCTGGACGCCTCCCTGGTGAGGTGTTCTGGGCACGTCCCACCGGGAGGAGACCCAGGGGAAGACCCAGGACCCGCTGGAGGGATTGTGTCTCCAGCTGGCCTGGGAACGCCTCGGGATTCCTCCCGAGGAGCTGGCCCAAGTAGCCGGGGAGAGGGAAGTCTGGGCCTCTTTGCTTAGGCTACTGCCCCCGCGACCCGACCCCGGATAAGCGGAAGATGATGGATGGATGGATGGATTATTACATTTTAAGACGTACTTTTGGAACGCAGAGGCTGATTTGAACAGTTTGTTATAGTTTTAGCTATGCTTTCTGTCACAACCGGCCCTTTAAGGATATTCATCAGCTTGATGTGGCCCAAAATGGAAATTAGTTTGACACTGCTGCTTTAACCGAATGACCTATTGGACTAAGGCCCTGTCTCACAAAACTAAGATATTTTTCTACGGTTTGGCCTGTCATCCACACGTAGCCAGAGGTTTTCGGCACCAAAAACTAATCGTTTTAAAAACTCCGGCCAAAGTGGAGATTTGCATTTTCTCCGTTTTCAGTATCTACGTAGTTGAAAACGAAGTTTTAAGAGCCGTAACGTCACTATCCGCCACAAAAAATGCTCGAACACCACATGTGTGACCTTTGTTTACTCTCAAAAACAGCATTTACGTCTTCAGAGCTGTGTTTGTATCATCCATTGTTAAAGCGCGTTTTGCTTGTTTGCTTTTATAAGCTGTATGACTGCTGCGTGCTGAAGATAGAGGATAGAAAGTTACTCTGAGTGGATAGGATTGGGGAGAACTACTGCCCCCTACAGGTTTGCCACCTCTATGAATGTGCTGAAAAATGCATTTATCCGGTTACGTGTGGATGGAGATTTTTTTTTTTCAAGGAGCAGAGGAAAATCTTCGGTTTTTAAAAACCCGGCTACGTGTTGACATGGCGTAAGTTCAGCTTCTACAGGCTCCCTTTTCGCAACTTACGCAGATTACGACTGCAACGTCATTGAATTCACAGGTTAGTATAAATTGGAATCAGTTGGATTAAAAGCCTGCAAATTCCTCGGAAGCCTATGCCAGTACACCCGAGACATTCCAAACTCACAGGGGAATATTGCCAACTATTAATATAACAAATATAATATAACAAAACATGATTAAATGAAGGAGTTTTGGGGCAGATAATGCCTTATTACAGGCAGTGAACTCCTTCTCCCATTGACTCCCTTTATTTGGATATACGCCGATCGCGACTGGATACAATCTTCTCTCAAAGGACTCCGAGTTGCTCCCAACTTGTCTGAGTAGGTATATTAATGTAATATTTGCTAAGAATGGTCCAGGTAAAAAAAAAAGAAAAACAAACCGAACTTCCCCTTTAATGGAGCATAAAAAAAATTCAGAAAATATAAGAAATGAGAAGGTGAAAGAATATTTGTTTTAAAATCAAAGATCTGTGAAAGAGCACTAAAACTAGATTTAGGAACACTTAAATACCTTTAGCCACTTTTGACATTGCCTCTGAAAAAATGAATGACACCTTCTTGTGATTTTCATCTTGACGAGACGATTGGAAAATAATCATAAGGTTCTTTCTATTTGTAATTTCAATGAGAATGCTAGAGTGATTTTGTAATGCATTTTTTGTCAGATAGCAATATTCTTACTAATTCTCTGTCATGATTCGTATCAGAGTGCAATACGTAAAATACATCAGAAATACTAGTTACTGCACTATATAGCCCTTTTGGTGTCTACTTTTTAAAAATGTACCTTGAATACACCTTGAAAAATGTAATGTGTTATTTTATGACTTATCAAATAATAAAAATTGTTCATTAATAGAATTTGTAAATGCATGTCACTTATAAAGAAACGCCTCTCAGTGTTATCAGAGTTCTGGACTTTGGTCTGCTACAATTACTGGTAACTGGCTATAAAAGAGCTGCAGGCAGGATGTTGTTTTTTGTTACATGCTGGGGTCAACGCGTCAGACCAAACACTAGTCCATCTGGACAGAAAAACATGTCAGAATCTCCTGCTTAGAACCACTCACAAAGTTTACAGTATGAGATTACAGTATATATATAAAGATAAGGTCCATGCAAATTTTGTTATCAGTTTATCTTTAATCAGCTGAAGTCTTTCCGAGTGATTCATTTCTTAATTTTATGTTTCCCATCAGTATACCCTACACAGCTTTTTGCCACTCTGGTAAAGATTTCTAAAATTCAACTAAATTAATTAGCATTTTAATGCTGCAGCCTCGTCTAACACTATAACATGTTAACATTTAATTTGAATATTGTTGAGAAATATAATCAGACCTCTTGGTTTCTCTGCATCATGCTGGCAATGGGACGATACTTAGTCTTATTTTATATAATTTCACAACATTGGAGTATGAAGATTAATGATCTTTGACCTTTTCTCTTTGCCCAGAGGATCACCCAGAGTTCTTAGCTCTCCTCTCTTCAGCTGACCTCTGAATGACCACAGGTTGATTTTGCATCCTTTAAATCATCTCGGGGCAGATTTAGCCATATATTTTGGATCATAACCCAATACCAACCATCATCGTCAGCTTACTTAAAACTACTTATTTAAAATGTCCTGGTATTTGACAGAATGAATAATGCGTACATTCTAACAAGGTTCCCCAGGGTCATTAGAAAAGAAGTAGGCTCTCACCATCACAGATCCCTCTCCATAATTAACAGAGGCACTATGACTCTTTTTAATCTTTTGTTTGATGTACCGGTACCTGGACACTCAATAGTCTTGCCTGACACAAAGCACCTATGAAGTAGAACTCCACCTGTTTGCAGTTTACCATTTTTCTGTGGAATATAACTTCAAATTATTATATTCTCCCATTCTCTTTTTTTTTCAGAGATCATATCTAAAATATTCAAAAGAAATAGCTAAATCGCTGAAAACCCTTCAGACAATGCTACTCGACATGATATTGGCCAACATTTGCAAATAGTAAATTCACAAGCGCAATTGTTTTTTTGTTTTTTTTGGGATGTATCTCCAACAGTGAAAGTAAGGAAGATTGTAGATTTTAGCTTCTAATGCCAAGACAGTTTCCCCTGTGTGTATCAATACATTTTCATTGTTGGAAGTATTAAAAAAAGGCAGTTGTATAGGCCTTCTCAGAGGAGATCTCAATATGGGGAGCCTAAGTCTCCCCCCCTTCGGCCCAAGGCTGAAAAAATAATTAATGTAAGTCAATGGAATGCAATACAAAGATACTTTTTGGTCTGGTTTGTCTTATGTCCTGAATCACACACATGATGTATCTCAATTTAAATGATGCGTGTTTCAACTGTTTGTCAAGTGATTTGGGATGATTGTAAAAATTCGCAATAAAAATGAAGTCATATTCGAGGTCATAGAGCTAATGCTAATCTAGCAGCAGCTAGCACTTAAAACACTCAATGAGAGCTCTTGTAGAGCTTCTACCGCATGCTGACTCTCACCTAACCGACTGTTAGCTATCACTTTCCACATGGTCAGATTTATGGTGGTTTTCTCAGCGTTTAATGCTCCTTCCTTCGTCATTGAGGAAGGAATGAACCCATTTCCCCCTTCTTCTTCTTGAGTTGTAATCTGCGTGTTTTATACACAAAACCTAAAGTACCTTTTGCCGCGGCTCGATAATCAGTGTTTTCTCTGCATCAAAATGGGTTTTTAAAATTCACAGACATCATATGTTCGATCCATGACGCATTTTAAACGCTCCACTGACTCTGATTATTTTTTTTTGGCAGTAAGTTACCCATGGACCAGAAGTAGAAGGGCATGACTTAGGGTCCCCAACCATAGATTTCAGTTTTTGTGGGCAATATTGGAAGTCCTTGTAGAGTTAATTAAACCCGACGTGTTTACGTTTGTGATGGTAGGACTGAAAAAACTGTGTCCTGAGATGCCACCTTAACATCCAGCAGGTGTTTGATGGCATCTGATTGTTGTTTTGGAGATTTGTTCATCCCAAGATGCTGCTCTTCTGCAGATCACTATTGAACTTTGGTCATTATTTTACCTCTACCTGCTGCATAACATCAGGATAACCCTGGGTCCCTGTCCAGCCTTGTTTTTCACCGTTCTAATTGTTAATCTTTGAAATTATTGCTCTGACTGTAGATGTGGATAACTTTAGACAAGCCGACATTTCTTTGTGGTCATTTGCTGACTTGCGAAGACTAACACTCATCTGATTTTCTTGAATGGCACGTTCTCTTGTCTTATCTGTTTTAGATTGTTGTTAAAAGAAATTGGCCTCTTTTGCTATTAGATTTTCATACTCCAGGGGATAAAAGTGTAAATAAAAGATTCTAGACAATGATCAACATTGCAATGTTATCGGTACTTTAAAAAATATGCTGGTTAGTTTTGTTGTTTTTTTTGTTCCACTCCCTCCATTGTATCTTCAACTCATCCTGTTAACTTTTTTCTTACCTATACCTCTCTTCATCTTCTCTCTTTTCCTCTTTTTCTTTTCTGTCTCTGTGTCCATAATATTGGAATAAAAGACCATCAAAACAATTTCTAATAAAGATTTATTACACATATAGATCATGTGAAGTACGATAGCAATAGCAGTAATACTCCACCTGTAAAAGCAAATCTATTGGCTTCTACTTGGTACTCAGACTACTGAGTGTCACACTGCCAAACAGGAGATAATAATAACAATTTGCCGTATTTGTGTTGTGGTTAGGTTTGTGAAAGTTTTTCTATATGTTTGATTTTATTTCCCACTGAATAAATGTGTCAAATTGAAGGTTGGGTTTAAAAAAAAAAAATCATTGTGAGATTATGCTGCTCTAAAAGAAAACTACAACTGCTTTGTTTCAATTTCAAAATCAGTTCAGACAAAAAATATGTCTCGTGATCAGAAGGAATGAGTTCTTGTTTTGAATGTTGTCCTCCTAGGATTGGGGCGAAAATTTTGGGTTACTGAGAAGGATCCTATGGTGGCTAAACCAAAAAACAAAGAAAGAGGGAACTAGGGTTTCCTGGACGAAGCACAAGTGGAGTCTAAGTTTTAATATCTCTCTATAAATCGTTAAATAAAAGTTAGTTCCCTTCCTGTGTACAGTTATGTCTTCCAAACAGCTGGCAGCCTCTGCTCATGCTCGGGTTTTGTTTGACAGTTTTAATCTGCTGATCATGGTGAATACGTCATACTGGCTTGTGAAATTCACCACCAGTGACGATCACATTATTACTGGGTGGGTCTTTTATTGACTCATACTTTATTGGCCTGAGCCCTCAGGGACACTGATATAAATGACATTAAGATTGAGCTTTTTTTAATTTCACAATTGTAAACCAAGAGATGTAGAGAGCCAAAAAAGGGACATTCGTATATTCTTTGTTCAGGGTTTTAAAATAAGTCTAAAAAGAAATGGTTGGTTTGGTATGCCTCCTGCTGGGTGTTATTATTACTGCATTGGCGTTTTTTTTCCAACGAGAACTCAAACAGGTCCCTATCTCTTATGAGTTACCATATATACTATTTAGACCACTGAGATAAATGAAGAAATAGCTGTAAATTGTTTAAATTTATTTATCTCTCCTCAAGGTCCCAAAGGCTGGATTGATGTTGCAGCAGTCATCATTGTTAATGAAAAAGTGAAAGCAGGACAGAGGGAAACTCACCATAGCTTGTCTTCAAAGGGGTATATCCATTTGTCATCAACCTGGCACAAAGGTCCGATCGCCAACGCAGCTGAGGCCACACTTGTGCAGTAGATCCCTCCAATGAGGCCGAAAGCAGAGGAGAAGACTGTGTTCAGCATCTGAAAGAGAAATTAGATATTTCTAACAAGCATATTTTAATCTAACATATTTACAACAACTGTGTTTTTATCTGTGAGTTGTTGTTTTTTGTTTTTTGTTATTTCCCCTTACTCGTTAGCTTTTATTTTTCCTGTTTAAACCCAGAGTTTTGTTCAAATCAGTAAAGAAATATCTGGAACAACACAACTCACTGGAATCTAGTTTCCTCCACCGTCATGATCAAAAGTAAGAACACCCTCTTTCCATTCTAAAGGTTTTGCAGATCAGCAATTATAAAAGCAACATATCTGGTCTTTACCGGGTGTTAAAAATGATTTTATATCCATCCTTAAGTTTCAAAAACAATCCACAGATTTAACAGACAGTCATATTAAAACAAAAAGAAAAGAAAAGATCATGATCTTTCTATCAAAATCTATTAAAGTGTGCTGCTCTCGAGCATATATACAAGTTTTAACACTATGCTGAGAAGGAAAGATATCAGCAATCATCATAAATAAGCCACAGTGGATATCCTACAGTCTGGAATTGGCAAAAGACAACTTTTAAATTATTTGAAGTCCATTAGTCTACAGTCGGAAAGATCACTGACTAGCAGAAAAGATGTTTGACAACTACAAATTTTCCCTGAAATGGATGCTCTAGTAAATTACCCCTTACGTCCTGTCATCCAATGGTCAGAGAAGATGCAGAAAACCCAAAAGTCTGAGATGGTGCAATGTAAGTCATTTGGACAGATGGGACCAGATGTTTGGCCGTTACACAGAGTACCTTGACAACCAAATAGCATATCAGTGTAAAAACCTCATAGTAACTGTGAATCACGATGATCGAGGGGTGATGATGTTAGTTTGTTTTACAAAAAACAAAACGAAAACAGGGATCCTATAGTAATTAAGTATCTTATTAACTCTTTAGAATACAGACATATTCTGTAGTCAAATATGAAGCTATCTGCCCAACTGCTGGTGTTTGACCCAAACTGGAGCAGGATAATGATCCCAAACAGCAGATTGCTATTACATGTGGTTCTATCAGCAATTATTTTTAGTTTTTCACAACCAGAGTTCTCCTTTTGCCTCAATTTGTGTTGAATTAGTGATCACAGTGTGGGAAGAGTTTTGCATTTTTATACACTTCATTAAATAACTGAAGAATCTTGGGAGTAAAACGCTATATTTAAAAGAGAGTGTACTTTCTTTATCTCATGACTGTACGACATTGTATGTAATTTTATTTTTTAGAAAAAAAGCTAATTGCATGAACAACAAAAAATCTTTATTTGTGTCTGATTTGAAAGCAGTATTATCAGTATTATCAGTGTCAGAATATGTTCAAGAAACAAACGAAATTACTCATATTTAAAGTTCTCCTTCACTGAAAATCTTGAAAAACTGAGTTTTTTTTTAGAACACTGTTCTGAAAGCATGCCTCATATGAACATTTTATACAAACTCCATTCCCTGAATCAATTACACGAAGAAAAGAGAGCGGAAAACGTCTGAGTTTGAAACAGCCCAAAATCATAGGTCATAATGCTAACTAAGTAATCATGGCCTCGCCTACCTAGCTTTGGACCATCCACAGCAATGTTATTTATGGCAAGGTGAAAGCAGAGCCTCTTGCAGCTGCTAGAGGCTACGGGCCTTACAGTAAAGGCTTTGCTTCGAGGTTGAACTTAAAAGAATGATCTGTACCATCACAACCATAGAAAACCAGCTCCCAGACTGTAAGTGGTCTTTTACTTTTCAACCAGTTTTTCACTTTTCAAGTATTGTGTTATAAAATGCGCCATGACAATGAAATGTACTACCTCGGCTAAGAGCTAATATCTGTGAACACATCCATCCAGAAATGTTTTTTTTTTTTTTTCGAACTCTCCTAAAACGTAACCTACGCTTCAAACCACAAGTTATAATATCAGCAGCTGAATCAGCCGCTGGTAAAATCTCCCGGTGGTGGCGTTTGTTCCAGACTATTAGCTCAAATCAGACGAGACAACTTGCTGTATTTAAGCTTATTGCTAAGGAGAATAAATTGTCAAGGAGTCACTAAGTACCAAAGAGGGAGACCGTGGTGCCGAATACCTGTCTGTCTGCAGTGTGTGGTGTTCCGAAGACTATAACTGTGGTAGCCACGGTAGTGGAGTCCTCCTGCTGCCAGTCGCATGTCGGAGTCCAGTCTTGTTTGGTAATGCTGCCTAAACTGGGTGGTAAACTCTGTCTAGGCATAAATACCGCCACCATTTTTGTCTTATGTTACTGACTTTAGTAAACAGAGACAGTGTAAGAGTAATTTTGCAGTTAGGCAATTAGAGGACAGAAACTAACATGTGATTAATCTTACTGAGCAAGCCCCCGACATCTTATCGAGTCTCCACACCCAATACCACAGCTTCTTTTTTTTTGACATCAACCAACTCAGACAGCATTCTTTCATACCAGATAACACAGAAAAAATTATAAAAACACCAGTGAAGGAGAACTTTAAAAAATAGTCAGGATGTTAAATACCAAAAAGTTTATTCTGTTTTAGACTGCTGCTTAACAATTTCAGACTGAATGGCTCCAGAACTTTATTTAAGAGTGTAGTTCTTGATAAATAAGGAGAAGTGTTAAAAAAACAGTTAAACAGTATCAGTTCAAAATATATTTAGTAAAATATAATACCTTAAAAATTAGGTGAAAAGTGAAATAAGAGGAAATGTTATACCTTCAACAATTCAAATACATTTTATTTTCAATTCACCCTATATTTTGAACATACACTGTTTCTCTCTCTGTAGTGTCTAGGCAAGGATAATAACATAAGGTAAAACATGGATAAGAACACAATCTTTTTTTTAGAATAGAATGGTAAAAAAAAAATGAAGTTCAAGAAAGTGCTATACAGCAAGGAAGTTTTCAGTAACAGATATACAGTAGTTGTACCAGGGGTTGTTGTCATAGCTATTGCTGTTACAGAAAAACGTGAACATGAAGCTGCATGCTTCTTGGTAGTAAATACACTGAGTAATTTTAACAAGCTTCGTTATCTGTCTAATCCTCACAATCACGCTAACTGTGTATCTTTCTGAAATAACTCAACTCACCCTGCAGCGATTGCCACAGCAGCCTTGTCCACAGCAACCCTTGCCCCCGGCCCTGATAGCCGAACAGCTCGGGCACAGCATCTGTAAAAGTACAGAGACAAAAGGATCTACATTATTATCCAATTTAAAATTGTACTTTTTGAGAAAGTTAAATGTTGTCATGAAGATTCTAAATGTTGATAATGTGCTTGTTTATGATGTCTGTTTTAACAGTGAGATAAAAAGTTAAACTGCACATATTTAACTTTCTATTTTATGATTAAAAAACCTTTAGGATTTGGTTTAAGTTAAAAGAATGACTTCATATTCAAATGTGATGGTAAAGGCTTAAAATAGAAGACTACAGTTCATTCCAACTTCAAACAGGCCCCAGTAAATGCATAAGACAGTGTTTTCTTATCTCTCTGAGTAAATATTTGGGAATCCTGAAGCCAATGTACCTTACAGCAACCTTACATCCACACAGTTAGAGATAGGAAAAAAAAGGATTGAACTTCCCGGGGTTTTTTCCAAATGTTATTATCGCATGGAAAAGAAAAAGAAAATCTCCCACCATTGTAAAAGGTAATACTCATTGCTTCACTAGATTAAACATTTATGAATTATCAAAGTAGCCTTTGAATGTTGAGATAGTATTTATGGACGCTCACAGACTGATGCGTTTAAGTGGGTACTTTCCACCAGACGTGAAGGTGATCAAACATTATTTTCTATAAGCAGCAACATTATTAAATAGCAGTTGATTATCATCACTGGATAATCGGATAACAATCTGAAACGTTTTTTATTTAAAAAACATTAATTTTACATGGGCAATGTAGACATCTGCAATTATATAACCACAGATGAACTGCTGCCAATTACATACGTAGACACACACCAACGCTATCTCACACGTTAAGTGGACATGTGTTTGCACATTTGGAACCCTGTAAGCTTCTATGTCATATTTTTAAGAGTCAAATCTGAAGAAATCTCTCCAAGCTCTGTGAAACACAGCCACACACTGAAAGGTCAGCGATGTTCTCCTGTCGTTCAGATTCCTTCAATAAAATCTAACATTTAACAGGGCCGGATGATTCTTTGATTAAAACATATTAAATAAGGATTTACTAATTGAAAGCATCACTTTTAGACAGTTTTAATTAAAGATAAAGATTATTCTGTGATACATAGACAGAGTCATGAGGTATGTTGACTTAGTGAGAAGCAAAGAGAGGACTTGATCTATTTCTGTTTTGTGCAATCCACCTGAAATGGGACCTGAAGCTCTGTTCAAGCATGCAGATTGAATCACAGAGAAACTAAATTGGTACATCAATTATGAGCTCAAACTATGAAAGACAGGGAGTGTATTTATTCATTTATTAATTTTTTATTTATTTATATAAAATGATTTTTTCTGGTCTATAGATGACAACATATATTATATTATATTATATTATCAAAGCTGTAGGTGTGATTATATAAAATTTTTTCCATATTTGGAGGTTGTAAGATTTTATTGTACTGCTGTTAATTGTTGTATCAATATAATAAAAATGAACTGATAGAAAACAAATACACAAAATCTGTTTTTGTTGTTTTTTCTTAACTTAAATTGTCCCTGTGGCTTTTGTCTTAAGAATTTTAGAAGCTGACTTGTAGTACTTTATGCGGTGATGTTACAACTCTTTATGTTTTCCATTTTCATTTGAAATGTAAAGTAATCTCTGCTAACAAACAAATACAGTGAGATGAGTATAAGAATGTAAATACATAAACATGGTCGAACAACAGTAAATTGTCCATATGTTTGAAAACGCTTTCATCTGACGTTTGGCTTGAAAAAATTCTTCATATGAGAAAACTTAATCTGGAACAGTTTAAGTTTTTGTGGATGAGTTCACCATGCTTAAAAAATAAATTTAATTTAATTTTTTTTATTTGTTTGGAATTTTTATATTTTTATGTCGGGTTATTTGGCCATATGAGGAATAATTACAGATTTTTTCTTCTTCAATAAAACTCAAATTTAGCAACAATTAGAAATATTTTACAAGGAACAAATTACTGAATAAAATAGATAGGACACCGGATAAAATTACTAAATTATCTTCTACCTATATAAATAATGTGTAATTACTCTATAAAGCTCTTCAATGAAGCTCTGTAAAAGCAGGATCATTGGATTTACAAGTTTGCACAAGGCAAAGTTAAAGACCCAATAAAAAGATGTAACAACAGTATAAAACTTGAACAACCTTTTAAAACTTGATATCGATACTCACAAAGAGACCTCCACCGATGAGCCCCCCCATGAGCCAGACCTGCAGGGTGATCTCACCATTTTTCAATCTCTCCCAATTGGGGAAGAAGAGCAGCAGGTTGCAGATCATGCAGATGAAGGCCGACGGCAGCAGTATCAGGCCCACCAGGCGCGCACACTTTCCAGTACAACACATCCTGTCAGGTTTATTTTCTGCCCCTTCCTCAGCCTGGCGACTTGTCCGCTCTCTCTTCTCCGATCACCTCTTGGAGCTGAAAGCAAGTGAAGGAAAACTTGGTGAAACCATAAAAGGCTGTGAACGAGAGAGATCACCGCTGCTTCTGACGAGGTGAAAGTCAAACACAGTGACGGTTAGAGCAGGAAGGAGAGAGGGAACAAAGGCCAAGAGTCAGGGTGGCCTATTCTAATCAGATATTTTCACCTGCCTGATAGCTGATAGAACTACAAAAAAGATGGAAACCTTTAAGGGTGAAATCAGTCTGAAACAAAATGACCGAAAAACATGAGGCCCGAGCTAAACAGAACTAAGACAAATGGGCTTGTTTGCAGGGACTCTAATTCTGTACACCATTTCACACACTGTGAGCTTATTATCACTCAGGTTGTTCGATCTGTTTCTCGGTACACACCCATGTGTGCTTTTTGGCTCTTAATAAGTGATTGTTTTCTAAAGAGTATGAAAAAAACTATAAAAAACTACAGCAAAATAAATTAAGAAATTGGAACTATTTCACTGATGAAGAAACTAGACAGACACAAACAAATTGGTAGGAAAACAAGAAGTTAATCATTACTCATTTAACACAAAATGTATGACATTAAAGGTATTTTTTTTTATTCTATAAGTGGTACTACTAACAACTTAAATCTGCTTTATGTCTCGCGGCCTGCCACAACTTCTGTAAATCTCGTGCCATTTCATCCTTTCAAACATCAAAAGGTTCATCTCTTCTATGAAAAACTGTGAAATCCCATATTTACAGCTTTTATACCTTTTTAAAGTATTTCCCAAAAAATAAATATTCCAATAGAAATAAATAGAGCTTAACAAACTCTGTGCTTTTTGGCTTACAAGAGACTGGGATGTTAGTGATTGTTGTCACTTGTTAATATCTTATTGTAAGGTAGTTTTATCAACTACGTTTCTATAAAAACACTGTTGAAGTTATATGTTTCTTTGCTTTTTGCTGTGTAAAAGAGACTCTGAGAATTGCTTTACTTTTGCTTTCTTTTTTTGTATGGTTTGCCAGCCTATCGAAAGTAGTTTTTTTTTTAACAGGCTCATCAAGATCAAACCAACAACAAACAAAAACAGCTGAGGGAGGAAATTCCCCTTTGTTCTCCACAGTTTTTTATATGTATAAGTCATCTGAGCGGTCTGCTTCAGAGAAAGGACGTGTTTCTCAGACAAATGGCAGGTAAGTGAAATATCTTATCATACAGAAACTGTATTTTTAGTCATAGATTCCGCATTGGGTAGTTATGTTGAGGAAAGGTCGGGATGTCTAAATGGTGCAGGCTCAATATTAATGGGAACACAAGAATCCCAGTTCCAACATGGTCATGTTAGTGCGTTTGATCTCTATAGTTAATTTATTTCATCTTTTCCTGCACTTTTAGAGGGGTATCTCAAAAATACTAGAACTAAGATCTAGTTTTTTAGCTTCTGTCATGTGTTTAGATATTTATTGTTTAGCATAGTTTGCTTTATTCTGTCTAACGCCATATTGTACATTGAAACAAGTACCGAGCCTTGTTTTTTGATGCAATCAAGACCCCAATAAAGCAATAAAATACACCCATACTTAGCGTCATCTACAGGCCATCCAGTGACAGTAACCGTGGGAACCGTGTGGAAGCTTCAGCTGGTCCCTCCACCACCAAGACCCCCAAGACTGTCAGGTAAGCAGAGGATTATATAACATATATAAGCCAAAACTCTTCGGCACAAATATCTTAGCTGCCTTCAATGTGTAAAGATATCGTATGATACGTTTAGCAGATGTGTTTTGTGAATTCAGTTTGCAGAATTATGATGTTGGTGTTTAGAAACATTTTTTGTCTAGCAATAACGTTTGTAGTTTCGTTGAACTTCCGCAGTCCCTGAAAACCATGCAATATAGCCTGAAACAATCTGGCTATGGTTGCTCATCTGCAGTAAGAACTGAAATTACTTTGCTGTGGAGCAACACTGGTGCCAACAAGGGAGTTCAACATAGAAATACCAAAAAGTTACTTTTATTGAACCTAGAATTTATTTTTTTTTACAGCAAATGAGACTGATATTTCTTAGAAGATAATAAAAAAATAAAGCAATGTTAATTTTGAAAAACTAGGATTATCTGTTTTTGTTTAAACTTTCTTTTTTTAAATGGCATACTAAAAATTATTTCTACTTTCCTTAGTACAGGAACATCTTGTCAGAAGCTCTAGATTACATCACATTCAAGTATAACGGGTCAGGGGAGTGTTCCCTTATTCACAGTGCGTGAAAAATACAGATTATGTTAATTTGGTTGCTTTGTTTTAAGGTGGTCCGTCTGAAATGTTTGGGTGATTTCTATTTTTACCAGCAGTATGCTATATGGGTAACGATAAGAGTGTGAAAACTAACGGTCTGCTTGTTACAGTTGCAGCTGCAGTAATATGGACCGCCTTCACTGTAGCTCGGACGATATTCGGTTGGTAAACTCCTTTTCCTCCAACATGTAATCTTGTTCTACAGCCTTTCAACGGCAGCTTCTGAACTCATCATCCGTCGACAGGTCTTGTGTACTTCCACGACTGCCCTCAGCAGCCGAACATCCCCAAATATCTGTTAGGGATGGCTTTGTTACCCCTGCTGATGATTTCGTTTGTGACACTCCCCTGCGAGAACGACGCTGCGCGACTACGAGAGCATCCCAGAGGCTTCAAAGCCTGTTTGCAGGGCCTTTTGGGCCTGTTCATCTTTGCATGGATCCTGTTAGGTACTGAGGAACATTTAGAAAATTTGTTTTTCATGGATACTTTCTGCTTTAGAGTTTATTTAAAAATGTACTGTTTTGCTCCTTGCTTTCAAAACTAACTGACACTTCTACTTTATACACAAAACTATCCTTCATCTTCTGCCTTGGTTAAACATTGAGCTCTTTAAGGGGTCATAATGAGTTCTTTTCCCTTCTCTTTTTACTTGTTGCCCATTTAAAAAAAAACACATTATTTCCTGTGCAAATGACAGACAAATCTATCTGTGATCAAGAGTAAGGATTTAGATGAACATTCCAACCTTATACAACTTGTCCACTCTAGAGAGCATTATTCAAGACCCCCCACTTTACTCTATATTCCAACTAATAGTATTTGTTTTGCTGCTTTGCTAGACTTTTTGTACAGATTTTTTTGTGCAACTGGTCTGTTTTAAAATGTGCTTTATGGATAAAATAAAGGTGATTTTTTACATAATCTAACTTCATGCTTTTTCCCCCTGTACGTTTCAGGTGACGTGTGGGTTTTCTCCGTCTATCAGCCAAACTACGACCCCTCTGCTGCTGATGGCCTTTACTGTAATAAAACCCTGTACACGTTTGCTTTCTGGAATGCCATGTATGAGACTTTTGCGTTTGTTGTCCTCCTGGCTCGACTCTGCAAAGGTTTGCTGTGCTATGTGAATTTGAGTCCAGTAGAAACTGATTTTTACAGGAATGTCTGAAAGCTACTGCACTGTATTGTTTATACAAATCTGTAGTAAAACTGGTTGTATGCTATTGATTGATAAAGTTAAAAACATCATTGCTTTTAATCCTTTATAATCATCATGATTATGTGTTGAGCAAATAGTAAAAAACAAGAGTAAAAAAATATTAATTTGAAATGGCGGATTTGGAGGAACACCTTATCAAGAGATGTAATAACTTTAAATAATTTTGCCAGTATTATTTTTTAGAGAAATTCTGTGTCACAGTGATTTTCAAAGCTATCATAATGAACAAATTAAAACAAGCAACCCAAATAAATGAAATTTTATATCTTAAAAGGTCATAACTATATTCCAGTCGCATCTCATCCTCACATGCTGCATCATAATGTGGGATTTAGCAGAATTCAGTTTCCGCAGCATGAGACAAATACAGATTTTATTGGGTTGTCGTTATTCATTATAAAAATAATAAATGGTCTGTACTTGTATAGCGTTTGGGTAAACTGTAATTTTATAATGTTTGCAGTTATTCTCCCATAAACCTTCATTCTGTCGTTCACATATGTGGGTTAGTCAGACAGTATCACCTTTGTGATCTTGTAGATCAGCAATGAAATGTTTATTGAATGATCTATTGTAATTATCCAAAGAGTTTGATAAATCTACTTTTAATAAAGGTTCTGAATTCTAATGTCATCCATCCACCCACCCATCCATCTATCCATCCATCCATTTTCTATACCTGCTGATTCCATGAGAATAAAAAATATGAGTTTTTTTTAAATGTTACATTTTGTTTAAATTTCTATTTACTGTTAATAAAAACACAAAATTAAAGCTAAAATATGTTTGTGAAATGCTTTTTTGAATGTTGTGCAGCATGACCTTGTTAAACTGTGTGCTTTCTTATTCTAAAGAATGTGTGTTTATTATGTTTTTTTTTTGTTTTGTTTTATTGTCAGTGACCACTTACGAACAATAATCTAAGAAAGGCTGCTCTAAATCACTACAGTCTGTTTTAACACCGCATCTTTACTGAAAAAAAACACTTTCTCTATTGTGTCCCATCTGACAATTGTGTTTATGGCGTCGCCTCTGATGAGCCATTTATGTATAGCTAAAGAGTGCAGCAGTCACCAACAGATCTAGCTAAGCTACCATCTGTCAACCAGTCCTCTGCAAACCAGTCAGCCTGAGTGTACAAATATGACAATATTAACAGATCTACAATCAAATCCCTCTTCTACTATGACATTTAAGTACAACAATGGTACTCTACTCTCTCAAGAACTTTCAGAATGTCCTTACCACACATTTTATTCTATAAAAATATAAGCTTTTTTATTCTACATCCTTAAAATTGTGATGTAGAAAAAAAACAGCTCAGTATTTTCTGGTATGAATTCAGATTTATGCATCATCATTTATTGGGGTAGATATAGTGTTAACTCTTTTTTTATTTTTTAATGATTAATGATTTATTTCAACTGAACATTGATAGAAAAAACTCTTTAGCTCCATCTACAGGCCGTCCAGTGGTAGTAACTGTTGGAACAGTTTTGAAGCTTCAGGTGAATCCCCCACCGCCAAGACCACCAAGACTGTCGGGTAGGTGATACATTAACAGTTTATTAGCACAACTTCCCCAAGATCGTTAAATACACCAGCTACACAGTTACACGTATTGGACGTTTTGCATGATATGACATTGTGATGCTGTGCGGTTTATTATATACAAAATAACAGTCAACACCAATAAAGTGAGTTAAACTATACAGTCCATCCAATTTTTTGTGAAAAAGCTTTTGTGAAAAGTTGCATTGTTTTTGTGATTTTCCTTTTCCCCAATCACTTAAATTGTTTGAAAAGCAAGCAGAGTTTGAGATGACATTGTCACATAAATCTTAGCAAAATAAAATTACTTTAAATGTCCTTTTAACAGTTGAAAACTCTAAAATATGACCAGTTCAGATTGGGTCCCCACTAGACTAACATATTTGCTTTTATTTTGGTCCTACAGTCCCAGGCCTACCCTGCGCCTTTTTAGCCCCTATTTATTAACCTCCTGGATACGCCCCTGCTCAGCAACACTGAACTTTTAGGAATACTCACTAGCTGCGTTTACATTAGCAAAATGTCTTTAATTTGACTATTGATTGGATTAGAATTTGACTGTGAACATGGCCCTGAAAACCTCTTTCCCACACGTTTGATTGGGATAGATCATTTTGACATGCACAGAACTATCTGAAATACCGGAAACGACTGTAGAAGAAGAATCAGCAGATTTTTTTCTTTTCTTTTTTTTTTTTTTAGAAGAATTGGCAGATGTCATTTGTAAACAAACATGGCTGCGTTCATTTAAAATGGAGCGATACAATCTTCTTCTTAACATGCTTTCATCTTTTTCTGGAAACACTTTTACATTTACAAGTGCAACAGTATAACCTTGTTTCACACCTGCCATGCTTTCATCCAGCTTCCGTCAACGCCAACATAAGGTACGTCAATACATGACGTAACAGACATGCGCAGTAATGACCTACACTCGGAATAACAGTTTACATGCACCAGGATCGGATTAACTATTGGCATAAAACCACCTGTCTCAATCGGAATTAAATTTTGATCCAAATGAGTCAGAGTAATCCGACTTTTGGATTCAGAATGGCCAATTTCGGCAACAGGTGAAGGACTTTCATGTAGGGAATGAGGAAACTGTGCCTCTGGCAACTGGCAAAAAAACAAATGAAACAGGTTTTACTCTCCATCCCCCTCACATAAGAAACAGGGAGTGAACATGATACGCGAAGGCGTCTGATATTGGGAGCCATTCGGGAAAATAGTGGCGCCGGGAGATTTTCGGGAGGGGCACTGAATTTCTGAAATCTCCCGGGAAAATTTGGAGGATTGGCAGAGTCGGGGTCTCATGTTCCTTTGCACCATTATTAGGTTATAGATGCATGCAATTCCAAGTCCAAACACTAGTAGTACTAATGAGCCAGATAGTTATTTACCTTTATTTGTGAAATCTCAGATTTTTCTTGTTTTGTAAATGTATCTATTGAATATTTACCAATATATGGAACACATAAAATATATAAAAAAAAAAAATTTGACCAAAAAGGAGTTATAGTCAACGTTAGCTTTATGCATGCAAACAAATAAAACAGGAATTGAGATGAGCAATGTACAATGCAAGACAGCTTACATTGATACTATAAAAAAGTGCTTTTGAGGATTCCTCAAATATTCAGTCTAATATATAACTAAATGGTTTCCATGTTTTGACAAAAAATAGTCTTTATGGTACAACAGTCATGTCAGATAATCAGGACAGACATAGGCTAGTTGAGAAAAAAAACCTTGTGCCATTTTATTTTAGAGCTGATTTCTTTTAGTTATCCAGTTA
The DNA here is from genome assembly GCA_028564705.1 of Apricaphanius iberus. Lineage (NCBI taxonomy): Eukaryota > Metazoa > Chordata > Actinopteri > Cyprinodontiformes > Aphaniidae > Apricaphanius > Apricaphanius iberus. Next base: position 240,660 of record JAPXFQ010000468.1, on the reverse strand, counting down.
AGGTGGAGTCATTGTCTTAAACAGAAAATTAGCATTCAATTAAGCTTTAGATGACATATGTTGTGAACTTGCGCTATATAAAAAACTCTGAATTGAATAATAGTTGTAACTGTCCCCCACCAAAATTAAACCTTTAAGCTTTAATTGACAGAGAATCCATATGCAGAATGAGGGGAAACCACTGTTAATATTAATACATTTAAGTAATAAACTGCTTTCAAAGACTGAAAGCCAGGCAGCTGTTTTTATTAGCATACTGAAGCCAGGGAAGATGAAAATCCTTATCTTACATTTGACCCGGGCAATGGCCGACCACCTAAGAACAGATTTCAGGTTCTGAACAAGATTAATAACTGGGAGTATACTAGGTGTCATATTTATGTGGTTAAACATTTTTCTATAAGCCATAATTCATTTGCACATTATATCCTGGTGCTCCCATCTCTGACCATATGCTCAACCTACAACAAGAAGTTACTTAAAAACACAAAACTTGTGTGGTCTTGTGCATTAAAAGAACATAAACCATATTAATGCTAGAACAAGTAATATTTTTCATACATCTTTCCACTAATATGAACAGCCTTTATTGGTGAAAATATTTAATTAAAGGAAACATGGACTTTAGCTAAGTAATACTCTCATCGGATCATCAATAAGGTTTTTACAATTTAATTCAGTTTATATAACGCCAATTCACCACAGATGTGATCTCGAGGCACTTTACAAGAAAATATGATAGTTTTCTATTTAAGAAATCCCAGCAGATTGCATTGTTGTTAAGTGAGGTTGTGCTCTGTACATTTATCACTATTTATCAATAACGGTTTTTCAGCTTTCCGCATTTATGTTCTGAGATACATATTTTGTTATCAATTTAGTCATTTAGCTATGATAAAAATGTCATAAATTGTGTTTAAGGTAGCCCATTGTAGTACTCAACTTCTCCCTTCTTCCTGCACAATGGAGTCAGGATCAGCACTTTTCATTTTCACACAGCTTACATTGATAGAATGTGGCGTTAAAAATAGAATCAATTCAATTAATTAATTAGTATAACATATAATTGCTCTGATGTGGTTTCAGAATAATATTGTTCTCGTCTGATTTCATAGTTTTTAAACACATTCTGGACTTCCAGTGTGGTGTAATGCGTGGTTTATCTGTGCCCCCCTGAAGCAGCACTTCTTACCCGTAAAATTTAAACACAAAAAAGCTAAGACAAAATAAAATCTGACAAATGATCTTAAACAGAGTTGTCTAGAGCGGGTAAGATAGCGACTGCTCGTGACCTTTTAACAGAAACCATCCTCCACGCATCTAAACTTTCTCTTTTAATCACAATACCAGGGAGTAAAGTAAAGGTTATTGGGTGAGCCCTATATAAACCTAACTGTGAAACATGTCTGTTTGATGACTGCAGTCGGAGCTGTGATGACATGGACTGCCCTCACTGTGGCTCGAGTGATCTTTGGTTGGTAAACTCCCTTGATCCACCACCATGTTGTCCTCCTGTATTGCCTTTGAACTATGCTGTCTGACCTCGCCCTCTGCCAACAGGCGTTGTGTACTTCAGGGACTGCCCTCAGCAGCCGCACATCCCCAACTATCTGCTAGGGTTGGCTTTGATTCCGCTCCTCATGATTCCTTTTGTGACTCTGCCCTGTGAGAGATACGCAGCTCAGCCAAGAGAGCATCCCAGAGGGTTCAAAGCATGTATGCAGGGTCTTGTCAGCCTGTTTATCTTCACATGGTCTCTCTTAGGTGTGGATGAAATTATGTGTAAAGTTACTTTTTACAAAGAACATGAATCCAGTTATGTAAAACAACTTATCATTTAACTGCTATCCCTTTAAATCTAATCACAGTCTCACCAATTTTTATCAGCTTTTAATTCCAGTAGACTTTAACTTATTAATATAAATCCGATATGTTCTGGATGTGTTATTTTGCTTAAAATGTGCTTTATGAATAAGGTTGATCAATATTTATAATATACTTAATTGTAATTAGGGATGCACCGATACTGATACTTTCGGGGCCAATAACGTTCTAATGTAATCATATCGGTATTGGTTGATTAACCGATACTATGAACCCATACTTAAAGTGTGGAAACTGCAATAATTTCAGAAAAAAAGTTTATTTTTCACTTGAAATTTTAATTTTTTGTGGTGATTTTTATTCATATTTCTTTTGTTTTTATCTAATTCACCATAAGTTATTGAAACAAGCATACTAAAAAATAAAACCTGTCCTCCAGTTTAATGTATTTTTTTGGTGTGTGTGTATGGTAGAAGTATCGGCTTTGGTACTCTGTATCTACAAGTACTAATATACTTGTATCGGTTTGAAATAGTGGTGTCATCGCATCCCTAATTGTGATTGTATTGCTGAAAATGATTATAAAGATATCAACTATGACCAGGAAGTTTTTCTGAGTTCTTTATATTTTTATTACTATTACTCAACATCCCCAGAGTTTCAAGTGAGCTTGTGTCTTAGGCTTGGCGAATATAGACGAGCTGTAAGAGTCCATCCAAAGATATCACTGACACGCAGCTTTACTTATGAATAAATCAGAACCAATTATGCAAATTTGATGTGTTTGTGTCTTGTGTACCCTCCAGGTGACGTGTGGGTTTTCTCTGTCTATCAGCCAAACTACGACCCCTCTGCTGTTGACGGCCTCTACTGTAATAAAACCCTGTACACGTTTGCTTTCTGGAATGCCGTATTGGAGACATTTGGATTTGGAGTCCTCCTGGCCAAATTCTGCAAAGGAATGCTGTGCTATTTGGTTATGAGTCCTGTAAACACAGAGTTTTATGAGAATGTCTGAGGTGTCATATGACTACATGTAAGATAAATGTACGATTTTATTTATGTTAAAATCCTTTGGACAACATATTTCAAGCTCTCAGTTGTCATGGTTGTCGAGGAATCTGTATGGAATATAAAAAAGAAATAAATGTGAATAAAACATGTCTTTTCATAAACTCATAGGCGGACAATTACTTGGAGACAGCAAAAAATTAATTTGATTTATTCAAAATAAGGCTGCCAACATGAACAAATGTGAATGATGATCATAAAAAACTAAACTTACAACATTACCAAGGAGAATATGTGGGGTGGTACAAAATATTAGTGATGATAGGGAGCCCTTCCAACCTTAAAGACATCCAGCACATTACCATAAACAATATTTTATGAGGGATTTTATTGTTTTAATCCAATAAATATTATTCCATATTTCCAAGGGTGGCATTAAAGCAAGAACCACCACTGCTTTAGAATATCCAGTCTGTTGTGCTGTTTGAACAAGAGGCTTGTTGTTGTTGTTGGGAATAGCTTGGTGATTAAAAACCAGTCTGTGCTAAAAACTAATATATATGGTTATCAACCCATTGAAATATGACTTTGGCAAACATGAATCCCCATCTGATTTGATCAGAAAGAAATAAATCATGTCATCACTGAGCAACCAGTCAACTGGAAGTTAAACAGTATGGCTCTCATCATGATATCTCCCTCCTAGAAGTCAGTCACCAAAAAAAACTTGCTGCTGTTCAATTAAATATCACGTGGTAGTTCAGCTTTGGACAAAATACTGTCCAGAACCGTCTGTCAAACAAAGCGGAAGACTCCTACTATCACAGGCAAGTTCATCTACAGTCTCTTTCAAGAACTTCCCAAATGTTTTTAATCCATATGGCTCTCTATAAATAAAGTATTTTGTTTTGGTAAAGTTTCATCATTTATTTATTTATGTATTTATTTATTTATTTCAATCAGATAAAATGACAAAGCTGGTGCCTGCAGGACATGGCCTTCTGTACCTACTGCTGCTTCCCTGTCAGTGCTGCCATTTTGACAGTAGATGAAGGCCATAATCACTGGTAACATGCAAACCAGTGGCTCCAACTGCAAATCAATTAAATACGCTATGCAACCTGTCGTTATATGATTCTATTAAATTAAATAAAATACACTAATTTTACTACCTTTATTGCATAGGGAGATAGGTAGAGTTTAACTGGGGGAAAATGTTTCAGGGAAGATGGACAGTTTTTTTTCTTTTTATAAACTGGGAGAAAATAATTTTTGTCTATAAACTAACATTTACATCAGTCACAATTTCCGTGTGACAAACAGATCCAGATTCAGCTATAGATAGATAGATAGATAGATAGATAGATAGATAGATAGATAGATAGATAGATAGATAGATAGATAGATAGATAGATAGATACTGATTGATTTGTTTTTTCATACGCCGTATTCTGGCACGGTCCAGTCTATGTTCACATGGTACGAAATAAGTGGATTTTGACCAAATACCGTACCCGAGTACGGACTCCCGTACCATGTGAAAGCGCACTTGCTGGGCTGGCTGATTTGGCTGCATATCAACGAAGCAAGGCACTATACACGCTGTCATTGGTTACGTTTTGTTCTCCTACGATGCAGATGGTTTTCTGTAGAAAGTGGGCGGGACTAAGAACCGAAGCGCGGGTTGAATGAATGGTAGACTGGACTGAGAGAGGAAGCCGGTGTAGCATCACAGCTGTCATCGAACGCGAAAATGGAAAGGAACAAAAGCAAGGGAGGAGCGGAAAAAAACAGAAGTAGAAAAAGAAAGGCGCTTGAAGCTGAGGCAGCCAAATGTGCAAAGTTAATACATTTTTTTGGTACAACAACGAGCTCCACTGTCGCCAATGAAGAATCTGAGAAACAGGACAGCGGTAAGCTAACAGCAGGAGATGCTGGATTAAAGAGTGACTCCATAAATGTTTAACATGTCGTCCAATAATAACATTGGTTGCTTCTTAGGTCCTCAGATACAACAGGTGCCCAGGCCCAGCCATGCTGTAAATGAAAAGCTTAACACTCAGGAAGGGGCAGCAGGTATTAAAAATAATATACCCACAATGAATTGGGAAGAATTGTGTTTTTAATCTAAAGCGACTAAGCCTGTTTGTAAAGATACAATAATTGATTGATTGATTGTAAGGTTTTAACTTATTTGTATATTGGAAAGGTGATATTTTGTATATGTGTCTTTAAAAAGATGTGCCAGGACCAAGTAGCATTCCTCCTTCAAATATCACACAAGACAAAGGTGAGCAATGCACAAGCATAACTATAGTAGTATTATGGATTTGTTTTATAAATTGTTAATATTTAATGCAGGTGCAGGCGAATCTGTAAGTGTAGAAAGCACAGAGGGAACTCAGGGAGAGGAAGAAATGAAGGGAAAGACAACCGTTCAGCAGCAACTACCTGCAACAGATAAAGAAAAATCAGATGAACAGTGCAGTTTTGATTACTTTGCTCGTCCTTCTGAGCAGGATTTTGATCTTTTTTTCTCCTATCACCCATATCAAAATCCTCAACACCCCCTGCGTAAAATTTTTGTCAGAAAAGATGGCAGCAATCGCAAGTGGCTCACTTGTGACCAAAGGAATGCCCTTTACTGTTCAGTGTGCCTTGCATTGGCACCTCAGGATGTAAAGAATCCATTTGTTCAAGGAGGCATGAATGCCTGGAAACACATTCACCAGAGAATACAGGAGCATGAAAAAAGTAAGACACATAAAGATTGTGCTGATGCATACTTTTTGAAGTTACAGAAGGCAGATGTTAAAAGCCTGTTGTGTGGCACTCAAATGTCATTGCATGTAGAGCAGGTTAAGAAAAGGCGTGAAGTGATGGAACGCATTGTCGATGTGATCAAAGTTATTGGAAAATGTGGCCTTAGCTACAGGTCCAATGAAGAGGCTGCCTATAGCCTGGAGGATGCTTCACAAAATCATGGAAATGTGCTGGAATTAATTATACTTTTGAGCAAATATGACAGTGTCCTTCAACAACATTTGAAAACATGCGTGGGAAATAGCAAGAAACAACATGAGAGTGGAGCTAAAGGTAGAGGTGCTCTCATCACCCTTATGTCAAAAGACATATTTAATAAAGTCTTAGAAGCCATAAGCGAACTGATCAAGGGTGCTATTGCTGAAGATGTGAGACAGTCAGGCATGTACTCAGTTCAGATTGATACAACTCAAGATGTCAGCTCTAAGGATCAGTGCTCAATTATTATCAGATATGTCACTAATGTGATACATGAACGCCTCATTTCAGTAGTGGCCACTGAAACGTCGACAGGGCAGCATTTTGTTGAGCTTTTGAAAAGAGTACTCCTAAACCTCAACATTGACATTAGCAGATGTGTTGGAAACTCTACTGATGGTGCTGCAAATATGCAGGGGCAGTACCATGGATTTTCAGCCTTTCTCAGTGAGCATGCTCCAAACCAGGTACATGTATGGTGTTATGGGCATTTGTTAAATCTGGTTCTAGCCGATGCTACTGGCAGTGTTGTCGATAGTGCTTCCCTGTTCTCCCTCCTAAATGACATAGCTGTGTTTTTAAAAGAATCATACAAGCGAATGCAAGCATGGGAAGAACACAGCCAGGATGCCAGAAAGAAAACTTTAGGCACAATAGGCCAAACTCGATGGTGGGCCAAGGATCAGGCTGTGCGGAAAATGTTTGGAGGATATGGAGATCCAAAGGAGTCTTTATTTGTAGAGACTCTCCTCACACTTGACTCCATTCTTGAAGACAACACACAGAAGCCAATTGTGAGAGCAAAGGCAAGAGGGTTTATTGAAAATCTCTTAAAATATGAAACTGTTCTCACCGCACAAATTTTCCTACGGATTTTTGAACAAACAACACCGCTTTCAAAATATTTACAGACAAAGGGTATGGAGCTCATCACTGCACAGAGGCTGGTTGAGGGCACAGAGGAAGAGCTTAGGAAGTATTCAAGGGACTTTGATGGCATTAAAAATGCAGCAAATAGCTTTGTGGTATGGGCCAATGAGAAGCTTGCAGAGAAGGAGTCTGAACTTTCTGTGCAATCTACCCTATCCTCAAGAAGGATCAGGAAAAAGAAAAGAATGCCAGGGGAAAGTGCAGAAGATGAGTGCCTATCAGCAGATGATGATTACAGAGTGAAGGTTCACAATGTCATTCTAGACACAGTGATTGACAGCATTCATAGGAGGTTCTCTTCTAATGCCAAACTCTGTGCTGATTTTGCTTACTTAGACCCAAGAAAATTCCCTAGTATCAAAGAAAGCAGGCTTCCTGACTCAGCACTGGAAGAGGTAAGCAAATGTTTGCTGAAATTTGACAGCGAAGCCTCAGGTACAACTTTGCGCAGAGAACTTTGCAACCTTGCCACACAGTGGGACAGACTTAAAATGTCCCCTATAGAATCATACACTGTAAGACAAGCCAGTGAGGATAATGAAGAAAACGAACAAGGGCGAGATCCTAAAATAGAATTAAAAAACAAAACATGTTCTTCTTGCAAAAAATGTGTCATCTGCGTCCATCTCATCCTATCACAATACAACCTTTTCACTGATGCGTACCATACCATTGACCTTGCCTACAAATATTTACTTACCCTCTCGATAACACAAGTTGCGTGTGAGCGAAGTTTCTCAACATTAAAATTTATAAAAAACCGACTCAGAAGCACAATGAGCCAGCAGAGACTTGAAGCATTCATGCTCATGTCCACAGAAAAAGACATCCTCATGTCGTTGGATAATGACATCATCATTAACAAAGTAGCAGAAACAAGTGCACTTCTCCGGAGTTTACTCATGATTTAAACTGTGCAGTTGTTTATTGCTTTATTAACTGGGTCAGTTTAGTTGTAGATTAGTCATAGACTTCTTTTGTTTTACCAGCACACTTGTACTGTGGAAATATCTTTGGTTTCACCCAGTCTTAGTCCTGGAGTCCTTGTTTAGTCCACATCAATGTTAATTATTAGTTAGTTATATTCTAAGTTAAATCTGCACTTGCCTTATACCTTGCTTGTAAAGTCCTTGAAATAAAAATGGACATTATTCTGAAATGTGTGTAAATGCCTTTCATTGTCACAAAATATAAATTTAGTGTAATTGCTACAATTCGTATTTTGATATTATATATTAAATTGTAACTTCTCTTTATTCAAATGTATTTAGTTTTTTCATGACGGTAATTGTGAAGTCTAAACAGGTCAAATAAGAGCTTTGAATAATAGTCTAGTTTACAAAAGTTTTTGGGACACCTGCTGGTCATTAGTTGTTAGTGCATCGGTCAGTTTAAATAGTTATTTTTGAAATATCCAACTTTGTCACAGCGTGCGCGCTTTGGCGCAGAGTGAGGGTCGCTCTGCACTAATATTTCCCGGGCCAAAAATGAATCCCACTCCGGCCCTGCTCACAAACAACTGATCATGCTTCCACAGTGTCTGTGTGAGCCTGAGAATCACTGATTTGATTGTAACTAGGCCAAAAATGAAAGAAAACCACTTTATAAGAAAGGCAAGGCCATTTTATTTGTCCAGGACACTTTTAACAACATAGTAATCCAAGGTGCTTTAGATAATTCAGTGATAAATAAACAAACAAAACATATGATACATAATTAGACAATGAAAAACATTAAATACATTAATAAAGAAAGTAAAACAGCAATTAAGCATGAAACACACACAACATATGATAAACAACACAGCATTAAGAACAGTAAACAAAACAGTAAGCGTGAAAAAAATAATACATAAGATAAGTTTATTATAAACCAGAAAATGATTACACTATTTTTCATTTATCGCTATCTACCCCGACTGGCTGTTAATCTAATCTTACTTGTTATATTATTGTGTTAAAACCAGAATCTACAAATCGAAACATTACGTAGCGTTGTTATGTCACGTGATTTAGAGAGGGCGTGTCCCAGCTCCGTTTCCCGGAAACATGGAGGCTGTGTTGAGTGATGTTGTAGCTCCAGAGGATCTCAAAGTAAGTTTTACATAATTAAATACCTTACTGCTTAACAAAGGGAACATATAAGGCTCAGGGTAACTAGCACCGATATCCTCAGAGTGTTATTTTTCTCGGTAAAAGGCTGACACTTTCACAAAACGCCCCACATCGACAAGTCTGTTGCGTCACGTAGCATGCTAATGCTAACGTTCCTGTTTGGGGCTTGAATTTGGTCACTGTTTTAATTAATTTCACAGCAGTTACGTTTTTTCCCCCCGCTCCCAACAATATGTTTGGATTAATCTGTGGTGGTATTATAATACACATACTGGAATAATCATCCCTGGTGATGCGGTAAAACAGGACGTTACAGGAGCTAAAAGTCGATACTTTTTACTGAAATGCTCATGCTGAGTGAGAAAGATTGGCTAAGTTAACTGGATTTCAAAACACATACCTAATCCACATATTGATTTTATAATCTCTATTATTTGTTTTCTTTTTGTTCCAGAAATTCGAGAAGAAGTACAACAACGAGCTGGCGAAGGGAGCTGTGTCCAAGGAAACAAAATTTGAGTATGCTTGGTGTTTGATCAGGAGTAAATACACCGAGGAAATCAAACGGGGAGTGAGTCTCCTGGAGGGTAATTGAATGTTTATCATTTAAATACCTTAGTTACTCGTAGAATATTCCTATATTTCTCTTAAACAACACATTTGGAACCAATTGATTACAGTTGTGGACTGCGTCAACATTTCTATTATTTATTTATTTTTGTCTTGCAGAACTTGTTCAAAAATCATCAAAGGATGACTCCCGGGACTTTCTCTTCTACCTTGCAGTGGCTAACTACAGGCTCAAAGTCAGTCAAGTTCCTAAAGTTAATTTGAATCTTGTTTTCCCTTTAAAAACGTGCTCAAAACAGTTCTGATCGAAAGATCAGAACTAAAAAGCTGTGGTTCATAGCTGCATTTTATTCCCATATCTAATTATGCTTGTATGATCTGGATGTAAACAAACGATTCCATACCCACGTATTTAACCATTGCATGTTGGGTTATGTTTCTTGCTATTTAAACATTTAATAGACAAAAATAGTAAATAGAAATTCTCAGATCTCAAATATTATTAAAAGATTGAATTTTGCTCCCTAATTCCCTTCCTGTCAGTCAACACTTATAGAAAAATACAAATATAGAAATATATAATACAGAATTAAAAATGTGAGCGATTATTAATCCTGGGCTGGTAGATATAATTTATCGGAGGTATATGTCTACCTTTCCTTATAACAGGATGTAAGTAAATTGTCAGAAAGTAATGAATATAAGCCATCAGTTGTCAAACTAGGAGAAACCATACTCTTGGCATGCACCAACTACACCAAAACGGCAACATTATAAAGAAAAACAAATGGGGTGAAATTAATGGCCTGAAAATGAAAGAAAAGTAACAAGAAAAAGAAATAGTTTTGTTTTCTTGAACTGTCCTTTTTTTTGTATGTCTCTGTCCTCTTTCTCCTTTACCGTGATACTTTATGTTTTATTACTAATTATTCCCAAACAGGGACGTCTGACTGAGTCACTTCTAGAATGCGAGAGCATTGTCTGCTGATTCAAACGTGTTTGTTTCTGCTGACGCACACAGACGTCCCTTTGAGATCGGAAGAAGCTGGGAGCTTGAAGTTTACTCATGTTAATCACTTTTTACTTGTTCTGTTAACCCTTTAGATGTAAAAAAAAAAAAACCTAAAAGTTTCAGCCACATTTATTTCAGCGAGGTAGAGATCAGAAATCACTTATTGGTATTGGTGTCGGATTCATTTTGGACTTTTATTGATGTGCTTGTATTTGTATAACAAACAACTACAATTCAATATATTGTTATGTGTTGTTTTTCTCTCTCATGTCGAATTTTCCCACCTTTCACATCTCTTACCACAACTTAGCTCTACAGGCTCAGATTGATCCTTCACTCATTGGATTGAAGTCTCAAACCAAGTTTTAGGGAAAGAATGTGAGTTTTGAAGCCATCAAGGAGCTTCCTGTTGTTGTTCTGTTTGGCTGATTTCTTATCAAATATGATATTTACTCTAACCTGAATGTCGGAGTCATTTCACAAGCTAAATTGTAGCCTGCTTTAGCCATCCTAAAGCCTGCTTTGATTTAGTTGGATCCATCATTTATAAGTTTCAAACATCTAGCTGCTCATTTGATGTAAAAATGAAAGATTTTGAGGCGTTGTTTTTGTGTTTTTGTCTGACCACTCTGTGCATAGTACCATTGGCTGCAAAACAGGTTCTGATCATGAAGCTGCTATGCCAGCATATACGGTCTTCATAGACCAGCTAACTGGTGATGGAGTCAAAACCAGGACTAGACCGGTCTGGAATACCACAACATTTTCTCTTTCAGATATAGTTTATATAATTTTAGCTAAACAGCTTAATTTTTGTTTAATCTAACCATAAAAGTTTTTTTCTACAGTTTTAAAGACACTTGTCTCTTCCGTGTGAACAGCTGGAAAGGTAGTGCTTGAAGGTGTTTATTGTGGCACTGGTTTTCCTTTCTTCTCTGCATCAACTAATGCTTTCTGTACACCTAGAGACTTGATAGAGACTAAAAGATCATCAGCTCACATCAAAAAGGCTTAGGTTAACAGATTTTAGTCTCAGACTAAAGATTATATAAACACAAAATCTTGTAAGGACACTATTTACAAGACTACACCTAGATTATTTGATATTCCTGCCAAATTCCTCCCATAATGCTCAGCATTATATCGCTTCTTTATATGCGAATGTTGTAGCATTCTTTGCCGAGATTGATACGTCCATTAAACACTTGCATTCAAAGTAGGTATTTTATCAACAAGTAACTGGTTAACTCATATCTTTTTAATGCAAGGTGTTTATGCTGTACCACTTGCTCCATGCAGATGTACAGATAGTGCTGGTTTGTGCCTGTATTCCAGGGGGCAAGGTTGGCATACACTTTGTAATTTATGGCCCATTTCTGGGCAATTTTTCAGCAATGCAACACAAATATTGTATTTGTTGTGTAAAGACCCTGAGAGGCTCCATAGGTGGCTAAAAAACCGTTATTCATAAATATGACACTTATTTTTATAGCCTTCTTTCCCGCAGGAACCCCCAAAAATAATTGATGTGTGGTAAGGTGCAAAACAATGTCATGAGCAGGATTTGAACCCACCGTCATCACAGTGGTAATCCTGCATATTAACCACTGTACCATAGCAGCGAAGTACAACTCTTCTCCGCAATGGTACATTATGAAGCGGACAGGAGCGATCCCACAGTTGAATAAATGGAGGAAACATATTACGACTCCATGTGTACGGTTTAATAAACTGAGGGTACGGATTCTTACCCATCAAAAACATTTTCTGCACCTGACCCCTACCGGGCTCTATAGCTTCGTGCTTCTGCTTGTGTGAGAACGGCTTTATTTGTTGTTTAACATCACTACGACTACACTAGGTCTCACGATAATATCAAACATTATTTGATTCAAAAGACGAGAGAAAGACTGTCATAAATCGGGTCGCCAACTGCCGATTATCACCTTACATTTAACGATCAAGACAACGGGAATGCGCTGAGACTCCAGCAAGATTTCTAAAGACTACCAATCTTTAGTCTGAGACTGTGAAAATCCTGTGGTCTACGCCTGGCATAAGTCGAGGGCTAATATGGCATTTATGCTGATAAGTTTATTCATATTTCTGAACTATGGTGTGTTTTGAGTTTATCTGATGATTTTTCTTCCTCAACTGAAACTTTAGTGAAGCTCATAAGTCGCACAGGCACTTGTCTTCTAACCAAATACCCGCCTCAAATCTTCATCGTCATCTTTGCTTCTGCTGTGGCTGCTGATGGGACTCCCATAATAGTACGAACTGGAGGAACTTGATTAATGTAACTCAGGTCAGTTTTCAGTGCAGAAAAAAGATGATCTCATTCGGTTCTCGGGACGGCTGATGCAGGTTGTTCTGAGAGTGTCTGATTTATGTGTTTCTGAGGGGGTTCCTCGTCTGCATACTGGTACAACAGTGTGCCTGTCTCTGCTCCCTCCCTGACTACCCTCTGAAGATAACTAATAATGGTTTTATGGTCTGCAGGTCATAACGATCTGCTTCTCTTCGTTAACACCACGAGAATGCTGTAAACTGTCCTACCATGCCTCACGTGCCTCGTTGACACCTGCATCTAGTTTTTATCTTGGCTGCTTTGATCTGTTTTATAATTTTATTGTTAATCTATCGTTTATTTCTTTCTCCTTTTTTTATCCCCAGGAATATGAAAAGGCCTTGAAGTACATCCGGACTCTTCTACGGAACGAGCCGGGAAACAAGCAGGCTCTCGAGCTGGAGAAGCTCATCGACAAGGCTTTAAAGAAAGGTAAGGAGGAAGCGTCAGGAAAACGGTGCCCCGGAGATGTTTTTAATGAATCCACGCACTCACACCTGCATGTTGTCATCCAGACGGCTTGGTGGGCATGGCGATCGTCGGGGGGATCGGCCTGGGCGTGGCGGGTTTAGCGGGTCTCATCGGCTTGGCGGTGTCAAAGGGAGCAGCCAAATCGTAACCTGGATGGAGAGACGTGTGCTGGACTTACACACTGACCTGCATTAAAAATATGTATACAATACAAAGTGCTAAAAAAAAGAGGTTTGTTTGAAGTTCAATCTGTGCTGCGACACATTTACAGCAAATGATGGTTTGATAAAAGTTTTCATACTTACACAGGGTTGTAGATCACAATATTTTCTTCTGTTCACATTCTAAAGCATGTCTGTCTCTACTTACTAGTATATCTTAAGTTAACTGAGTTGTCGTTTGTTTTATGTGCAAACAGTATGTATGTCCAAGTGTGTACAGGTTTGTTTCATTGTTTATGAATAGAGGAAAGTGTTATTGATGCTGTATGAACAATAGGGGTTAGTATGACGAGAAACAGCCATTTATGTCTGCGGTGAAGTCCAACTGGAAGCAGATATGCTCTGTTTCGTTTGTTTGGAAGAAATAACACATTTACTTATGTTAAAAGCTTTCCTGACATTTGCTTTATTTAATTACTACTTTTACATCTTGGTAAATAAAATGATTGCAAGAATATTCATGTCGTCAGTTGTCGATCACTGGTTTTCTACTGCAGATGAGAAATTAAAGGCTCTGAAATTAAATAAGACTCACTAGACAGAAAGTAGTGAAAGTGAAGCATTTTTTATTCAATTTAAAAAATATTTTAATAAATTTAGCCAGTTCTATTTTTGGGTATAACAACAAAATTAAATGAAACACTTTGGGAGTATAATAGCAGCACAGGGCATCCAAAAGATGTTCAATCTACTTCTAAGTGTCCTTTATTCTGCTTTTTTCAGTGTATACAGATGTTTTTTTTTTTTTTTAACAAAACAGTTCCTATGCAACTGTTAATGTTTCTAGCAATAATATTTTTTTTTGTTTGCAATATTTAAGCCACAATTAAATGAACTAGAATTATAGAAACATTTACATATCATTTGGATTAAGATTAAAATCCAGATGCTGAATTAACCAAAATGTAACAAATGTTTTAAAAATAGTATAAATGTTTAGTTTTTTTTACGGTAGAGAGAGAGGGAGAGTTGGTTACCATTGTCAAGGTTAACGAAGGTTTAAAGAGGAGTTGTGGTCTTAGATGCTTAAAAATGTTTCTTCATCTTGTTTCTAGCAGATTATGGTCTGTTTAATGACATACCGGAGTTTTCTCTGGATTTATGGAACATGGAGTAATGCAACTCTGCCTTTTCCCTACTCGTTGCCGCACACAGCTGGTCAGCTGGCTCAAAGATTGAAACTTAACATTTACTTATCCTAAAAGTGAAACTAATATAGTTGTTTGGAAAGAAGCATGTTTGTGAAAAAAAAAATAATGCTGTGGAAACTGTCATTTAGAAACGCAGCCAACGAATATAGCTGTAATAAAGTTTTAGTTGTAGATTGGTAAATCTTGGTTTTAATGTGTTTTTTTGTTTGTTTTTTTACTCCTTTTTACTATATGGTAAGAATTTCCTCCCATTCATTGTTGGCAGTAAAATTAAGTTAAAACCATATTGCTGTCCTAGTCTTTGCTTAGCATGCACTTAAATACTATTTTTTCTGTCCAATCAGTGTTTATTTTATTATTCCTAAATCCCATCACTGAGAAAAGATGTTCAGTAACATTTAATTTTTAGAAGTACTTGTTAGACTTTTAAATGCAGTTGTTGAGACAGATTTTTTTAAATATTACATTTCAACGGTTTGTTAAAGATGATTTTATTAATATTTCCACCACGACTGGCCCTTTAAGGATATTTATTATACACCTGCTCTAATTTGTACAGCGCCCTCTGCAGTTATTGGCAGATGACCGCTCAACAAAACAGAAAAGCAGCAATTGATCTGATGCTACCACAATCAAGAAAAGCTGTACAAAATACATTTAAAAAATTCTGAAAAGCTCAAGATTTTATGAAGACATAAAAGTTGAGCTGCAGAACCAAGATTCTTAGATATTCTTGACGTTTTCTGAAATGCATTTGTGCTTGCAAATCCCATAAATTCTCCATAAATTGTGCTGAATCTCAAAACCTTGATTGGCAAGAGCCACATCAAGAAATATTACACATTAACTGGACATAAAATTGACAAATTCAAATTTATTGCCCCATTGTGTTGGTGCATGGCGGTCATTCTTGGTGTCAAACTATAAAGCGGTGTTGTACTGGATTACACAATAACCTTAATTACAGTGTGATGGTGGCATACACGGTGTTCCCTGGCTGTATTGCATTTCTACATGGTGATTACACATTAATATCCTGGAGTCAGTGGGCTCTCAATGAACGTTGGCCCTGTAACTCAAAGTCGCTAGAGCGGATCTGAATTAGAGCTGTTCAGCAATAACTCAGGGTAAAATGTGTTTTAACGTGTGAGGGGTTGGTTTAACACAAAGTTCACGTTCAGCCTCAGTTCTCCGGGGCTCTACCTTCATGTCTCCTACAGCAACGTCTTAACAACTACAGAGTCTAATCATTTCCATGGGAGTTTCGGTGTCTACAGACAGGTTAATGAATAACGCCTCATGTAGCTGATAACACCACATACAGCTGATAGTCTCGGTAAACCTGCCTGTTGTAAAATAGAGCCGGCAGCTTGAATCTTTCTGGAGATTGAGCCTTGCTTGATAGAACCTGCTGCGACCTGAGAGCAGATTTCTGTCCAGACCTAAAGCCCAGAGTCAGGGTTAAATACCTCCATCAGTATGACTCCATTTTTAATTTGGCCAATAAAAGACCTTGATTAGGGTGAAACTATGATGGACTTTTGCCTTGTGATAATTCTAAAGACTCCAGTTTCTGTGTAATTAATCAGTAGCTGCGGGTTCAGATAAATGGAAAAAAGTTCAGCTCCTCAACATGGAACAAAGGACAAACCCTCAAGCAGTCATACGGTTCACTTTACACAATGTTCAGCTCTTTGGTGTGAGCTACTCATGAATAACAGAACATGCTATGTACAAATGCAGTTAAAATGCCATTTTCTCTTAGTTTTTACATTGTTTCATTCCATATTTAAACAATCATTTTTCAGGTTTTATTCAGCAAGTAGTTCTGATACAAATGTTTAATAAAGGATAGAATTTGCTGCTGCATTAAGTTAGACAATCACAGCATTATCCAAAATGTATTGGCAATCATAATAAAAAAGCATAAAAATCATTATAAAATTAATTCTTTGCAGCCACTCTTTGCTGTAGCTATTGCCAACATTAACTGCTGTCCTCCTCCATCCAAAACTTTTTTGAGACATTCCCTGTTGTTTCAAGCTTTCTAAAACCAATGCCCAGTTTATAGAAATTAGTTATTTCAGTAAATTGGCATATGTAGTAGCCATTGGCCAATAAATATCAACACACCTCTGCCGTTTTTGAATTGTTAGAGTTAAAGATTTTGGGGTTTTTTTATGTGTCAGAAGGGTGCAATCTTAATTCACATCGATACAGCTGGGCAAATTTATCAGCCACCAACTGTGCAAGTTGTTCCACTCAAAAAGATGAGAGAGACCTATCATTTTCATCATAGATACACGTGAACAGTGAGAGGCATAATGTAAAAAACCAAAAATTTAAAAAATCTCCTTTTATGATTAAAATAAATAAATAAATTGTACAATGTTGCAGAAAATAAGTATTTGGTCAATAACAAAACTTCACATTGTATATCCATACAGACGACTATCCTGCACAGGCCAGATGGTGTGTATATATATATATATATATATATATATATATATATATATATATATACATATATATATATGTTTTATCTAAATGTTAAATCTAAATCTAAATGTTAAATCTAAATGTTAAATCCAATGTTCTAATGAACATGTCCAATGTTCTAAATGTTCCTAACATTTTGATTTAACATTTAGATTTAGATTTAACATTTAGATTTAACATTTAGATTTAGATTTAACATTTAGATTTAGATTTAACATGTTACATTTCGAAATAATATTTCGAATTTAGATTTTTAAAATGTAAATATGCTTGTAAATGTTGAATTTTAGAAACATTTTCTTCCAAAATATATGAAAGTGTGCTAAATGTGGAAAAATTAAGCTAAATGTTCAAAAAAAGTGCATTTCTACTAAATAACGAAAATTTTACACTTGACGCCCCATATAACAATAACCTAGCTTCTTGGATCTGTATGTATGAGATGTTCCTGACAAAAATATGATCAGTTTAGTTTGGACACCATTTTATAGTGTGGAAATATAGAAGCCAGGCTGCCTACATTCTTCGTAGCAAGGCAGTGCAGTGGGGCTGGAGTGGCTGCAGCTTTGAATTCATAAATAAGCGTGGCTTCTGATGCTGTTAACCATAATCCTGAGGGTTTTTTTTCTGATCAATTTAACCCTTTCTTATTAATACCCTTGCTTTACTTCATGGAAGGTCATACCTATGCCAGTCAGACTGAAACAGAACAGGCCTTTCTCTATTGAACAGGAATTTCACTCATTCTGTTGTTTAAAGGTCAGAATATTGCTATGTCAGTAAGATTGCAGTCTTCTTATACATAAAATAAAAAATAGAATTTTTAGTTTTTAGTGACATAGATAATCACATAACGAAAAACAATAAATTACCAGTGCCACAATTACTGTCAGTCCTAAACAAATAGCCACTCTTAAAGTGGGAAAGACAAGGTAGCATGCCATTCAAAAAAGGTGTTGAGTTATATTGATCTTCAGTGGTTGTTGGCTATCTTCTGCATGGAGTCTGCATGTTCTCCCCGTGCATGCGTAGGTTCCCTCCGGGTACTCCGGCTTCCTCCCACAGTCCAAAAACATGACTGTCAGGTTAAGTGATCACTCTAAATTGTCCTTAGGTGTGGGTGTGTGCGTGCATGGTTGTTTGTCCTGTCTGTCTCTATGCGGCCCTGTGATGGACTGGCGACCTGTCCAGGGTGTACCCCGCCTCTCGCCCATTGACAGCTGGGGATAGGCACGAGAAAATGAATGGATGGATATATATATATATATATATATATATGTATGTATATGTGTATATTTGAAACTTGAAATTACACCAGGAAGTGGCCTTGGTTTCTTCTATACAGTATCTACAGGGGAAGCTTCTCTCACCTCAGAGATATCACATATCTCTGAGAATGTGTTTCTTATCTGTTGAAAATATTAAAGATTCAAGTTTTGATCATCAGTAACAACTTAATTAGACAAACCAATGAGGATGAGCTTTCAGTGACTACACTAAAATGAAACTTAATCTGTTAACAGATTTTCCCAGTGAGGAAGCTGTCATTTATCAAGCTCTTCTCGTGTGAAACCAGCGGCTCTGTTCACCTCATAGATCAGTCTGGATCAGGGGTCAGCCCAGTCAAATACTTCATAATCCTTGATTGTTCACTATTCTTCCAGTCCCACATAAACAATATTACCCAGTCTGCATACTTCCATCGCCCTTCCCTCACCACTCACTCTACTGCCATCCTTATCCATAGCCTCATCACTTCCCCTCTTGACTACTGTAACTCCCTTCTCTTCGGTCTTCCCCAGAAATCCCTCCATAAACACCAGCTTCTTCGGAACTCGGCCGCCCGTATCATTACCAGAACTCCTTCCTTCCATCACATCACCCCTGTCCTTCAGAAACTCCACTAGCTCCCGGTTACTTCCAGAATCCAATTCAAAATTCTTGTCTTTACATTCAAAACCATCTATATGATGTATCTATCAGACCTCCTTCATCCCTCAGGTCCTCCTCCTCCATCCACCTAACTGTCCCACCTGTCCGTTTGGTAACCATGGGGAGCAGGGCCTTTGGCCGCTCTGCTCCCCAGCTCTGGAACTCACTCCCCCGTGATATCCGTAACATTAACTCCCTGCCTCTCTTTGAAACTAGACTCAAAACCCACCTGTTCCGTCTAGCATTCCAATAACTACTCCCTTTGCTCCACTCTGTCTGTTTGTTTTATATTGTTCTGTCTGTTATTGTTGTGTATTTTATCTATGACTGTAAAGTGAACTTGAGTATTCAGAAAGGCGCTGTTTAAAGAAAATGTATTATTATAATAAATACAGTTTCAGGACTTTTTTCTACAAAGTTTTGAGCTGCCCTGACTGAACTGTAATTTTAATGTTTTTAGTGAATTAAGATGATTAAATTGTTGTTTTTTTTCTCTCCGTTTGGGTTAGAAACTTACATCGAGGAGACTTTATGGGAGGGATTGGTTGGCTTTTGACAGTTGCCTATCAATCGCCAGTCCGTTATTATTGGTGGGGTTTTTTATGTTGCCAGAATCTGATTGGCTGAAAGAATATCAAATGTTTTCCATCTATTTGAATTACTCCCTTAAATGACATAGAGACTGTGCTGAACTTAGAATCCCACCATTACAATTATACATAGTTATAAGTAGGTTCCCGTTACTGCTTTGCTAAACCTTAAATCAGGGATGCACCGATATGATACTGGTATCGGGTATTGGCCCTAATGCCGTCTAATGTATCGGTTAAACTTAACCAGTACCATGAATCGATACTCAAAATGTGGAAAATCTGCAATAAATTCACAAAAAAAGATAAATTGTTTCAATTGAAATGTTATTTTTGTGGTAATTTTATATTTTACATCTGCTATTTTTTCTTAGTTATGTTTAGTCAGTAAAGTCTGGTGCCTTTAGTCTCTTCAAGAAAGATAGAAGGTTGAAGTTATACAGTTTATTAATTCAACAACAGTATCGGATCGGTATCGGGTATCGACAGGTACACAAAATCCTTGCATTGGTATCAGGACTGAAAAAGTCAGATTGGTGCACCCCTACCTGAAATGTAATATAATTTGTCAAAATTTTATTGCAATTGAACAGGGTTCACCTTAAATAAAAATAACTCATTTCATATCATTACTGTTATTCAAGATGAATAAAAGTTCATTTTAGGGGTTCAACTCAAATAATATCTGAGAGGAGTTGTAAAGGATGCTTCATAGGCACAAAGTAGGACCAAGGAGCAGAGAGAGAAGGAGGAAGTTCTAACCATCTTTTCCATCAATCATAATTACTAAGGATCATATCCCTGGCTCTCTCTGCCTGGCTTTTGAACCATACGGTCAGACAGAGGTTTAAAGAGGAGCATTAAAAGCAAATTAGGTGGATTGGCGGTACTTGCAAGCAACTAATGGTTTCATCCTGCACAGGCAACTGTGGGATATTGTTTCTACTGCCTGGATATTTACCTGTTAGGTAGTATGACTGTCATGAGGCTGTCATACAGCAGCAGTTTTCAATCAGAGACGTCTTCAGATTTGATGCAAGACTAACTGCTACCAGAGATCCTCTCTGCCCACAGCATCACCTTTCACAACAATTCTTTAAAGACATCTAGATGATAGGATTTACAACGTTTAATTTCCCTTTGGGATGAGTGAAGTATCTTGACCGCCACGTCATGTATGATTTTCTGAGAAGACTCAGTTTAAACATTTATCTGTGCACTCTTCCATGATGTGCTTCATCATCACATACTCATCCTAGTTCCTTTTATTTGCCTTTTCCTGGAAAGCTAATAAAAAGTTATAGACTTTCCGGGTAACACCTCACAAAACAGATAAACTATTGTTTTCCAAAGTAAAGATTTAGTGAAATTTGCTTTTAAATGTATAAACCACAAGCAGCCGGCCATGCAGTTGGAGGAGCTGTAAAACTAGCTTGGCAAACAGTTTTGGTCGTTAAACAGGCCTTTTATGGCAGGGCAAGACACATGTTTTAAAGCAGCTCAGGTGTTCGTAACATGGGTGAGGTTGTTTTATTTGTTTGCCTTTAAAAATGTAAATTTGATTTGCGGATCCAGACTCATACCTGTAAGTAATTCAGTATAATTTATACCTCTAGTATTCTCCACACTAGGTGTGATTCAATGTTCAAGACTTTGACTAGACCATTCTAACAGAAAAAACATGCTGTGATCTAAAGCATTGTACTCTTTCTCTGGCTGTATGTTTGTGATTGTTTTTTCTGCTGAGATGAAAGATGAAAGTCAATCTCAAATGTTCTTCTCTTTGAAAACCTTCAAGTAAATTATTAATGAAATTTCCAACTGTTTCTGCATCTCAGTTTTTGTTCTGAAACTAAATTGCTAAAATTGACGGAACAATTGTACAGTTAAACTGGTTTCTTTTACTTTTAATTCAAAAACAATAATAACCAGTGCATTTACCTTTGATCTGACTATCATGAAATTGCTTTTTTTTTACATAAATTTAAAGGCAGTGAATGTATTTCAAGCCCAAATGTGAACAAAAGGCTTTGTCACGTTTAATAAAAAAAGTCAACAAAAGAAAACAATGGAAAAAATACATCCAAGCTAATTCAGAAAACTCTGAGACCTTGAAAAAAATTGATGTGTTATATTTTGCAGAAGTATGTATGACATGAAAAAGAATCCTAACTCTTTAACATCCTCCCTCCTTTACCCAAAACCTAAGCCAGCTCCTGTAAAGGATTCATGATGAATTAGTGTCCATCAAGGCAAGGCAGTTTTATTTGTATAGCACACTTTCATCACAGGACAATTCAATGTGCTTTACATATCATTAGAATACAAATGAGCAGTTACAATAAGGAAATAATCAAGAAAATACAACAATGTAAGGACTTTCTACTGCTTGCAAGATAAACTAATTCAATCACTATGGTTTTAAGTATTGACAACTTTTACTGAGAGCCCTAACTTAATGGAAACAGAATTTCAGTTCTCCCAATGAAGTCATGTGTTCCTGCTGCTTTTAAAGGTGCTTTCGTTCAGCCCCTTTTAAAGAGACCAAAACTTGAAACAATACACAAAACACGGGGGCCGTGACAGATATGGTTGATCACCAGATTCATTCAGGGTACAGTGTTAAACTTGTTTAAGTCTCATTTATCATTTTGGACTTTTTATGTTAGTACCGGACAGTTATTTTAATCTACAGCCTGCTTTGATGTGGTGTCTGCAGGGTTCTATTTTGGGCCCACTTTTCTTTTTGACTGTACATGCTGCCTATTTCTTATCATTTATTTGCTGTTAATGCGCAAATTTATGTCCCTGTTAGTTTCCAAGATCTGTCTATAAATAAACTATTAAACTGATTCATTAATGTTTAATTCTAGCTGTAGTGTTACTTTTTCAATGTAAATGATAAGCAAACCCAAATTATTGTCTTCGGAAGCCCATTATTGTTAAACGGAGTGAGTAGTGTATTTGTCTCATTTGATTCCTTCTGCGTTTCACAGGCAAGAAATCTGGGTGTGATCTTTGACAGCTTTATCAAATTTGAAAAACAAATAAATACAGTTGCACAAAATGTTTTTTTATTCCATTTGAAGTTGCTAAGAAGGGTTAAAACATACATGCCCTGAAAGGACTTTGAAAAAGTTAAACACCTACTTAGTATGTCAAGATTAAACTACTGTAACTCACTCTATTATGGTCTTGATCAGTCATCCATTCATCGACTACGCTTTCTGTCAGGGAGGGGATGTGGTGTTCATACCTGTACTGATGGCTTTTCATTGGCTTCCTATAGGATCCAGTTTAAAAACTTATGTCTGTGCTTTAAAGCTTTAAATTGTTTGTCCCCTTCCTATTTGGCTGAGCTCTAAAACAAGTATACTCCTATCAGAGCTTTGAGATCTTCCTCTCAACTCCTTTTGGAAGGGCTGTCATTCAGGCTAAGTTTAAAGAGTGACAGAGCTTTCTCCATGTGTGCTGCTAAGTTGCAGAATAGTCTCCCTCTTTACATCTGAACTGCTCAATCTCTTCAAGGCTGTAAGTCTTCCTTAAAAACGCACTTCTTTGCACTGGCTTTTAAATGTAGCTGAGCTTAAACCTCCCAATGCTAGAAATTTTTAGGATCTTGTTTTTGTGCAATGTGAAATTTGAATTTTTTTTTTCTTATTGTTTTACTTTTCTATCTTTTTTATTCAATTTTTTGTATGCTTTTATTGTACAACACTTTGGGAAACTCAGGTTGTTGGAAATGTGCTTTATAAATCATTACTTTTTCATACAGGGCCAGATCTGTTCAGCTTGATCATGGTTAATATTTAATTGAATTATATTTGTGCGATATGAAAACTTACTTGATGATCTTGACATTTTAAGTTTCCCAGAAAAGGAAAAAACTGAACAAATCTGAAGGACTGCAATCATTTTTTTTTCACAGGTAGTCGTTAAAATCTCAAATGTATCTTTTCTTCTTTCCTGATTGCTAAAACCTGCTGATCAAACTTTATATTATACCACCTTGTGAAGCCATTCACCTAAACACACAGAGCAAAAAATAAAAATTAAAAGCATAATATTTTGTAAATCCTGCATTTACCCAACAGTGCTTTTATTGTGTTGCGTGTTATTTTTTCAAATAATTTGTATCTTTAAATCTGAAGTTTTTCTGTTTAGAGCCATACAAAAAGAAAATCCATAATTAGGCTACATTTGGAGCATATTTTATGTGTTTTCTTGTTCCTTTAAAAAAAAAATAATTTTAGCACTTGTTTTTATTATTATTTAAGATTAGTGTACCTGCTGCCATCAAGTTTGATCTTAGAAACTCCACACTAATCAGCTACAAAAATGCCTCTTAGTATAAACATTGGTTTTCGGTGTGTTCAGTGCTGAAGATATTACAAAAAAATTTGAATTTATAAACGTATCAAACATTCCTTGCTAATGGGGGAGATCTTGCAATGTGGAAACTAGTTATATAAACATTAATCCTAACAGTGTAAAATAATATGAATTTGCCTTCTACATTTCCCCCCTCTGGCGATTTCTATAGATCGCCAGACTCTAGCTAAACTAACTAATGACTAATGCATATGAATAAAAAGCATAACTGTGAGTAATAAATGAAAGTGTACAAAAGTTAAGATACAGACGTGGACAAAATTGTTGGTACCCTTCATTAAATCAAAGAAAAACTCATAATGGTCACAGAAATAACTTTAATCTGACAAAAGTAATAATAAATAAAAATTATATAAATGTTGACCAATGAAAGTCAGACATTGCTTTTCATCCATGCTTCAACGGAATTATTTAAAAAATAAATGCATGAAACAGGCCTGGACAAAAATGATGGTACCCCTGGAAAAGAATGAAAATAATGTGACCAAAGGGACATGTTAATCCAAGGTATGTCCACTAATCAGCATCCTAGGTGTCTACAATCCTGTAATCACTCAGTGGGCCTATATATAGGACTCCAGGTAGTCACTGTGTTGTTTGGTGACGTGGTGTGTACCACACTCAATATAAACCAGAGGAAGCAAAGGAAAGAGTTGTCTCAGGAGATGAGAAAGAAAATCATAGACAAGCATGTTAACTGTAAAGGCTATAAGACCATCTCCAAGCAGCTAGATGTTTCTGTGACTACAGCTGCACATGTCATTCAGTAATGTACGATCCATGGGACTGTAGCCAACCTCCCTGGACGTGGCTGCAGGAGGAAAATTGATGACAGATCAAAGAGACGGATAATCCAAATGGTAACAAAAGAGCCTAGAAAGACTTCAAAATAGATCCAAGCTGAACTTTATGCTCAAGGAACATCAGTGTCAGATCGGAACATCCTTCGCTGTTTGAGCCAAAGAGGGCTACATGGGAGACGAACAAGGAGAGGACAAATCATTAAAAAAAACATACTGGAGTATGTCAAACTACATGCTGATGAGCCACAAAGCTTCTGGGAGAATGTGCTGTGGACAGATGAGACAAAAATTTAACTTTTTGCCAAGGCACATCAGCTCTATGTTCACAGACGGAAAAATGAAGCATATCTAGAAAAGAACACGGTCCCTACTGTGAAACATGGGGGAGGCTCGGTTATGTTCTGGGGCTGATTTGCTGCATCTGACACAGGGTGTCTTGAATCTGTGCAGGGTACAATGAAATCTCAAGACTATCCGGGGATTCTAGAGAGAAATGTGCTGGCCAGTGTCAGAAAGCATGGTCTCAGTCGCAGGTCACGGGTCTTACAACAGGAAAATGACCCAAAACACACAGCTAAAAACACCCAAGAAGGGCTAAGAGGAAAACACTGGCCTTCTATGAGCCCTGATCTCAATCCTATTGAGCATCTTTGGAAGGAGCTGAAACATGCTGTCTGGAAAAGGCGCCCTTCAAACCGGAAACAACTAGAACAGTTTGCTCATGAGGAGTGGGCCAAAATACCTGCTGAGAGGTGCAGAAGTCTCATTGACAGTTACAGGAATCATTTGATTGCAGTGATTGCCTCAAAAGGTTGTGCAACCAAATATTAAGTTGTGGGTACCATCATTTTTGTCCAGGCCTGTTTCATGCATTTATTTTTTAAATAATTCCGTTGAAGCATGGATGAAAAGCAATGTCTGACTTTCATTGGTCAACATTTATATAATTTTTATTTATTATTACCTTTGTCAGATTAAAGTTATTTCTGTGACCATTATGAGTTTTTCTTTGATTTAATGAAGGGTACCAACAATTTTGTCCACGTCTGTACAGGGACACTAGTATGGGAGTACATACATCTTGAGTAACACATAATCAATCAATTAAGCTTGTGTTAGCGGTGGTTCGCTGTGTGAAACCGAAAAACCTGCCGGCTGCATTTCTTTTAAGCAGGAAAAAAAACTGTTTCACAGCCCCCCTAGCCAGGACGACAACCCTCAGGCACGGCGAAGCACTTTGACTGACACAATGAGTCATTTTCAAAGACAAATTGATTAAATGCAAATGATTGTGGAGTCGACTTAAAATGTGATTAAATGCAAACCATGGATTATCTAACTTAGCTATACATTTAAATGGCTCTCTAAATGTATTATTATAAAGATACATGAAAGAGCACTACTGTCCATACTGAGTTTTACAGCAAATCAGTGAAAATGTCCCAATTTTCCATAAAAATATTGCTGATAAAAGTGACAGAATGTCTCAATTGTTCAGACAAAGAAAAGATGAATAAAGCAGATAAAACAAATACACAATAAAGATTGTTCATGTGGGTCTTGGTGAGGACTGATGGGGTGATGGGATCCTGGAGGTGAACTTTATTTATTCAGAGGCACTTTAAGACTTGGAATGGCTCTGTGTAGAAGTTATTGGCTTACTTAGATGTGTAGGAGGTGGAGAGGACAGTTCACTGTAGCTCTTTCCAGCTGGATCGGTTGAGACACAGCAGTCAAGTTCATCAATGTATCCATACTCGTCTCTCGATGGGTATGATGCAAAATGCCAAAAAGAAATTACAATTAGTACTATGGTCGTAGAAAGTGAAATAAATACATTCTACATTCTGTTAATTGCAATCAGACAAAACTGAATCAAATCCTGCCTTAACTTTAAGTCTTCCTTTAAACACCTAATCAACATTTTATCAAGATTGATATTTCATTCGCATACTCACTTTAACAGGCATTTTTAATCTCACCATCTTTTGAAAACCTATCCATCGTAGAGGCAAGTTGTTCAGCAAGATATCATCTCACACAGTTGTCATTGTCCATTATCACATGCATGGCCTTATGGTTCTTATATCAAACTACTGTGGTAATAAATATGGTCATGCTAATGTGTAAAACCCTAAGCTTCATAAACTCTTTTGTTGATTTGCTATTTAGATATTGGATCCTGCAAATTTTACACACCTCTGTAGTTGTCTAATTGATTGTGCACTTTCTGTTTATATCCAAAAATTGTCAATTTAAAATAATGATCCATCGATAGGCATTATTAAAATCTACAGGTTTGTTTATGTACTAATGTGTATTTCTCAAATGTATCTTTCCTACAGTTAATAGTTGAACTCAAATTTGTCTTCAACTAGAATTATTTATATTCTGACATTGTGAACCATTAGTTATTCATTCCCCCCTTGACGAGGCCAGTTCTGACCTCGTCACTCGAATGAATGATAGAAGTTTTACACCCAGTGTAAAAAGTTAGCTGTTCTATGTGTGGTTCCTTGTGTTGGTACTAAATGGCAGTGGGCTTGGGGTATCGGCTACTGTCGGCGCTGCCAGATTGGTGATTCGCTTTACTGGTTGGCGTAGTGACAGGTGTAGTTGTTAAGCCTGTTAGCAATGAACAGGTGAGGGTTCTGTTAATTGTTATCACGCATCTTGTCCCTATTTAACTTGTTTAATTTTCCTATAGATGTTAAAGCGTCTATATGTTTGTGATATATTTGTATGATTTTGCTTTTAATTTGCTGAATGCTGGTGACTGACTGATCTGGTGTGGTGTGGTATGTGGCATATTGCATAATACTTCAGTGCCGATTTACTTAACTTTGCTGAGATAGACAGTTCCTTCTGGCTGCTTTCCTTTGCAGTTATTCTGGTGATTGGGCGTTTTTTTCTGTTCTTCTAGGTGTCACCTTCACCTCCTTCAGGACCAGCAATTTTCCTGCTATTACTTAATAGAGAGCAATGATCAGACCCACAATCTTTCTCATCTTCCTCGGTTCTTTCAGTCTTATTCCTCCGATTGGTACTTTCCTGAGTTGCTTCTCGGCTTTGGTGCGGTGGCTCAGATGATGCTTCGTTGAACTGCCTTTGATCTGGATGCCGGTTGGTGTTCCTCGGAGCACATCAGATGAATCTTCACTCCTTGGTTTGTGTCATTTCCTCTGAATGATCTCGTGCGGTCTCAGGGGTCCACTGGACCTTCATCAATTCTGCTAAAGGCACAGTTGCGCAAGCGAAGAATCCTTCATCATGCAGCTGTGTAGCTCTGCATTTCAAGCAGTAGCAAATTAGTTTTGCATTCTAAAATGCAGCAAGCGTCAAAAGCATCTAGCCAGTTTAGTTTTGAACATGCAGATCTTGTTAGTTTCATAAATCACTCAATACATGTATTAATCAATAATTCAGTCAAGCAGTCAGTCATTCAACCTTTTATCCATAAATGAATTCTCACACATAGGTTGCAAAGTTCACTTGCCCTTTTGAAACATTCCAAATGTACAAGTATTCACACATTCACTCATTCCCTTGCATTGAATTTTGAGCGTAGGCTTCGTTATAAGTTCTATGATGAGATCCGCAGACATGGTTGTTTCAGGTCGCCTGAAAATTCTATCAAATATCATGAGTACGAAACTTTTTCTCAATTACTGCTCTTAATGAGTCAATGTAGTAAGTGACAAGACCGTTATATTACAAGCAGCTACAGTTTTTATGCCTTTGGATAGGAATTTAGATGGTCGCTTGATGATTACTTAGAGAGTTGTTCTAATTTTGTTGTGCTTGTGTTCTGCTTTCAATTCCAATGAAAAGTTACTGGTGAGCTTCTGCCGATGGTATGTTGAAATAATTTAATAAGGAGACAAATCACCGTCAAATACTTTGGTTCTGGCAGGGAGTGGATCAGTGACTCAGAACTTGGGAACTCTTTGATTGTTCTGTTTATTATTCTTCAGTCCTGATATTTAGATCTGTCTATTTTTAAACTAATATGATGGAACAAATATTGGGTTTTCTATTAAAATATTGCTTTTTGTAAACATTAAGTTGTTGTACTCCCTCTTACTTTCAGCTGTTGCTTCAGTGGCTGATTGGGATTCTGACTTTTTGATTAAAAATTTTCTATAACAGTTAACTTATTCAGCTCTATATTCATGAAGCTGACCTAAATTAATTAGATCCTTTGTAAAATGAGATTTAAATTAATGATTCATCATTGGAAAAATCCCAAAGCAGATCAAAAGAGTCAGGAAGGGATTTCCCCCTTTTTTTTCTGGAAGAAGCAATTGGGTAAATAACCATTAGTTCTGATAAAACCACTTTCTAAGCTCAAATTAAGGTGATCTGTTTTATATTTTGTCAGTAAGAGTGAGATCATATGCACACAAGGCTTAGAATCGGGTTGGTTTCATTTTTTGAATCACTCCACACTTATCAGTTCACACTCGAACTACAGATACTATGCTTTGATTTAGATTTTTGGAATCTTGTATTTATATTTTTAGTAATGATCACACTGTATATTTATTCTGGTGTTTACACTATATTTTCAGTAACTGTCTAAAATTGTCATTTAGATTATTGTCTCAAAGAAGTGTAAGACATGTTTTCCCATACTTTCCCTAAAAGTTTTGCTTTATTAAACACTAATGACACCTGGAAATTTAATTTTTGTTTTTTTGCTTAATTTGCATAAGGTTTTACTGGGTTTACTTTCTCTAAAGGTTTGTAAGCCCTTTTCCATGCTTTTTGACCATAACTATTTTATTATCACCCATTGCCACTAAATTATATTGTTTCCTTTTTCCACCTTAACTACAACAACATCTACTGGTTGCATCTACCCATGAAATCCTAAATTGTCTAAGCAAGACTGAACTTAAATCCCCAAATTGTTTTCAACCTCTCCAGACGCACCCCACAGCACCCCAATCCACTTTCAGTTTTCATGGGAGTAGGCTTGTTTAACTCAAACAGTTTCATGAGGAGCATCTCTTTGTCCTTTTCGCCAGGCTCCGTGGTTAAAAAGTAAGTTTATTCACCAGTTAGCTGATTTAAAACACATTGTTCATGGGAGGAGGAGGAGGAGTTTTGTGTGTACCCGCCAGTCTCATAAGCAGTGCTTGTTTTCTTTTTCTTTTCCAAGTTCATAGTATGCAGCTTTAGTCAACTTTGTGATACATGTCATTCTCCTTTGTTCTTGTGCGCATTAAGTCAGCCCAGAGCCAGTTTCTAGAGGGTTCAAAAGTCACTTCTTAGTCTAATTTCAAACATGGTTCCATCCTTTTCAGTTCCACAACCCCACTTTTTCTTTTCAAACCGGGGGCCATGAGACACGCCCAGAGGGAAAGACATCATGTGAATTCATCAGCATATAGTTAGCTTTTTCCTTATTTTCCAGATTGGTTTATTCATCTGTTTTGTCCTATCTTTTCATATAGGGTTGAATAGTAATTATTTCTATCATCATTTTAACCTGATAGTGTGTTTTATTTAGGCCTGCTTTATCCCTGAATGCATATCATTAAGAGTTTTCATAATTCCTGGGAGGTGGCCTGATTCCTTTCTTCTCTGCTTTTCCAGATTTATGAGTTTTTCATGTCAGAAATGAAAAAGGATCATCTAGGTTATCATTTTCAATTATCTTGATTTCCCCATATATTTTCATCATACTAAGCATTGAATAAAGACCATCTTTCTCTACGTGTCTTTTACTTACACCTCTATTTAATCACATCCGGTTTCGCAAGATTTAAACTTTGTCCTCTCTCTTTAAATAATTTTAAATTCATGTCGACCCCTATCAGATTTTGACTCCTGTTTTCTTGGGAAATCCTCAGTAAATTGATTTTCTGCCAGATCTTCGCAGAAACAATCCTTCGGCCGTATCAAACATTCCTTGCTAATGGGGGAGATCTTGCAATCTGGAAGCTAGTTATATAAACATTAATCCTAACAGTGTAATATAATATTAATCTGCCTTCTACAAGCTTAAGTTCATTGTTGGACTATTTTTAGATCCTTATTGTTGACCTTTGAACAAATGATTTTGCCTCTTTATAAATCTTTGTACTAGTCACTTGACAGCTGAGTCTCAAATGCAGGTTAACCTTTATCTTTGATACTATTAGATGAGTAAACTTAAAGCATGCAGGGTATTAGTTGGCGCCGACCCAGAGGCCATCACTGAGGGTTATTAATGAGGTTCAACAAACAGAGCAACTAGGAGATGAACTGGATAACTGTGAACTTTTGTCTCTGCGAGACTTAATGTTAACCCTTCAGATTATTCCTCTTAGATGTTGACATTGTTTCAAAAAGCTGGGTGTGACACTTGCTGAACATGTCCTCTTGTCCAGTGGCCTTCAGAAGTTCAAATCAAAAGCCACGCCTCATCATGAAATATGTGTTTAAACGTTTTAAGACAAAACATCCAGGCTTTTACATGAGGAGAAACTTTTAGAGTATACATTTTTGCTGATGATCCTTGATTGTTCGTTCAAGTCTCACTGATCAATAATTACATTTATTGCCAAAAGTGTTCACAAGTCTGACCATGTCGTTAAAAATCAATATATGTTCAGCACAGGCAATTGTAGAATTGTGATGAATTAATATTTTGAAGGCACAAACCAAAAAACATTGAGTAAGACTAATGACCATTGGACCTTGAGAGTGAGCCGATAAACACCTGTTCCGTTTCAGGGGTGTGTGTGTGTGTGTGGGTGTGTGTGTTTGTGTGTGTGTGGGCTAGAGGAAGAGAGTAAGACAGAGGGTAGTGGGAGGAGAAACAGCCAGTCATATAAATGATTATACATATCTGTGGATCCAGACACATCTCACAGAGGCTATCATCAACTCAACAAAGGGAGAGGGTCTCGCTTTCAGAGCTAATTTTTCCCCAATAAAAGAAAGAAATAACCAAAAAATAAGTAAATAATAACAGACTTGGATCCGGGTATTCTATATTTTTTGTATCATCTGAGAGTTGGCCTGAGGAAGCGGTCATGGATCCAGTTGTGGAAGTAGTGGCTTTGATTCTTGGGTTCACCGGATGGATAATGGTTGGGGTCGCACTGCCCAATCGTTACTGGAAGGTATCTACTGTGGATGGGAACGTCATCACCACCTCCACCATCTACGAAAACCTGTGGATGTCCTGTGCCACGGATTCAACCGGAGTCCATAACTGCAGGGAGTTCCCATCGCTGCTTGCTTTGAGTGGTATGTTTTTTTATTATTATTACAAAAAAGATGCAAGCAGACTTTAATATAATAATTGTTTTTTTTCATATTTACTCGACAAACTCAAATTACCAATGATTTTATCTTGAAGGATCTATAAAAAAGTTTATATAATGAGATGTGGAGGTGAAATGATAAGAACATTTTATAGCTATGAACTTTCCGTCCTATCCCTCCAGGTTACATCCAGGCGTCGCGGGCCTTGATGATTGTATCTATATTGTTGGGCAGCTTTGGCCTGGTGGGGGCCCTGATAGGAATCCAGTGTTCCAAAGCAGGGGGAGAAAACTATGTTCTCAAAGGGAGGATTGCAGGAACTGCTGGGGTGCTCTTTATCCTGCAAGGTAAGAAACCATCCAATAAAAAATATTCATTCAAGAATGTCTGTCAGAAAAGCTGCTGAAAATTATGACTTGTTAATGCACTCCTCTATAAAAAGTGAAGATAAAGGAAGTTCTCTTCGGGCATTATAAATCAGGATCAGGTTTTATTGCACATTTAAATCGTTCCTCCATAAAGTTTTCACTAAGTTCCTTAAGGAATCAGGTTTAGCAGTCTGGCAGCTCTCTAACATTGTTTTTCCTAAAGGTCTTTGCACCATGGTCTCTGTGTCATGGTACGCCTTCAATATCACCAGGGAGTTCTTTGACCCCCTCTATCCAGGAATCAAGTAAGATGCAGCAGTACAGCTGATTAAAGTTAACTGAGCTTTAATTAAGACATTGGCTGACTATCTGTCTCCCCATCTCAGGTATGAAATAGGAGAAGGACTTTACATTGGCTGGTGTTCGGCCGTGCTCGCCATTGCCGGAGGAGTCTGCCTTTCCTTCTCCTGTACAGTAGGCAGAGAGGAAAAATAGTGAGTTCCAGACCATGTTGTGTTTAATGTTCACTTCAAAGCAGAGCCAGACTGAAAGACAAAAGATGTCTGCTTAATACACAGTTACAGTTTGACAGATTTGTTGTTGATTAACTGCAATTAATCAAAGTTTAAGTATTTAATGTACTGTTCACTATGAAGCATGGATGGCTCTAAACTGGCCAAAACCCAATAGATGCTCCTATAAAGGATTTTCTTGGCATTTTGAGGCAAGTACAACAATGACTCTCAATCTGACAAATTGGAAACATGGCAGACTGATTTAGTGTGAACAGAAATACCAGGAAGAGGTCAGGAGTCAGCAACCTGTTCAGTCCAAGGAGGCTTTTATGACCTTTTTCCTATTTAACAACATTTTTAGAACCATAAATCCACACTGACCTTAAAGATAAAAAACCCCCGTCTAAACTGGTTCCCAAAAAGATTCTGTTTAGAATTTGTTCACTATTGCAAAAAATACATGTTTTAGAGTGGAACAAAGCTAATTGAGTGCTTTTGTGTATAAAGAAATATATCACATAGTTTTCACCTGAGTGACATGAAAGGACTTAACAGAAAACATTATTTGTATCTTTTTAAGAATAGTGTGATCTGTTGTGGAAATGCTACAGAAATTTACCATCAAATCAGACAGGGGGACTGAAAAATCTGGCATTCTCTATAGAATTTTCAGTATGAAAAAAAAAGTGCTAATTTCTCTACAATTTTTGGTTAAATTTAATAACAGTCTCTGTGAAGCAGCAAGAGAGCCACAGGTATATCTAGCACTGTAGGAGACAGACCCCTGGTTTTGGTGAAAACTAGTTGTTAAAGATACCAGCATGAATCAGATTTCAAATTGTAAGAGTTTAGCGTCATCTAGTGCTCAGACAAAAAATAGAGAGACATGTAGCATGTGCATAAGAAATTGCATATCCAGCCATTCAGGTATGGCAAAGCAATTAATAAAATAATCATCAAAAAAGGCCAGAAGAGAGCTTTTTTTGTCCTAAAGACTATGACAGAACAACACAGGTTTTGGATTGTTACTTCTGAATACACAGCTGAGAAATTTTAGCATAATCCACTGAAACAAGTCTGCAGAAATGTTTAAAACAGCTTATTAAATGAAAGCCTAATACCAGCTATCAAGCACAGTAGTGGCTGATGATACATGGCATTATTCAGTCATCGAGTCGCTTCTGAACTTTACTGTATGACAAACTACTCTAGAGCTAAATGTTTAAAAATCTGAAACTTTATTTTGGATTATTTTTATGTCAAATTAACAATTTATTTCAAGACCCAAAGAGAACATTTCTTTACCAACGAGTTGATGTATAAAATATTAAAACTGAAAGTAAACTTTTAACATAACTGTTTCTACTATCACAAAATGAGAGCAGTGAAGACTAACAGTGCATTACTCTCCACCAACAACTGTGTTTTTTGCAGCCCAATTGCTTATCAAAGCCGTGGGACGGTGATCTCAGGAGCTGCACCAAGCAGAAGCGCCGCAGCCAGCACTTATGGACGAAACGCCTACGTCTGAGCTGGATTGGGATTTTTCTGACATTTTCATCAACTCAGTTTTTATTCATGTATATAAAACGTTTACACTTCATGTCGGCATTTTTGTTGATGGTGCACTATTGGTTACTGTGGGCAGTACTTGTGCACCAGCGAAATGTATATAGTCCCAACCTCTGTGTTTTCTGAATAAATATTCTGTTCACTGATAAGACTGATAGTGTAAACACTGTACAAAGCTATTCTGCTTTTCTCTATGCCACCACACAAGCTGAGCAATTTCAGTGATTCTGTTCACATTTCGCTAATGATATCAACATGATGGCAGTCATAGAACAATGATTCATGCTTTGATCTCTACACACAAAGGTGGACATTTGTGAGGTCAAAAGAGAGAGAATAAAGATTTTATTTGTGTTACTTTTGTACAGATTTGTAATGTACCCTTAGGAGAGGAGGAAGAACAATGACTTTGTTTCGACTTTAATTTTTTTACTATTGAACGCAATAAAATGAGTAAAAATGAAAACTCTTGTTTGATTTCATCTTTTTCAATTAGATTGTTCTGGTTCTAATGTTTATTTAAAAACTATTTCCCCCAGACATAACAAAGTCTTATGAGGAAATAAAACTTTTAGTCAATCATATTCAAACAGTTTCACAGAAGTGATAATTTTATTACCAGTGGTTTAACCTGTTTTAGCTGAATGATAATAATTTTCATATTCATTGAAATTTGTTTCATAAAAACTGATCCTACAGTGAATAATATGAGAAAAGTAAAAATAAAAATGGCCACACCAATACAACAAGTCCTGCAAACACAAACTGGACAATTGGACAAATTGATCTTTTGAAATAGAGACGAATTATCTATCCATCCATCATCCATGATGTCTATACTTGAAGGACTTAAATTGTCCTCACAGCTAAGGACAATTTAGAGAGACCAATTAACGTTATACAGTCATTTTTTTGGACTGTGGTTGGAAGCCAGAGTACCCAGAGGAACCCACGCATGCACAGGGAGAACATGCAAACTCCATGGAGAAAGACCCCAGCCCAGGATTCAAACCCAAGACCTTCTTGCTGCAAGACAACAGTGCAACCAAAGGAAAATGATGTTATGGCCAATACAATCATAGGAAAACTGCTAACTGGACAGTTGTCCCACCGGACACAGAGACTGACACCCTTTATAGAGGCTGGCTGTTTACATAGCTCTGTATGAAAACAGATAGAAAGTTAAATGGAAGGAAAAAATGTGGTAGAAAAGGTATGCAAGCATCCGCCACAAATGTTTTTTTAAGGAATTGGGCTACAATTGTCCCATTCTTTGTGTCAAGCCACTTCTGTGGCAGAGACGTGAGAAGGGTTTAACCTAGCTGAAGGACAACTGCCATTTGGTTGTTTGTTGGTCTTTTCAGATTAATGTGAATTTTCTATTTACATTTAAAATCAAGAGTCAGCACACAGCTTCAGTTAATACAGCTAGGAACTATTGATCGGGTGCGTAATCTATGTGTAACAACGGATTCAGACCTGAACCTCCTGGGTCACATAAAGGCAATAAGAAGGTCAGCCTTTTATGATCTGAAGAACATTTCTAGGATTAAAGGAATGTCACAAAAGGACCTTGAAAAACGGATCCGTGTGTTCATCTCTAGTTGGATTGATTACTGTAACAGTGTCCTCACAGGTTTACCTAAAAAAAATCATTCAGACAGCTCTAGCTGATTCAGAACGCTGCTGCTTGTGTCCTCACTTGAACCAGGAAAGTAGAACACGTCACCCCAGTTCTAAAGTCCTTACACTGGATCCCTGTAGCTCAGAGAATAGACTTTAAAATGCTCCTACTAGTTTATAAATCATTAAATAGTTTAGCGGGCTGCACGGTGGCGCAGTGTTTAGCACTGTTGCCTTGCAGCAAGAAGGTTGTAGGTTCATATCTTTCAGCACGGAGTTTGCATGTTCTCCCCGTGCATGCGTGGGTTCCCTCCAGGTACTCTGGCATCCTCCCACAGTCCAAAAACATGACTGTCAGGTTAATTGATCAATCTAAATTGTCCTTAGGTGTGAGTGTTTGCGTGCATGGTTGTTTGTCCTGTCTGTCTCTATCTATGCGGCCCTGCGATGGACTGGCGACCGGTCCAGGGTGTACCCCGCCTCACGCCCATTGACAGCTGGGGATAGGCATCAACCCCCGTGACCCCCTAAGGATTAAGCGGTTCAGAAAATGGATGGATGAATGGTTTAGCACCAAAGTGCGTTGAAGCAATGCTCTCATTCAGCAGACCACTCAGGTCCTCCAACTCAAGTTTACTAAATATCCCTAGAATTATAACCAAACATGGTGAACCAACTTTCAGTTTATATGCCCCACAAATCTGGAACAAACTTCCTGATGACTGCAAAGCTGCTGAATAGTTAGATTCTTTCAAATCAAAGATTAAAACTCTACTGTTTGGAGATGCTTTTGAGTAATATTGATTTTTGACATACATTTTCTTTTTATTACTTTTGTAAATTGTTGTTTTTAATCAAGTACTAAATGTTTTCTTTAGTTGATTCTCATGTTTTATTAGTTTTTGCTATTCCTATTTCCCATGTTTTCTGCTGGTGTTGGTCAACTGTGTTCACCAACTCAGCACAGCCATCCTCCAGGAAACTTTAGTTTACCATATGCTCCCCTATGCTGGCAAACTTTAAAGAGATGCTGGTTACGTCATTGTTACCTATCTAGACTACCAAATGTACCAATACCTGCTTCAGTAACATGGAATTACTGCAGTAGATTGACTGAAAAACTAATCAGGCCTGAATCTCATAGAGAATCAAAAGAGAATTTGTGAAGAGGATGATATTAGACAGTGTAGAGGGGCTGAAGGCTGCTATGAAAACAATCTGAATTTCGTAAGTCAGTGAGCGCCTCAGCAGGACCACAGGCAACACCCTCCACACCAAGCTGTATTTATGCGGTATTTAATCAGAAAAAAAGTATTGAGTGCATGTACTTAACAGTATGTCAACAAATCTTTTAGTATGTGGAGATTTCTGTGGAAAAAACGTAGTTTTTTTTAATTGAATTTTCAATTACTATAAATCAAAAAACACAAATGAACCTAATTAATAGACATATTTCACTTTTACTGAATTAATTACTGAATTAATTAATCAAATGGGCTGTACACGAACATATTCAGATCCACCTTTAAAGAAACCGGATCATGTTCTGGGCCAGGGAGATAATTACTATCTTATTTTACTGACAGCCCTACACTGTGGTAGGATGACAGCCCATGTCGCGCCAGGACACATACTGGGAGTGCCTCCAGTGTTAAAATAGGCTGTCCAATCAAGGCATCCCACGTCTACAGATGAACCCGGATGGAAGCCATGTGGACCAATCAGAATAATCTAGGCCAGACAGGGAAAGCGAATCTTAAAGCGTGTTGTAAAGTATCGCTTACAACCTTACGCGAACTGCTTGTGGTTTCATTTCACTAAATTGTAGCTATAAGAAGCTAATTTACATGCAAATAAAGTCTTAATGTTGTCGGTCGGCGCGGCTGTCAAACCTCTGTTTCGACTCGGGAACCTTTCGGTGACTCCTGTCGGTTCCGCCCGGAGGACTGTGAGGCCGGGACCGTAAATACACCTTTGAAGCAGTTCTTCGGTCTGTCAAAACGGGCTCAGCCGTTCTCAATGAACTAAAACTGTGGTTCGAGGCCAAGCTGAGCCGTGAAGTCCGTCCGTTCCGGTGTCCCGGCGTGAGCAGACCCAGAGATGGAGTGTTGTTTGCGGGCAGGTGGAGCCAGTGGGCTGCTGTGCTCCCTGTCTCTGCTCTGTGTTCTCCTGGACATCCAGCTGGACGGTAAGAACCGCTTTTAGAGTCACAAACAGGTGGATTACTAACGAAAAACACCTCCACACACACACAAAAAAAAGATTGATAGAGGTAATAGTTTTAATGGCACATGACAGAGTCAGGTTTCTAAAGTTTATCTCTCGATCGCAGAGGAACGTTTTGTCCTGACGGCTTTATAGGTTTCTGTAGCTTTTAATAACAATTTACCCCATGACAGTTATACTATTGCAATTACTGAAACTATACCAGCTCGGTTTGTGGCAGCCGTCGTAAACACAACACGACCTAAAACGAAACTAAACGATACAAAAACAGAAAGAAACGGAACGTAAGGGTTTACTGGAGAGCTGTAATAGGAGGAAGGCTCTCCACAAAACACTACAATTAGTAGAATAATCAATAAATGTGCTAAAGCTAAACAAGTAGAAAAAAATGAAAAACGTTGTTATCCGGCAAAACGTTGGTGCGTTTAATTAAGTTAGGTCAAGAAATGCACCCATCAGGCGCCTACATGCAATAAAGATGCTCCAGCCAGAAATGACTGTCTCCCCCCCCCCCATGATCGTTTCCAAACCGCGATCAGCAGGTCAAATGCTGACTCTTTTTTTTGTATAATATTTCTTTTTCTTGAATAAGATTCGTTTGTTTTATAAAACCAACTGAGTTAAACTTGTTTCCTTTTTGTTGTTTTAACTCAGAATTACTGCTTCTATCAAATAACCTTCATTAAATTTAGCCTCTTGTGTGTGGGTTAGTCAAGTAAAAAAAAAAAAAAAACTGACAATTTTTTTTTATATATAAAGTTTACACATTAAATTGAGAGTGTGCTTTATTAGTAGCATTAAGGGAGAGCACAACCTAGATAAAGGGAAAGTCAACTTTTTATTTAAATTGCTTAAAAGAAATGAAGTTATTTTCACAGGTTCTTTAAATATGTAAGCTATTTTGAAAAATAAAGATGAGTCATATAAAGTAGTTCAATAAACATGAACCGGTCACTGGTATCAAGTAATGCAGAAGTTTTACAGAGTTAAAGTTTGAAAATCACAACTATCTCCCAGCATATTGCTTCTATAGTTCAGATCTTTCCCTTGTGAAGTAACAGAGAAAGTTTTAGAGTAAGCTGAGTTTTCTGCATCCTCATGAAGCTAAGCATAATGTAGCGCTGCACACTGCCAGTCAGCTGGTTTAAACCCCTGCAGAAGTAAGACACATTTTAATGTTGTGAAATATTTATGGCTATAAAAAAGCTAAACAAAAAACCCAGAGGTGTTGTGGTTTGAAAGCTGATTAAACTATTTGGGGAACAATGTTTTAAAAGGTGGAAACACATAAAGCTCTATATTTGTGAAGCAGATGGCCTCAGCATACCTGAACGGCAAAAAGGGATAATATTCATCCAACTCTAGTTTACCACACATTCCTAAAATTAGAACTAAACAAGGAGAGGCAGCTTTTCATTTTCTATGCTCCAACAAACTTCCAGAAGAATGCAAAAATGCTGAATCGTTAGGCTCTTTTAAATCAAAGATTAAAACTCTATTATTCAGAGCTGCCTTTGTCCTAAAATGAGTTTTTTGATTAATCCTTTTTTTCAACTGGTTGTGTTTTATCTGTTTTTAATCTACATTCTTTTGCATACACTTTTTCCTTATACCTTACCTAAATTGCTCCTTTCACCTTGCTCTTTTTATTAATGGATTCTCGTGTTTCATTTGTTTTTAAATTTCATACATTCACGTAAATTTTGTTTTATTTTTCAATTACTAAATGCATTTCTTTTAGTGATGATCTGTTTTAATTTTCACTATTTCTTTCTTTATCATGTATTTGGTTTCTTTACCACTGAATCATGTATAGCGCCTTGAATTGCCTTGTGCTGAAAGTGTGCTGTATAAATAAAATTGCCTTGCGTATTCAGTGCAATAAGCATTTCAGAACAACTGTTAAATATGAAAGATGTCGTAAAATGTTATTGCTTAAGTTTGTGTGAAAATAATAAATAAAATAGTAATTACTCTTATAATCAATTAGGTTGAATTTCTTAGGA
Organism: Apricaphanius iberus; assembly: GCA_028564705.1. Lineage (NCBI taxonomy): Eukaryota > Metazoa > Chordata > Actinopteri > Cyprinodontiformes > Aphaniidae > Apricaphanius > Apricaphanius iberus. The sequence continues at coordinate 200,199 of JAPXFQ010000468.1, read as the reverse complement.
ATGTTACTGAATTAAATTGACTATATGAATTTGTTCAGAACTGTTTTTTGTATTCATGTTTATAAATTATAAGCACCTAAGTCATGATATATATGATTGTATTAAATTGTTGTGTATATACATAAAAACTGATACTTTAGTATAATTTATTGTTTTCCTCCAGTTATTATAGTGTTAGAACTAGTATCCATTTAAATGTTTCCTTCAAAATTAAAATTAACCAAACATTTCAATGTAATTCAATCCTTTCTTTTCAATCTCTTTGCTTATAAAGTTTGAAAATGTTATTTTAACGTCAATTATTTTTACTTGATTTTGATAAGTTTGATTTCCTAAATAGCCATTATTGCTCAGCAGGTGCTACTCGGTAATTTTGTCATCAGAGTAGTGTGCGAATAGGTGAAAATCCCCAAAACCAACGTATCGAGCTACACCACAGGCTGCCTTTGAAGGATTTTCTCCCCTCATCCGACTGGTTGTGGCACCAGCGGGATTTTAAGCTCAATTTTGTGTTTCAGGTGTGCTGGGCGCGACTCAAGCCGAGATCGAGCACCACTTGGAGATGGGTCGCAAACTTCTGGCGGCCGGTCAGCTCGCTGAAGCCTTGTCCCACTACCACTCAGCCGTGGGTAAGATTACACACTCCCACATTCATGCTCGCCGTCTGCTCTGGTTTCATTCTTTTATTTTTTTTTTTTGTGCACTTTAAGTCAAGCATACTTTACAAGTCTCATGTAAAGTAAAGATTTAGTTTCACTGGTGTTTTCCAGAGGGAGATTCTGAGAATTACCTGACCTACTATAAGCGAGCGGCTGTATTCCTGGCCATGGGAAGATCCAAGTCCGCTCTGCCCGATCTGACCCGAGCCATCCAGCTGAAGCCAGACTTTCTGCCAGTAAGTCAGTCACTGAACCCAACAAAAGCTTTTTAAAATGCCGTTAACTCAGTTCCTCACATCGTCACACTTCTGCTTCAGGCCCGGCTGCAGCGAGGAAACATCCTGCTGAAGCAGGGCAACACACAGGAGGCCAGAGAGGACTTTAGAATGGTGGTATGTTTTACATTTGTGCTGCTAATTTGTTCACTTTCAAGAACGGGAGTGCAATTACAAATTCAAGAAGTACAACAAAGTTTTCTTTTTGTAATTTTAGGGAAAAGAAATTGGAGTGAAATGCATGTTTGCAGGCTTAAAATGATCTATTCAGAGAAATATCTGGTTTTGTGGAGAGAGAAACCCCCCCCCCCAAAACATTTACTTCAACCAGTAAAACACTTGATGCCTGATTTGAAAGTTATACCCATCAGTATATGGGTTTTAATGCTTCTGATTTAGAATGGAATGGACAGTCATACACCTTCAGGGGTGCAGTGAGTTAACCAGAATGCTGCAACTTTTCCTTGTTTTCCTGCTGTTTGGATCCAGTTCAATTAAGAAGTTGAGGTTTGTAAAAATAAACAATCTTCGTCTCACAAATGTGGATGGAACAAGAACTTTCACAATCATCCAGATTAAAAATGAACATTTGCATTGAATAGTACTGCAGCACAAAAACACTGGCCAAGAAAAACAACTGTGAAGTGTAGAAGTTATATTTATTGCGTTTCATCAAAGGAAAACCGAACTCAATAATTGTATTCTTTCTCAGCTGCAGCGCTCTGCAGACCACAAAGAAGCTCAGGAGCAGCTGATGAAGGTAAGCGATCTTGAGGACTTCCAGGAGGAAGCCCAAGCTGCGTACCACCAAGGGGACTACAGTGGCACCATCAACGCACTGGAGAAAGTTATAGAGGTAGGCATGACGGTTAGAACGTGAATCAAACAATTTTGTCCCCTCATAGTCGAAACATGTTGTGTTTTACTTGGAAACTATTAATTTTTATCTATTTAGCAGCAATTCATGACAAAAAGTACCCAAAGTTTTTGGTAGTAGTAGTTTTCAGCAACAGATTTGGAGGAAGTTACGATTTGAAGTCCTTTATCTGCTGGGAATCTTGAACCGTTTGGTTGAGTTTCTCATTGTCGGTTTTTGTCTCAGATCTCTCCCTGGGATCCGGAGTCGAGAGAGCTTCGTGCAGATTGCTACATTCGGATGGGGGATCCACAGAAAGCCATCCAAGATCTCACGCCCGCAGCCAGGCTACGCAACGACAACCGCGCTGCCTTCCTAAAGCTCAGCCTGCTGCACTACCGCCTCGGAGACCACCACGAATCCCTCAAGTGAGCGCCGAGCTGTCTGCCATGCAAATGGAACGATTTCCCTGTTTGGAACTCTGCTCATTTGTTTGGCTTTGCTGCTCCTTCACTCCCCGTCTATTGCTCTGTTTCCCCGACAGCCACATCAGGGAGTGCCTGAAGCTCGACCAGGATGACAAGGAGTGTTTCATCCAATACAAGCAGGTGAAGAAGCTCAGCAAGCAGCTGGATTCTGCGGAGGAGTTGATCCAGGAGGGGAGGTCAGTGCACCTTGATGACTCTTTTTCACACATTTAGGAAAATCTGATAACTCTTATTGGATTTCTCTGGCTGGAGATTCAGATTGTTTGAGATTTTGTATCTGAGATCTTCACATGATCTATGGTTCTGAGTTGCCACACACTCTTTAAAAGTATGCAATTTGCTTTTATAATTTTCCGGGTCTGAGTAAATGTTTGAAAAATTGAACATGAAAAACATCTTTTCCAGACCTTTTCCTTCCGTTTTACAAAACACAATGATATATATTATAACCAGTCATTTTTGTAAGCATGTACCGGTTTGGATATCGGGGCCAATACCGTTCTAATGTACTGGTATCAGTTAGTTAACTGATACCGTGAACCAATACTCAAAATGAGGAAACACGAAGCGTCGGACGGTTCACGCCTCCACGTCATCCATTATTTTTTCATAATTCAGCCAATCAGAATTGAGTATTCACCCAAACCATGGTATAGTTAAAAGTCATCCACTGAGACTTTCTGCATTTTTGTTTTAGATTCTGTCCAAGACATAGAGGCTTTGTAAGTGAGAAAACTTTCAAAAATTAGCAGTGTATCAAATACTTGTTCTCCCCACTGTAAATCTCTCCATGCCAGATCCAAAAGATCAGAAGCCAATTTCAGTCTTTTTTTTCCCTTCTGTTTCATAATTTGTTGATGCAAAAAAAAATTATAGTGTTCAAGCAGTCAATGGTTAAATTTAGGGGTGCACCGATGCGACTTTTTCAGTCCAGATACCGATTCCTGGACTTTTTGTATCTGTCGATATCCAATACTGGAATCGGTATCGGTGCATCCCTCGTTAAATTGTTGGTATTAAGGTTTTTTTAAATTATGTCAACACCGTGCTGTCAAATATATTGTAGGACTTTTTGATGTTTTGAATTAACGTGCTACAGATGTACCGTGTTTCTCATTCACGTATTGTGTAAGCTGGAGAACTGCTGTCTTCTCTGGCTGTCTGACATGTTGGCTCCCACTTCAGCTTTTAATAAGCGTCCCTCAATGTGGAGCAGCATCCTGCAGTCTCTATTTGTGCTCCCCTTCTGTTGCCGGGGCCAAAGAGAAGGTAGAGCAGAGTGAAACAGTGTGCAACTAAAAGAAAATCTAATATTTTCCCCCACGTAGAGCTTCGTTTGAGCAAAAATGAGCTCATTGCGTAGCTCATAGTTCATGACAACAAGCTATGCATGTGTGGTTAAACTGTAAAAAAAAAAAAAAAAAAACCTGGAGAACAGATGTTTATGTTAAACTGCTGGACATGCTTACTTTTATTATCTCTGGATCTGATTGCTACATCTTTGGTACAGATGGTGCTAACGTGGAATCAGATAAGTTGAGGCAGCGACTGCACTAACATCAGCTCTCATTAACCATCTCACAGGCATCAAGAAGCGATTGACAAATACGAATCTGTGATGAAGACTGAGCCAAATGTCCAGTTCTACACTAACCTGGCAAAAGAAAGGATCTGCTTCTGTCTTGTCAAGGTGAGAAAGAAAACACATCTGCTGCTTTGAGTTTGGAACTAATTGATGGTTGGATTTATCTTGGCTTAGTCTTAATTTCTCCTGTAAGACATATTGTTCTTCATGCTATTTTAGCTTCAGTTGGCCGCTGAGGCCATAGATATCTGCTCAGAAGCCCACCAGCGAGACCCTCGCAATGCCAACATCCTCCGGGACCGAGCAGAGGCCTACATCCTCAACCAGGACTATGAGAAAGGTAAGAGCACAACTTAAGGTCCATACATTTTCCATCAGGCCTGTCCCAAAAGCTTCATGTCAGCCTGCTGTATCAAAAATCTGTATGTGTTTGGGGATGATTGTCCTGTTGGAAAAAACTATTGGGTCTGAATTTTAAATGTCTGTTCCAAACGAAATCGGTTAGGTTGATCAAAAATCTTATGAGGAGAGAGATGTTACAATGAGACCAGAGGGTTTGGAGGGAGTGAAGCCAAAGCTTTCAGACTTAAAAACATGGCACAAACTTTCAAGCATGGTAGTGGCAGCATCAGGTTTTCCACAAATCATTGGCTTGATGCTTGAAATTTGGATATATTTTAGTTTCCCAACAGGGCAATGATCCCAAACACATTAAAAATTGGTAATGGAAACTTAACTTAAAGTGACAGTGTGTAGTTTTTGCAGTACATCTTTGAAAATAGCCATTAAAATATTATGTAATAATAATTACGTAAAGCACATTAACTGCAAAATATTGGCGATAGTGTAAAATATGACTTTAAAAATCAGTTTTAAAATACATAGGCGCGGGTCCGCTTTTCAGGGGAAAGCCATATTAGATGACGTATATACTTCTACATGAGTCCAGACGGACAAAGCACACGGAACACGCCCGCTATTAAAACATTGATTTCCCTCAAAATGCAAAAAAGTTTTGCCATAAATACATTTTTACCTCTTCGCTAGTTCCAAGCGATGAAGAGAGACTGATGTGCTCGTCATGTTGCTGCAAATAAATCATTCTCAGGGAATTGAGCGTTTGAAAATGGCACTTGTTGGACCTCAGTTGTTGAGTTTCTTACTCAAAGACACAGATAACACATGCTTGTGATTATTTAGGTATGCACTGCCCCCTACTGGCCGAAAATTACACACTGTGCCTTTAAACCTTGTTAGAAATATGGGATCTCTGTCAACATCTTAGCAACTTGAATGAGTGCTACCATTTGTGATTAAGAGTGGTCAAAAATCTAAAGGTAATTATGACAAGACGTTTGTGATCACTGCAGAATTTTTTTTTCTCTACGACTTACTGTGGAGCATATTCGTAATGGATAATGCCCGACAAGGTGTCCATTATCAGAAAATAATGGACGACGCTGAGGCGTGAACCGTCCAACGCCTTGCTTCCGCGAAGTCCGTTATTTTCTGATAATGGACACCTCGAAGAACAGTATTTCGCTTATACCATGGTCACTTACGAAATAAATAAATATTTAATCCATTAATAATACTTTAATGTGTTTTAGAGTTAAAATGTCAACTTTTTTTTAATACAAGTTGAGCGCACTATTTAACATCTGCCGTATACAGCCGTCGCCAAGCAACATGGCCAGAGCGAGCCGACCGCAGCAGTTTACCAGTAATGGGAAGCGAGTTGATGGCTTTACGTTACGTTACGTGATACACAGAATCATTTCAGAAGCCAATACACTACTTACTGCTTGTGTGTGTCCAGAGGATGATGCAAAATTTTGTGATGAGTCAACTGTTAAATAACTTTAAGTCTCCGTTGCCATTTGAGTCAGCGCAATAATTTAGAACTGTCAACAGGCAATTTGACGGGACGCCTTTCCTAGGTGTATATTATCACTTTTTAATGTACACTCTCCAGCCAATCGGAATCGAGTATTCACCCAGACTATGGTGTAAACAAAAATACTGCTCGGGCTGTTTGTGTATGTTTAAGAATTTGCGTATAATCCTCAACCTAACGGGATTAGGGACAGTCCTCAATAAATTCAAACCAATCCTTGCTTTTGAAATTCAAGGACGTTGATGGTTGTACAACCAACCAGCCCCAGAAGAACAGTTAAAATGCATCACTAGAACTTTAAACCCTCAAATGTACTTTTTTTTTTTTTTCCTGGTACTTTAGCTGTTGAAGACTACCAGGAGGCGAGAGAGTTAAACGGCGACAGCAATGCCATCAGAGAGGGTCTGGAACGAGCACAGAAGCTGCTCAAAATCTCTCGCAAAAGAGATTACTACAAGATCCTGGGAGTCAGAAGGTGGTGCATCCATCTGGATCCATTATATACACTGTCATCCATCTCTTTATAATTAAAGTTGACTGTGTGGGCTGTTTAAAGACTAATGTAAAACAAACCATCTATCCCACCTTATCCTCAGGAACGCTAATAAGCAGGAGATCATCAAGGCGTACAGGAAGTTGGCGCAGCAGTGGCACCCTGACAACTTCCAGTCTGAAGCAGACAAGAAAGAGGCGGAGAAGAAGTTTATTGATATTGCGTCGGCTAAAGAAGTGCTAACCGACCCAGGTCAGGAGTTGATTTCACACACTGAACAATTGTGTGGTAGGAAACCTGTTTCCTTTTTAAATATTTCACCCAAAATACACCACTTACAGCGAGCCTCCTGCTCTGGCTATCTAGAATACTTACCTATCAGGCTAAGTTTAGTAATAGGAGGAGGCCTCTAACCCTGCAACATTTTAAGGATCAGGGGTCTCACTTATAAGGCTTGCTTATGCACAAAACAGGCTGAAAATAGCGTAAGCTTTTGATCACCCAGAAGATACACAACGATTTATACAAAGTAAGTACATGGATATATTTCAGCGCAATATCGAGTTGATAGTAATGAGTAGCTTGAGATATTTTAGAGCTGACTATTTTACTGCTAGCATTGTTAGCCTTTAGCCCAGTCGGTGACAGAATACAAATGGTGGCACGCTGTTTATGGTTGAAGACTTGGCAATCTTACGGACTCACATGTGATTTGCCCTGGAACCAGGGAATATGTTAGCAGGACAGATATTGTAAACTATGTCCCGTAGCAGTGTTTTTAAAATAGCAAAAACTTAAAACCACCCAGCAGGATGAGATTGAAATCTCTTTCAACATAACCTTCCTTCCAACATGGTTGGGACATTGGACTGTTGTGTGATTAATTCACTGTAAAATTCGTTCATATTGCACCTTTAAGCACACTAAGGACCTTGCAGGCATAGCTGGTGAAATGGCAAAATTGGGAATTTAAAGAGAAACTTGACCTCAGATCAACTTTTTTTTTTCCGGCTGATAAAGTGTATAAATGAGTGTCTTAATAGCGCTGTCTTCTTGTCTGGTGATTATTTTGGCATTTAATTGCTTCTTGTTTAAAATATACATTCTCTGCCTTAAACTGTTACCATGGTGCCCTCTTCAGGTTAACAGTCTCCACTACATTTGGATTTGAATGTGCCATTGCTATTTGCTCCACTGTGATATGAGACCTGATCAGCATTTTAGGCAATCTTGATTCGACGATCTTTTAACCTAAAATCCGATCCGATTTCAAAACCCAATCTGATATTTTGCTTTTTAGTATTGAAATTTATAAAACTGAAATATATATTTTAGCAAGTTACTCAACTGAGCTTTTAAGAAACCTAATTTCATTATCCCCTTAACATTCCTGCAATTTCTGCCCAAAATATTTTAAAAAGGCATAGCGAAATTAAAATTAAAGTTGTTCTTGAACCATGTGGAGTAGAGATATGGCTGGGGTCTCATTGGAAAGAAATATTTCACAGAACAGTGAAAATATGTCTAAGTGCAATTGTTCAACCAATCAAGCTTTATTTATAAAGCGCTTTTCAAACAAAGTTAGTCAAAGTTCTTTACAGATTTAAAATAACCCCCCCTTCAAAAATAAAATCATCAACGCAAATACAACCCCCTCCCAACCCAACCCATCAGCCACACACATACACACACACTTAAATGCCATCGTGGGAGCCATCTGCATCGGCAGCAGCAGATCAACAGCAGCAGCCAAGGTCCGACCTAGTGTGCCCAGAGGAGGGAGGGCTGGTAACCCCACCTCCACCCAAGCGCTACCCAGTCCATTTATATTTTTTTTAATACAGCAGAAAAGATAAAATTGTGTTCTCTATTAAAATTTATAAAATGTATCCTCAAAAAATAGTTTTAGAATTGTGTGGTGACCCTAAAAACACCACATCTAAAGTGTGATTTATTGCCTTTATCCACACAAAAATCACAGCAATAAACCAAAAAATGAGCATTTTACATCATATATAAACAAATACTGTAAACTAAAGGTCAAATTTTCCCTAAAAAAAGGTTCAAACTGTGCTAAATCTGCTATTTCCTTCTAATAAAAAAAACTCAAAATCACCCCCGGAGCCTTGTCTCAAACAAAGCTCCACAGCTCCCACCATGTTGTGTAATAACAGTAAAGTGTGTTTTGACCCAGCAATCAAAGGGTTACTTACTGTGCGTAACGGTGCGTAATCCTTTTCTTAACACGGGCTGGTTCATGTCGCAAAGATAAAGTCCAACCCCTCGAGTTACTTATTGGCGTTTTTCGAGTTACATTGGCTATTTGACGCTTCAATCACCATTGTTCTCAGCCACAACTGGTTTGAAGCAGGTACGAGAGAATAGGGATGATACTTTTCAGCTATCAGCCAATAGCTGAAGATTTTGCCACAAAATACCAGGGTAATCTGTCAGCTATTCGCTCAAGTAAGTAATGAGTCATAAGCTAAGCCATTTGGCATGTGCAGTGTGATTTGTAGCGGGAAATCCAAGATATAAGAATCTGTGATTAGAAAACACTGAGAAACGTACTTCCGGGGAGGGAAATTGGTTGAATTTTCAGAGCAGATTATGTTAGACTGTGGATGTAGGAGTTGTTGTGGGGCAACAATGTTATTGGAGAACATCAAATTGACCCCTGTGGATGTAAAAACACTGTTCAAGTGTGATCGGATTTGTGAGAGACAGCAGGCTGCAAAATGTGAGTTGTGCATAATTCTTCTTCCGAGAGGGAATGGGGGGGTGGGTGACAAAGAAAACTGCTGTATTCACATTTATGATTCTGCTTTATTGATATTTATGGTTAAAAAGACAATACTATTAGCTTTCCAATAATATAAAACATAAATTAATGGAAATTATAAACCAGAATATCATGGATTAAAAAGTAAAAATGTTGGATTGGCCCGCCAGTGCGCCGGCGGAACAGTAAGTAAGCATTACAATTATTGTAAATCCCATGAAATCAAATTCCTTAAGAGAATTGAAGGTCAGGTTTAGTTTCCTATTTCAGTCAAAAGTAAAAAGCAAAACACTTCCTTGGTACAGTATTATTATACTTTTTTTTTTTTTGTATTTACAGCAGGATATATGATGGTGTGCACAATGCTGCCTTTCACTGGCATGTGATCACACTCACTCTATATTTTTGAGTAAATATCAGTGTAAGAAAGCCCACATTCTTCTAAGTTTGTAAGATGCCGTGCTTCCACTATAAACTGGAATGTCCTATGCTTGTGAACTCAGCATAGATTTCTGAAACTGTTGAAATGCACCACAGGTGCAGTTTAGCCTGCTTTTTCATTTTATTGTTGCGTGTAAACGTCAGAAGGTGAGTTTTGTATGCCTTTACTATATAAAGCACGATTAAACATATCTGTCGAAGTTTACCCATATTAGAACTGTGTTTAATCTGCTATGGTGATTTGTGGTAATTAAGAGTCCTTGTTTGCACAATTACTGTGAAATGTAACTAGGACGTACTTTCGTAAAAATCGTTGACTCGTCAGCTAATACAGCCGTTGTCCGATCGCTGAAAGATGTGAAAATATCGGCCTGATCTCGAGATCGGGAATCCCTCATTTTAAATTTAAGGCCCCCATACTCTGATATCCCTAAATAAAAGCCCACAAATTGCCATCAGAACTGGGAGGGATTTAATCTCAGTATAAATTTAACAAACCTGAGGTTTTCACAGAACAGCTGGATTTTTACTGAACACATTGGTGTACAAATAGCATTAGTTCCAGTCAAAGGCCAGACATGGGTCTAATTTAGAAAATGGAACAAGATTTGAAAGGTAATGATCACAGATCATCTCCATTCCCTCTCACAGAACCTCAGCTGCTTTGCAAAGAAAATACCAAAATGTTGATGTGCAAATCTAGTAGACATATCCTAAAAGACGTGGAACTGTATTTGCAGCAAAATAGGTGTGAGATACATGCCACACTTGCCAGATTATCTCAAAAAACTAAAATTCAAAGTCTTTTTTTGTCTTTCTTTCCATTTCTTAGAATTACTTCTAGCTTCAGAGTCTTCCTAACTTTGTTCCTCTGCCTTTCCAGAAATGAGGCAGAAGTTCGATGAGGGCGAGGATCCTCTGGACCCGGAGAGCCAGCAGGGCGGCGGCGGTGGCCAGAGGGCCTGGCCGTTCCACTTTAACCCCTTCGAGTCTGGCGGTAACTTCCACTTCAAGTTTGAGTACAACTAGAGAGCGGGACTCGACCAGCAGACCGATCTGAACCGGATCTCCAGCTGAATTTCTACATCAGCCTGGACGCTGTTTATTGAAAGACATGAACTTTTTTGGGGGGTTTTTTTGTAGAAAGGAACCACAGGAGAACTTAACTGCCAACTGGCTCCTGGTAAATGGTGATTAAAGAAAGTGACAGGTTTTTTTAACCCCTTGGCTGTTTTCTTGAAAAACTGAAAGTTGCTGGATGGAAGCTCTGGATGTTTCTGCTCCTTTTTTCCCTCTTTACTTTGTGCCAACCTTTGAACCTCAGACGGACGGATGGAGGTACCGCTTTTTATTCTTGCTTGAAGTATTCTTCTGACAAACCACAGCTTTGCTAATTGCAGTCAGTGTTCACGACTGAAGCATCTCTACTCCTGAAAATCAAAACTTTTTATAGTTTATGAAATCAGCAGCGTTTCGTTGGGCTTAGAATGACGGTGAAACACGCTGAAATCCTGTGGATGTTACATTACTGTGCTTTTGATTTGACATAAATCGGTTTCTAGAGGTTCTTTAGTGAGGATAAGATATTGGATTGAAAATGTATAAATGCAGCTGCAAAAACAATGATTTAAGACAGCAACTGATTCAATCTTGTATTTCTATTTGCCTTTCTGCTTTTGTTTTTTGGAGATTTTATATTTATTTTTTTGAGAGAGAAAAAACACTCCCACTGTTCTCCTGAAATGTTACTGCTTTTTTTGTTTGTTTTTTTTGTTTCAGCCTTTCATGGACTCTATTCAAACCAAATGCATCTTCGGCGGCTATCAAAGAGCCTCGCTTTATAAATAGTAACCGCTCAGCCAAAGCTGAAGCTTGAATTTCAGTGCACTTCACAACCAGAATATTTGGATAATATTTATCTAAAAAAATTAAACTAAATTGTTGCAGGATTAGTTTGTATTTAAGGCTCCAATGTTTCAGCCAAGGAAGAACTACAGAGTAGTTTACTTTTATCTTTTTTTTGCACAAACTTAAGTTATTTTGTTACCAATATCTTGAAGACAGAGTGACTGTAACTGCTCATTTTGGGAACCAAAATGTGACAGGGCTCTTTGAATTTAAACATGAGAAGAACTGTTTTGTTTCAGATTTTTCTTTTTAGAGTTTCTGGTTGTGGTGTAACCATTTTTTTTTTTTTTTTGCTGCCAATCTGACTCTGTGGAAATGCTGAACTGTATTAAAGGATAACAAATTTTAAAAAACACCATCCAGACTGATCTTATTCTTCCTGCTTCAATTAAACCCACATATAGAGCATTTCAGCAGGAATTTATTTAAAACAGGAGCAGTCCAGCATCACTAACCAGATTAATCACGGTTTGTGGTCGACTTTAGATAATAATTTACTAGTGTATATAAAAAGACATTGAAGAGCAGTTCATCAGGTGATTCCCCCTAGACAATGATATGAAGCTAAAGGACATTGAAACATGCTTGCTGAGGCATCCAAGCATGGAGCCGTTCCTCAAGCCTTTTCATCGCATACCGAATGTGAACTGCCTGAATAAAAGTAATTGTTGCTTTGTACACTAGACAAAGAAAAAAAAAGAACTGAAGCAAGTGTATCCTTTTTACTTCAAAAAGATGCCTGCAAGCAAACCTCATTTTGGTTCTACTTGGTTTGGTGAACATTCTGGATTGGTCAGACTAACGTGTGGCAAAACGAAAGCGGGACTTATTTGGGTGGTTCTATGATGGGGAAGAACATTCCATTTTTTTATATAGTTTTCATTTTTACCTAAGTCTTTTGCTTTTTTTATCTGTTAAATACCTAAATTTTGTTCACTTTAGCAATGGAGCTAAGTTATGTTCTGTGACTGTTTTCTATTACCACTAAATGTTTATTTAACATCATGGAAATCAGCATGCGACGTCCATAAAAGAAATCGGCTTAATGCGGAATGGTAATGGAGCTCGTATCCGCAACGCAACCGGTGTGAATTAGATGTGAGCTTCCGAACAAAAACACAGAAATCCTAATAGTCATTCTTCTTCAATCTCTGCAGTTTATACATTTATTGTATACTTTTGACAAACATAATGCAGAGTTTTAGGATCACAAACTGTCACAAATTTATTTTATAACACAAACAAAGGAGGGTTGCATCCACATATTTGCACAAAACTTCGCTCGGCCTGATGAGGCGGCTTCCACACGTGCTGCCGATAGACGTTCCTTTCATTCATAGAGCGAATACATTAATCCAGAGCGCTTGCACAGAGGTTCTGTATCAGCCGCAAAAGCATTTAAACTCCTCCAAAGAACAGTTTGCTCTTTTTCTTGCTTTAACAGGCCTCCTCAGGAAACAGTCGCATGACTGTCGAGTAAAATACAAAAACCGGACACGTCTTCTTCGTCAGTGATTGGCTCCAAACCCCTCTGCGTCCTCCAGGCTGTCGGCCTCCACCTCGATGGATACCACGTGGTGACCGGGGATCATGGCCAGGCCCAGGACTCTAGGTTCACCCTGGGAGAAAGTGTCTGAAGGCAGAAAACACATGTAAAGACTGCCGTTTAGTTCAATGAAAGCGGAATAATCTGCTTTTCTGGCTACCCTGTCTTTTGTCCTGTGCTTCATTCAGTCCTCTAATCACACCTAAAATCCAAGCAGAGACTTTCAAACTTTTATTGTTCATCATGAAAATATTATTTCTTTTTGATTTAATAAAAATGGCCATTTCAAAAGCGGTCTATACACTATTTAGAGCAGGGGATTTAAACTAATTTCCAATTGGGGCCAAATTAAAATGATGAATGTCCTTAAAGGGCCAGATGTGGCAAAAAGTATTGATAAAACTACTTTAACAAACCACTAAGACATTAACATTAAGAGAACTAAAAGGATCTATTTATAGGATCTTCTAGAGTTTAGAGGGCCAAGTATATGGCTGTGGAGGGCAGGAATTGGCCCCCGGGCCTTGACTTCGACATGTGTGATTTAGAGCAACATTATATGTAGAACTCCTCTTTTCCTACCTGATAATTTGAGGAACTCCTGAGCCGAGCCCAGGATCACGTTGCAGTCCCGGTCTGTGCAAAGGAAGAGACCCACCAGAGTCCGTCCGTCCGTCATGCGGATTCTCATGTTCTTGTTCAGGAGCCCCTCCAGTTTCTGCCTGGCCTGAGACAATGAGGACACTTCAGGCTGCTCCTGGATGAGAGGAGACAAAGAAAATGAGACTGATTCAGATAATTCTGGGTGGGAGTTTGTTTTCTCCACTGTGGTTAAAAAAAGAAAAAGGTTAGATTTCATAATTATGTCATCATAATCTCACGATAGGTCAAAATATATGATACTACCTCATTATTACGAGACAGTATACTAGAATCATGAAATGTCATATAGTTTTTCACAAACCGTGTCATGTATTTTCAACTTAGCTATCTAATAATTGTGAAACCTATCTTGAATTACTGACAAAGTATCTCATAACCAAACAGTAAATTATAAATTTGACAGTATGTCTTAAGGATGGGGTAGTACAAAATATTAGAATTTTTTTGTTGCTATCATTACTGAGATATCACCTCAAGTTAACGACAAATTTCATACCTATATTGAAGTAAACCAAAAATAATGATATATTTCATGAGTTAAAAGGGATTTTGTAACCTGTACTACTGGCGTACACAATATTTTATCATAATTATGGCTCATCTATCTCAGAATTCAGAGATACGGATTTATTTATTCCATCACAGTTGCAAAACCGGATATGATTCTAAAATAATAAATCTATTAATAAAAACAAATCAAACTCAGAACTCTTCAGTAATTACACTCTGTAGGAACAGCTCGTTAGCAGAAATACTTTGCCGGGATTATTATGACATATATGATTTGGTATATTGTCCTGCTAAACAGTTTCAGTAAACCGAATCATATAAAGATATAGCAACATAAAGATCATAAAAGAAAAAACAGCATACGCACGAGCTAATCTGTTAGCCGCCAGCTAAGGTTTGCCTTCACACGAAGCACTCACACAGCTAAATGGATTTAATATAATATTACTTATATATAATTAAGAATGAACCAGTCCCTGAATACAAAAAAAAAAAACATTACATAAATACCTACATGTGACGAAGGACCATTTTCCTCTATCATTGTGTCCGATTTTCCTCCTGCTGTTGCTCGGGGAGCAGTTCTGCTGCCGGACAAGCGGAACAGGAAATCGTAACGGCGCATTTTATTTTTATTTATTTGTAGTATTTTTAAGTTTTCTCAGATTAAAGTTCAGATTTTTATTTCGTTTTTTTAGATGGATGGATGGATGGATTAAGGTGACCATATTTTTGACTTTCAAAAAACTGGACTCTTGACTAATTCCTGAAACACTTAAACAAAAACTCTTTTGTTAAAAAAAATACTTTTGATTTCAACATTCAATGTGAAAAAAAAGTATCCCTTGATCTGTAAAAAGAAAGAAAAAACTCGAAAAGTCGTCGGAAAAGAGGACAGTTGGTCACCCTAGGATGGATGGATGGCTGTTTAGAAAATGTGAAGGGCAAAAAAATATGTCTTCCATATTTCTTTCTAGGCATACCTAAAACAAAAGTTAAAGTAAAATTCCCCTTTTTCCAGACCCTGTTTTAAAGCAAATAACTCAGTCTAAATATGCAAACGTCAGAGCTCACACAATTGTTACACCTAGCTGTTTGGCAGCAAAAAAGCTCCAACAGTAGAGCTGAAACAACAGGGATATTTTTTATTTCTTTTAGGATTTACACAGAAGTCAAACAAAACTATCACTCCCATTAAATCAGGACAAACAAGTTGTCTAAAAAAATGAAGCCATTAATTGTGCATACAGTCATTAGCTCTATAAGGTTGACAATGAAGTCCCATCCTTTGTTTTAATTAAAAAATAGGTTGGATTAGGACTCAACAATTGTCATGTTTTTTTCCCCTCATGTGCCAAGTCAATGCCAAAGCAATATATTTTTTTTAATATATCTTTAATTAAGAAGCTCCTTAAATCACCTTGTAATTTATTCAATATTTTATGTAGGTTAATTAAAAAGCTTAATTAAAGATTAATTAGTTATCAAAGAAAGTTTCTTAGATTAATTTACAAGAATAAATTAGTAGGCTTTAACAAACATCCGGATTCCATATTTTCCTGTAGGGGGCGTACAAATGCAACTAACAGCCGTTAACAATGCAGTGAATCTCACTTCATAGCTATAGTAGACATCCTCTCACTCCGTCAGAATGGAGATGGACAGATTTGATGTTAAAACCCCTGGAATACTTTTCAGTGTAACAACAACACTATAAAAACAGCCCAGTAAAAGTAAAAGTCTTACAAAAAGGATTCTGTTTAAAGAAGCAACATTTAAGACGTCCTCATTGTAGGAAGATTCTCCTATGATTGGATTCTGCGTTATTATTCTGCCTTTGCACATAAAAGCTGTCAACAAGTAGAGGAGTGGATAGTTTAAATCTAACAATGTAGCTAATCTGAGTTATGAGGATAGATAAACAAAAGTTTATTTTACAATTTGTTTTGTAGAAATGTTCACAAAGGTCATCGTGAAATCATCAATTTTATTCTATAAACTCTGATCTGTTTTGGAAAAAACAGATGTAAGATTTAAATACGTTTAATCAAGGTGATACAAAAGAAACAAAATACAGAAAAAAATAACAGCTTGATAGTCACAAAATCGGATTTTTGAATAAACTGTACAAAATATATGCTGTCTTAGTTGTGTTTAAATCATTTTTTTGATGTAAATGTGTCCTGAATTTTGTGTATTAGGTTTTCTGAAAAGTTGTGTTCTATGATTCATTCTTCTTATTTGTTTACAGAAACTCTGCTCTCATATAATTTAGTTTTATTCTTATATTTTTCAGACTTGTCCTGAGCCTTATTAAATAATGTCAGTTTGAAAAGAACAGCGTCGCAATGAAATGTTATTTTTCTAAAAATCTTTTATATTTTGTTTAATCTTTTTATTTTGCTTAAATATTTTTCCTTATTATCTTCCTTAAATTTATATTTTAGTTTCAATCTTTTGTAATGAGTTGTTTTCTGAAAGGCTTTTCCTATGTTATTATATTCATTATGTTTATTTTACCCCCTTGTCAGATTCAAAGTGAATAAGGTCACCAATCTTAATTACTACCGTAACCCATACAGCTCAATTATTGATCTTTATGACCATTTATGTCTACAATATAATGTTATCTTTTACTTTTCTGCACTAATTCTAATTCCAATTAATATGAATAGTTATTCTGAATCTAAAACATTTTAACAGTAAATGCATGTTTATTTTTTCCATTAGGTGTTAGGATTACTTGCTGTTTGCTGGGAATGTGGGTGCATTTGTGTCTGTTGTTTACCTCGCGTCTGTGCAGGGCGTGACCGGCAGGAGCTGCGCCAGATGTTTCCCATCTGCTGTAATCAGTTCCAATCAAGCGCTGGAGCTTAAAAGAGGAGCGGCTTCCTAAGACTGGTATCAGTTTGTTAACTCACCTAGTGGGGTAAACAGTGCTCCTCAGAATCTACTGATTAGCTGGAATTTATTGTTGTGCCTTAGGCTCTGCATACACAGAAAAAAATGGGTATAGTTTCAAAAACAGTCTGGAAAAAACGGCATGACAATGCTAAAAAATGTTGTCCACATGGATTCACACGAACTGGTATAAAATGCAGTAGTACCTATGCCGAGCTCACTGGTGGCGCTGTGACACTGCCAGAGTAACACAGAAAGAACACTGAGCATGTGCAGTCAACCCCGTGGCTAACATGTCAAATCTAGCTTCAAATGATAGTTTTATTCGAGAAGCATTCCTATATTTAACTCTCCATTGCCTGATCTCCGCAATATAGGAATGGGGCTGAGACGTCATCCACTGAGGCAAAATGCCAAAGAGCTGATTGAGCTGAAATGAGATGATCACATTTGGTGGAAAAAGAGGGATGCTTGCAAGCCTCAGAACACCATAACAAATGCGAAATATCAGGGTGGTTGCATCGTTGAATGGTGTGTTTTGCTGCAGGAAGGTTGGTGCACAAAATAGATGATAAGAACATTTTCTGTAAATGTTACTGCAACATCTTCAGACATTAACCAGGAAGTTAAAGCCTGGGTACTAATGAGCTTTCCAAACTGAAAGCCAGATTTGGTACAAAGTGTCACCGTGTTTTGGAAAGCCATAAATCATAAATATGTGGGCGAAGCTGAGAGGCCTGCAGACCTTACCTAGTTTCACCAGACATAAAGGGATGTACCCGTCATGCGGTTTAAAATGAAACAGTTTTTTACATTTTCAGTTAAAGCTATCACACTTTATAAATCTCTTTCCGTCCCCTATCTTATGTAGAAATGAGAATGGATACGTCCAAGAAAAAAGAAAAAAAAAACTATGAATAGAGCTGGGTATCAATCGGTTCTATTGCGATTTTCAAGAGGAAAAGTCGATTATTACGATCTGATTAATTCTGATCCAGTTCGATATAGATATAGGTCTGTGTTATTAAAAACGTATTTTTGATTTGTTATTATATGCCTTTAATTCAATAATTTAACACTGGGTAATAGTTTACCATGAAAAAAACAGTTTTAACACTTTCGGAACTAACCCTTAAAAAGGCTGTCTGGATTTGTAATTTCTGTTTTAGCTGTAAAAAAGAAAAAGAAAAAGAAGGGCAAACTATGTTAAACAATTAGACCGATTTTTGAACTTTTGAATCGATTAGAATTTTTATGGGAAACGATTCAAAATCACTTTATCGGTTTCTTTCCAACACAGCCGTATCTACGAATCCTAATAACAGAAAAAAACTGATTCTTCTAAAGCTCTTGAACTCTCAACAAGAGGGGATAAAAAGGAGTGTGAGTGGCTTCACTAAAACAAATTTAGGCAACAACAGGCTCTTCTCTCGATTCCCACTCTAACTCGCCCTGCAAGCTGTTTTCCCCTGGCTGTTATTTAAGCTGTGTCTGCTGGCAGGGCGGCCTGGGTTCAGACAGCCGGCTCTGAGCGAAACACGGGAGCCCGTGTCTTCCTCTGTGTCACACTGCATAAAATCTGGGTTAGCTGGAGCGCAGCACCCAGGGGAGGCACTTTCTCTCTTTCTCTCATCCCTGACACGTCTTCCTGCCAAACGGACACGGGAGGCATTGGAGGAGGAGAAGGAGGAGGAAGAGAGTAGTCTCAGCACAGCAGTCCAAAATATGTCAGGGGGGTGACCCGCAGCATTCAGCTTCCTGGCTGGTTTCGCCCCCTCTTTTCATTTTGCAGTCACATAGTGAGACACATGCACAAATATGACTGCAGATAATAGGGATGAGGCTGTACCAGCTGCACAGTAAGTGAGCACGTCTTGCCAGCCTTTCAGTCTGGCACTCGCTGGCACCTCAGTGGCCAGGGCCTCAGTGTGTGAGGTAGCGGGGAGGGGAGGGGGGGTTGGGGGGGTGCCTCCAGACACACACTCGTTGCTCTTCCTCGTCGCACACACACACACACACCACTGATCTCCTCTGTGCCTCTTGCCGTGCACCGTTTCCCGCTGTCTTCTTGGCAGATGTTTGGCTTGGATCGGGCACAGACAGATTCCTCCCCTCCCGTTTCGCAGGAGCCGAGCCGGAGCGGCTCAGGCACCTGTTGCAGCAGGCCGGGCGTAAATGATGCTGGATCAGCTGGCCTGGGAAGAGGAGGGAAAGATGCGATGAAGGTCATAAATAGGATAAGTGTTTGAGCATTGCTTACCTTGTTTAAATCAACCTTAACAACCCCCCTTGTAAACAGCAGATTGACCCCAAGGTGACCTCTGAGGCCTCCCTCTGATATACTTTTGTCATATGTTCTGGAGCTTTGCTATGACCTTAACTCCAAATAATCACTTGTAAACATATATGAAGCTTCAGTGAATTTCGTTTTCTTTTTACGTTTTTCTCCGTTTTTACCTGTGTATATTTAGCGGTAGCTCATATCTTGTTGTTGTCTTCCATTTTAAGCCAGAAAAAATGTCATTTAAAGTTGCCACGAAGGTTTCAAAATGACTATTGCACAGGTTACAATCTGTGATCTATATAGCTATACTCTTTTCCCAAATGTAAGATCTAAAATGGGCAGGAAAGCATTGTGTTTTTAGCAGCTAATGCATGGCTTATATGACAAAATAAACTTCAGCTTCAAACCTTTTTATTTTTATTTTGAATGAGTTCAGAGCTATAATACATGTGTTTTTGATGCAAATAGGTAATAATGTTTGTATTATTATTGTTAATTGCTTGTAATGTATTTATATTGATGCCTTTTTGACCAAGGTTTCCATTCGAAAATAAATACTTGTTCTTAATGGTATTAATGTGGTTAAATAAGGGTTATAGCTTAAATAAAAGAACAATTTCCCAAGTTGTGAACTCCTGACAGAGCACTGTTCAATTCATCACTCTGAAATTGAAAGAATATTCCCTGCAAATATCCCAAGATATCCCTTTCCATCTGGACTGACGGGTTGGACATCGAGAGCATTAATCAGAGTATAGCAGCCAAGAGGCTCACGGTAAAAGTGGAGGAGCTTTTACGCACAGTGGTGGCAGCATCATGCTAAGGGGGATGGTCTTGTTCTGAAGTGGCCATAGAAGCTCAGAGGGAATGCCAGTCTCTAGATGTACAAAGACGTGCAGCACTGCAGCTAGAGGTGGCTCTGAAACGTATTCACTCAAGGTGAGGGGGTTAAATAAAAATGGATGCCACACTTTTCAGATATTTCTCCGTGAAATATTTGTTTTAAGAAAATCATATCTCATAAAATCCCACTAAAACTCACATTAGGGTTGTGAATGTTACAAAACGTAAAAAGATTCAAAAGGTATTCAACTTCCGGATGTGTTTTTTTTTTTTTACTCTGACAATGGCTGAGTGCACAAAGGCAGTCAAAAATAATAATTTAATGGGGAAAAAAAAGTGCCCTGAGCAGCAGCAGCCACTGAGGGGGGCTGTCTATGGAGGGATTCCCATGGCCTTACTGCCATCCAGCTGACACATCCCGCCGCTAATGAGAGCTCAGATTTACAGCTCAGAAACCATCTCTGCGCCTGTTTCAGACCTCTGCATGACTCTCACACTCGCATCTTAGCGCTCTGCCATGCTCGCCGCGGCCGTGCCTCACAGTGAAAACATAGTTTTGCATTTCACCAAAACACTTCAATCCCCACCACAAGCAGTTAATTTTTTAAGCAATACAATCTGATGTAAGTCTGGGCATGGCTGCGGCAGATTTTTTATTTTTTTTCCCAACCCAACCTCGCCCCCCTTCCCTTTCTTTCTCTCTCTCTCTCTTTCTGGATCCCTCCCCAGCACTCACTAATAGACTCGTGAGCGCGCACACGCGCAAACACCGCTGCTCCAAAATATATTTTGTTAGGCTATAGCCAGCCGTGTTTGTGTGCGTGTGTGTGTGTTGGGGGGGGGGGGGGGGCAGGAGAATACATTTGATATATTTGTGTCGGGCTCTGCAATGCAGACAGTGTGTGATCTTGGCAGTGACACTGACAGAACCGGTTTCGTGACTGAAACTGGACTTGGGGGAGACAGAAAGAGAGGGAGAAAATTGGGGTTAGGAAAGGAGGAGGGGGGGCAAACCGAGAAGAAACAAACAAGTAACAATGTAACTTACATGCAGTCACACACCCCTTTTTTCTTGTAACGATGTGTACGTTTTTAACGAGGGAGGGGGGGCGCGCAGAGGGAGAGAGACGGAGAGAGATAGAGAAAAAGGGAGGGGGGTGCGTTCTGAAATAATATAGTCAGCCATTTTTTATGTAAGGGGATTTTTTTTCTTATTGGGGGGGTTGTTAAAAAATAAATATAAGAGGGCGGCCATCTTTGTTGCTCTGCCTTAGTGTAAAATATTCCAAAACGCCCCCCTACTTTTCTCCCGTGCCGATTTGAATATTAAATAAATAACACTCCACCCGCTGCAAGAATTACAGCTTCGTTGTTTTGTGTTGTATTTTTATTTTATTTTTAAACACTGAACACGAGGACGGAGCCGCCAATGACAGAAGGAATATAATAATGTCCTCTCCTCTCCGCTCCTGCGAGGAAGACGAGGGCATGGTGGTTAATTCCGAGGGAGGAGATTTTGATGAAGAAGACGACGAGGACGACGGACAGCTGGACGAGAACGCAAGCGACATAAACTCGCCGGCGGCGCCTCGGGAAACTGCAACGCCACCAGCCGCGCCAGGTACGGTAGACTAGCTGCTAAAAGATGAAGAAAAAAAAGGACAGGGAGGGGAAAAAAGACAAGCGGGACAGGTCGGGGTCGGGAACGCGCGGAAAACCTCGCAAAAAATATTAAAACTCACTTTAAAGCTTGAAATTGTTTTTTATTTACAACAGTAGCCTTGTTATCCGAGCTATCTCTATCCGACTGTACAGTAGAGTAGCTCGGGTGCGCGCGCACACACAAAAAAACGCAACACGAAATAGTTTGCAGCACCTAAATGTCAATTGGGTGCCATATTTGTAGCTAAATATAAAGACAGAGCGACTAAAAACCCCGGTTCGCTCTCCATACTTCCTCCTTCTAACCACTTCACATCCCTATAAAGTTTAACCAAACTCGCCACAGCGAACTCGCAGATCCATCCTTCAGAAAGTTGCAGTTAAATTCCCCCCTCCACCTCTTTTCTATGACAGCAGCACCCTGACATGACAGTCGGGACACATGCAAATGAAGACACTGGGCTACCGCAGGGGTAATAAGGTCGCCCTGGAGGTGCAAAAAAGCGGTTTTAAACAAGCAAAACAAAAACATGGACTCCCCCGCCGGAGGCTACATGTTTGATACCCAAGGAGATGGTTTCGCAGTGCAGTCAAATGAGGCAGAAACTGAACCACAGTATCTTCATCCACCGACAGGTCGAAACAAGTCTCATGTCTGTCCCAATTAGTTAAGGCAGCTTAATGGCGACTTTATTAGGTTTGACGAGTGTAGCTGTAGCGTCTGTGATTAACAAGCTGGTTATTCTGGAAGTTTCTTCTCTCAGTGAACTTGCACTTTGCACTGAACGTGAACTAACGGTCGGTTGGCCATCCCCCGACGGCAAATCTAAAAGAAATTGCAATATTTGCTTTAAATTAATCATTAAGATGAGATAATTGTGATACTTTGTTATTGTTAGTATTAACACGTTAGTGGAGGTTTTAAAAAGGAAGAAATGTAGGTGTTTTTGCGAGCTGAGATGGTTCTAATTTCATGAATGAACATAACAGAGCAATCCTCCATTGCTTTGTCTTTATCGCCGCTGAACCGTGCCAGACAGATAAATGAGTGTTCGTGTCGAGGACTTTAACCCGCTGACGACCCCTCTCAGCGGCCACAGCGGTGGTCTCGGTCCCCCTCCTTCTCTACCACCACCACCACATCTCCTTTGGGGATTGCAGAAGTCGTTCCAGTTCACTGCACTGGTGGGCCTCTCTGGATCACCGAACCCTGCGTGCGTGCAGCGGCCGCCCCCCGGCGTTTCTTCGGCGGACCGCACTGCTGCACGGCTAGGCGGGAAGCGAGGAGGCTTGGGAGTGATGTGGAGGAGGGAGGTTGTTGTTCTTGCTGCTGCGCACTAACAAAGGCGGGCAGACAATAAAATCTGACAGAAGCCTAGCTTGTCAAACAGACAGTGTTTTGGCTGCGCATTAACGCTTTGCTGCGTTATTTCCCCCCTTCTTTCAAAAACAGACAGCAATCTCTCCCTGCCTGTCTTTGACTCTCCTACCTGCATAAACCCTGGTCAGGTTGCAGGTTAAATTGTAAACTCTGAGTGGTAGAACAGACAGACATCTTCACATGATTTATTCATTGAAAAGGGAAGGCATCTAGAATGAATTAGTCCTTCTCTTTTTATAGTTTCCAAATATGTAACAGAGGCTTAGTTGTGGCTTCAGTTTTTGTCAGTTTCTTTTTTCCCAGTAATCAAATTTTATGAATATAAATACAACAAACATCAGTCTCTCTTGCATTTCGTTAAATTACAACCACACACTTCAATACAGTTTATAGGATTTTATTTGACAGCCAATCAAAAATAGCATATATAGGCTACTTAAAGAATTACCAGTGTCTCTAACGGCTTTCGCCCACATAGAGACTAATCTTGTAATATTATTCTACGTGGATATGCTATGATTTAAATCACTATGGTCTCTGTACACCTGCAAGTCTCCATCCAATTCTGTCATCAAGTATGACCCTCTCCCCTGTCCCGGCTGAAGGAAAGTATCTCCACACCATGATGCTGCCACCACCATGTTTCACAGTTGTGGTTGTGTGTTCATGGTGATATGCCACAATAGTTTTCCCACACTAGTGTTTTGCATCTAAACAATTTGTTCAGTATGGATCTTATGCGACTAGAGGACATTGTTTCCTCTAAATGCCCTGTGGTAAGCCTTTAATAGTACAGATTATACTTTTTTTGGTCAACAATAGCTTTTATTACCACTCTTCAACAACGGTCAGACGTGTGTCTGTTTGATAATTAGGAGGCTGCTGAAAGAAGATGATTGCACTGGATTTTTATCAGTTTTATTATTTTATGTTATGTGAAATATGTATCATTAAAAGGCATTTCATGTTGTGACAATAACCTGACAAAACTTTTGCGAAGTGCTGTATAGCTTATTATCACTGACTGTATTGCCATAAACCAGTAATCCCTGGTTTGTAGCATCTGCTACTAGCATCCAGGTCTCCTTAGAGCTCCTCAGTTGAACTAATTCAGCAAGTGTCACAGTTCAGATAAGGCCAAAGGTCGCTGAGACCTCTGGGGCTACATCATTCAGTCTTTGGTTGCGAGTAATTAAGTTCAGCAGGGATTAGTTGGTTTACCAGGAAGCGTTTTGACAAGATTACTCAACTCAGTCCGATAGCTGTTGTTCCTTTTTACGCTCTCTTGAACCCAGATGACGACCCGGAGGTATCAGACCGAGAGGTCCCGTGCAAGAAGAAAGGCCGGCCCAAGAAAAGGAAGGACACAAAGAAGAAAGAGAAGGAGGGGAAACCTGTCAAAACAAAGAAACGCAAGAAGATTGTAAGTTTAGTGTGTTATGCATGCAGCTTTAAATACTATTTTCACCTGTTTGCACTTAAAAAAAAAAAGTCCCATCTCACACTCAGGACAGCGATGTAGAGCAAAACTCGGAGAGAGAAAGAGACTATGGCGAAAACTCAGACAGTGTGGCCAGCGATTATGGCTCTGGCAAGAAAAAGAAGAAACATAAAGAAAGGAAGGAGAAGAAAACCAAGAAAAAGAAAAAGGATGATGGAGACAGAGACAGTAGCCAGGAGGAAACAACTAAAGTAAAGATGCTGATTTGCCTCTGTTGCGTATTATTGTCAAATTGTCTTGTGAGTGGGGGATCTGACATGTTTTTCTTTCCGACTGGTGGTTTTCCTTCTCAGCAGCCGATAGAGCAGAAAACGTCCGCCCAGCTGGCAAAGGAGTGGGGCCTGGAGGATGTTGATCATACCTTCACAGAGGACGACTACAGGGAGCTCACAAACTATAAAGCCTTCAGCCAGTTTATGAGGTATGGATACTTGTCTTCTGGCCTAAGATTAACATAGAGCTTTTGGTTGAAAGTGTGGGGGACATTAAGATCCGCTACAGTACTGTGAGGGAGTTATGCTCCATATGCTTTCTCAGTTATGTTTGTTGAACAATTGAAATGCTCAAAAAATGTCACCCCAACTTTTAGAGTATTATCAATGTATTTTGAAATGCTTTAATTGTAATAATACATAATATCCTTGGAACTTTAATGAAGTCCTAAAAATGCTTGAAATCATGGTTGGATTGCCTTTGTTGCAAATTAGAATAGAATAGAACAATCCTTAATTGTCCCACAAGAGGAAATTCGGTTGTAACAGCAGAAAAGCGAGAACAGAACAAACAAGTGAGGAAAATATGTACATTATCAACATAGTTACAAAACCACAGTACTGTGCAGTTATTAAAGATACAATTATGGATAACGTGGCATACTCCAGGTTTTAATGTGGAACAGAGCAAGTACCTTAAAGATGGTTAAATAATTAAAAATATTTCGAAATGAGTACATGTATACTTGTGCTTGAATTGATTGTTGCCCAAATTAATATTTACATCGTTAATAGTTTCATAAAGAAAACTTACAAAGATTTTCTACCTATCTCAATCTTCTGTTCCATCTTTACTATTCTAAGCAAAGAAAGACTCAAAAGCTGGTAGATTGGATTCCTCAAAGACTAACTCCCTTATACAGCTCTCATTTCAACATGTTTAATCTCAATGTTGAAAACTATATCTATGTTGTGGTGAAGAAGGGGTATAGCTATTTACCATAGTTGAAACCTTCAAAAAAAGAAAGCTGTAGCAAAATACATGTTATTTTGTCATCTGTGGAGATGCTAGCAACAATGTTGTTAGTGGTAGAACTGTTGGAGAGTTGGACAGACATAAAACCGTAACTATTTGTGGTTTCTTTTTATATTAACGCTAGTATTTGCAGTGCAGCACAGCAAGCTGCTGCGGCAAGTTAGAAAAGTTAATCAGAATCTTGCTATTGTTAGGTCTGGTTCAAACTCAAATGCCTTTGCTAATTCTTTTAGTTTTAAATTCTAACAACATTTTCCTGGGGTGGGTTTTGATTCTAGCACTAAAGGTGTAGCTTATCTATTTCTAATGCTTTCCAAGCTTACCCTCTGCACAGCACGGGAAAATCAAATGTTCTGTTCATTGCATATATTGTCTTGAATTTACCACAGGGCTACATCTCTCCTTGAAAAATGTGTCTTCCTTCAGGGGTTGCGTATTTTCCGTATATGACCGTTTTTTTTGGGTTTTTTTTATGGTGACAAAAAAATTGAAGGCTGCTCATCAATTTTACAGATTAGTATTCACACCTCTGAACACTTGGTGCAAATGCACAGATATTTTCAACATAAGGACGGAGTACAGGTATTTGAAACAATTAAAGAAAAGATTATCATGAGAGCATCATCTCAGACACAGACACCATATTCAGTGCATCTCGCTAACCAGGAGCTTACTGCATCCTTAAAAGTTACTAAGGCTTTGTAACGCGACTGTGGGCGGTGTGGCTGGTTAGACGTGCTCCAAAGAGCCTGATGTTTGCCAAACAATGGCGCTTGCTGCTGGCTTTCCTCACGCTTGTATTCCTCCCTGAAACAATAGTTTGCGGGTCAGGAAATGGTTCACTTAGAGCACATATGTTAAACTCAAGGCCCATACGCCAAATCCGACCTTCTATAGCTAATAGTCTGGTCCTCTAGACTCTCGGTTATAGAACCTTCAAGATAAAAGTTTTGTGCTTAAATATTATTTTATCAAATCAGTTCATATTTCTACAGTGCCAAATTAATAATAGATTTTAGGAAGTACTAATCCAATACAGCTATTTTTTTCAACTTTTTTTTTCATAGGTTGCTTTATCAATACAGTTGCTTCAACGGGCCTGTAAGACAATTTCTGATCTTGGTGTGGCACGAAATGAAAATCAGTTTTGACACCCCTGGTTTAGAGAGTGTTTTTGACTTATGATCCTTTAAATTGGAGGAATGTTTCCTCCTTTTTAAAGTTTAACTGATATGGCGCTCAATTCTGGTCCTCATTGCTGTGGAGTGCAGATTTGGCCTTCAGAGCAACATCTAAACCTCCACGAGAAGTTATCGGTCTGAGGCAAAAATCCAAAACCTTTTTGATAACCTCTATATCAATCCCACGATTTGATAATGCAAAAATTGGTGCACATTTCGGTTCCAAGTGGAGCCGGAGAAACTGGTTTGACTGCATATTCAGGCTACAGCAGGTATTCGTATTTTAAGAGCAGTCTTTCAGAGTTCCATGTTCAGCTTGTGTGGATTGAATATTATATAAAATGAATAAAATAAAACCCACTGTTGATTATGTATTAAAATACTATCATATTTAAAACGTGACAGGTAAAAATTAATTATGAGCGCATTGTTTTGATCCGCCGACAGACAAAAAACACTTCTAGCGGTACGTCTGCTTCCAGTGCACCTGTTAATGGGTCACTTTTAAGGCCGATTTAACATAGAAACAGCAAGAAACTCCAAATAGCTGCATTGAACAACAGTTTCCTTATAAGGACTCAAAAGAATGTAAAGACATTGAACCCAGATGAAAAAAGATCCTATTTACTCACAGTCACTTTTAACCCAGTTTAGTTACATCTGGTTGGTTCACTCCGTGTCTTTGTAGTTTGGAATAAAATTATAAAAAAAAAACAGCTCTGAGGTTGCAAAAAGCAGGGAAAATAATGTGTTTTATCCTATTACAAAGCGTCACTGCTTACCCTGTGGTAAAATAAGGCAATGCTTGTAGTCTGATAGATTTCTTACCCTCTTCAGAGAATCTACACGATACTGTGAGTTTTATGTGAAACTCATATGACAGGACGAGTTAGAATGCTTAGATTTTCCAATCGCATCAATAATAATTATAACAGCAGCAGCAAAACAGTACAACTTGGTCTGGCTTCTGTTAAGTGCTGCTATGTCAGCCTGAGGCTCAGGCTGTGCGGGTAACTCTTACCTGTGTTGACTTGGACAACATAAATAAGCTACAGTACCGTGTTTGTGCTGGGGATTCTTGTGGTCGTTGGGATTTGGTTGTCTTGATTTCATTGAGCCAAACCCGAGCTTGTCGAAACATCGTAAAACGCAGGAGTGGAGAATAAGGTTTTGGGTTCCTGCATCTTGATGAATCTTCTCCCCCAGGCCGATGATTGCCAAGAAGAACCCGAAGATCCCCATGTCAAAGATGATGACCATCTTGGGGGCCAAGTGGAGGGAGTTCAGCTCCAACAACCCCTTCAAGGGCAACGCCGCTGCCATCGCAGCAGCCGCTGCCGCCGCCGCCATCGCTGTTGCCGAGCAGGTCTCTGCAGCCACGGCCTCGCCTGAGCCGCCGCCTCAGCCGCCGCCGATAAGAAAAGCAAAGACGAAAGAGGGCAAAGGTCAGTGGTGACTCTGGGTCTTCCATAGTCTTCCAGTCGTTGCTTTTGTTGTGTGTTATCATTAGAAGTAGAGAACTGATATTTTCTGCTTCTATTCAAACGCTGAGTTTTGTTGATTTGTTCACCAGGTGATTGATCAATCCATTTCCAGTTTACATTACATGACATCTAATTATCTGCGCAGGTCCAGGATATAAAAAGCGCAGTAAAAGTTCCCGAGTGCCGGACAAGAAGAAAGCCATTGCTAAGGCTAAAAAGATGGCTCCCATCCGCATCAAACTATTACCCATCGCTGGGAAGAGGAAGAAGAGCTGCTCTGTGAGTTCAGTGTTGATATTCTGCCTAAACCGATGAAGATAAATTGCCCCTTTTGTTGTATTCGTTGAGCTCTTTTCCTCTCGTTTGCTTCTTTCACTCACTCTGCCCGCTTCTGTTTACTGCTCCGCCAGAGCGACGACATGGACGAGGACGAGTCTGAGCAGGAGGACTCCAGTGTTCACAGCTCCTCCATTCGCTCTGACAGCTCGGGCCGAGTGAAAAAGAACAAGCGGGGACGGCCCGCCAAGAAGAAGAAGAAAAGTAAGGATGGAGCTGCTGGTAAGACAAAAACCACATAAACTACGATGAGTCTATGCGTCTAGAAGCAGTCTCTGTGTCCAAACTCATCTAGGAATCCTTCTGCTCTTTATAGCTGTTCTCTATGGAGCTCATTTTTGCGTAAACGAGGCGATTCTTTCAGAACGTTCCAGATGAAAACCTTTCTAATCAGCTGTTTTACAAAACAACAGACATGGAGCGGTTGACTGCATCATTGCTTACATAGGTTTGAAATCTTACGGCATCAAAAATCAACAACGTTGTCGATCATCACGTTCCTATATTTGAACGTCCTGGCATTGAGAGGCCAGAGGAAGTGCTGAGGTTACTGGATCTGCCTGTAGCTGTATAGTTCACAGTGTAACACAGCACTGCCTCTCCCCCATCAGTTGATCTTCCTTACCAAGCAGCTGGAAGACCAAAAGTTACTATAGGTTTCTCTTGCCTACAAAAATTGGGACATCTGGTTCTTTCGGAAACTAAAGGAGCATCAACCACATGACGGTTTTTGAGGTGATGCTGCTTCAAAATTGCAGTTGGTAGGATACAGGCTGGCGACACGAGCAAGAGCATGACTGCATAACCGGCTAATACCAGCTTGTTAAACTCGATAAAAATCAGAGCGATATAAATGTACAAAGTTCTGCACAATAAGCACAAGATTTATCTGATAAGTTGCTGAAGTCTGTGAATCCAGATGAAAACAATGAAAAGTAGTTTAAAGATATCATTTTCCTGATTCTGATAATCCTAATGTTTTACATTATTTGAGCATTTTTTGGGAATATTTGTTACAGTTCTGCTTTTATGCAATCAGTTAGATTGTATTAAACCTAGTTTTTTACGTGCTTGTGTCAATGCATTGAAGTCACAAAACTGGCATTTTTCTTAACCGTGCCATTCTTCCTTTACATAAAAATGAACATGTGACAATGTAGCAGAGTGAGCCGTCAGCTGAAAGGACATCGACAGGTCTCCAGAGGTTTCTATAGCATCTTGGGAAAATTCAGTCTCTTGGATTATTATTGTCATTCAGAAATTAACAAGGCTGGTATTAATCTGAGTTGCAGTTATGCAGAGTTGTTTTAGTTACAAACTCTTCCTCAGAGACTGGTTATTCCAAATATGGAGAGAATATGGTCCTCACTGCCTTTATTTTATGCCACATTTGCAGGGTTCCCACGCGTCCTGGAAATCCTAGCAAACGAGAAACCAATTTTCCAGTCATGGAAAACACACGAAAAATTTAAAAAGCAAAAGTAAAATGTCCTGGAAATAATTTCCCTCCTTGTGGATGAACGTAAAGGGGTTACACATTTTACACATGATTGTCTGTTTTCCGCTGCCTTCAATGGGCAATATTGGCAGTAGTGTTTGTCTGTTTTCATTTCTGCATCTAGCCAGCATAGCACTGTGACGCTACCAACCAATCAAATTGCATATTGCCTTAAAACAATTCCGCTTCCCAGTGTTTCCATCTGCGTGTTTGGCTAGATTTGTTGATATTACAGACCCAAATAATGATTAATATCTACCTTGAATCTTGTTCCCGGCTAACTGGACTAACCTAAAATACTGGAAGAACAAAATGCAAAGCTTGGATTATACGATATATACCAGTATTTTACCCTAGTTTGTCAGAATATTTAACTTCAGATCCATTTCATTCACCAGTAGGCTAAATGGATTTAGCATTTTAACACATTTAGCTTTGCAAAAGGTACATCCATTTCAGGAATATAATTGACAACATTTAGTAACAAAGATTCAATAAATCAAAATAATTTGATTCAAAGTAGAGTCAAAAACACAACTCATCAGTTTATGCCATTATGTATAACATATGCATAATGTGCCTTGGTGCGAGTAGATGCAATCAATTTAAAAGTCTGATAAAAGTTACGATTTTCTAATGTTGGTAACGGAATGGGAATACAGCTTGACTGTGAGTGTTTGGACTTTTAAACTGATATTAGCACGTAAAATAGCAGTGCACGAACTAAATTCGAGAATAAATTCAGTTTTAATTGTGTTGCATTGCAAGTTGAGGAAATCAGGTGGCAATTGTGAAAGACAACAATCTTTGCTCAACTATAATACACATATAAAGGTATAGATACAATATCATGTCTGTTTCAAAATATATCCCAATATGATAATATCAGTATATCACCCAGACATAGTTGGGATAACTTTACTTGTACTGTAGATGCTGAAAAAGTGTTGAAAGTGTCCTGGAAAAGTTCTGGAAAATCCTTTCAAGCAGAGTGGGGACCCTGATTTGCTCCCTCTTTCTGTGCCCAGTCATTTATTAAAATAGTTTAGCTCTTTAGTTGCTTGTTTAAAATGATATAAATTGCAGCCATGAGACAGAAATGTCATCTTCTGTCTTTATGTTCCATCCTATCCATTCATCTAAGTTCTAAATTATTCCTAGCTGAAGAATAGGCTCGTATTTGCTGCACTGGTTGGACCCTCTCTTGATATTTTACTCGGTTTTCTGCTAACATTTCTCTGTGGTCTTTTTTTCCTGAATGCCCACCAATTTTTTGGACTTTTTTCTCTGTGCTTTTTCTAATTGTTTCAGTGAAATGCAACGTTTTGTTCTTGCTTATGGTTCGTGTCCAATCTTCTAATAAAGCCTTGTTTGTGTTGACACTGATTGGGAAAATATCACATCTATAAACTTTAGGGTGGTGAGATTTAAAACGGTTGGTCAGGACGCATTTTTCATGCCTCAAGTTTCTTTTATACATCCATTTTAGTCTGCTATATTTAAAAAATAATATTAAGGAACATTTTGAAAATGAGATCCACATACTCGCATGACAAATAAAGACACTAATCCTGTGTTAACACACACCATCATATTTTTAAACAATAAAATGTTTATGTTTGCTTACCAGACTGCTCTGTTTGGTTACATTTTTCAGGTGTAAATGAATTTCCTGAATGTTTCACATTAATTTGTGTTCCTTTTTCCAGTTGCAGGTGAGGAGGAAGGTGACGGCTATGAGACGGATCACCAGGACTACTGTGAGGTGTGTCAGCAGGGCGGGGAGATCATCCTTTGCGACACCTGTCCTCGAGCGTACCACCTTGTTTGCCTCGAGCCCGAACTCGACAAAGCCCCCGAGGGCAAGTGGAGCTGCCCGCATTGTGTGAGTACAGCATGCAGAGAGGATCGCTTGTTCTTATTCTCTGAATTTTTATTCAACTCTAAACTACATCACTCCTTCATAAATTCCCATTTCTGGTATTTAGTTCATTTTAGCCATCAAATCTGAGAATAATTACAAAACTAGTGTGAAACTGCAGCTTAAATTGTCATTCGATGTTTAAAAAAAGTCTGAAAACATTACAGGAATTTTGATTTACCCTTGCAGAAAATGTTTTAAATTTAGCCACAAGGGCAGATTTAGACAAAAACTCAGATTCTGATTAGTCTAGGGTTTGTTTTAATCAATCAGATGTTAATTTTTTGGTTTGCCAGGAATCATTCCAAGCTGGTATAATTCAGGTGAGCTTTCGCTGAAAATACAAAACTGACATCCGGATATTCTCCTTCAGGATTTCTGGAATGGAACAGAATTAATGGAAAATATTCCCAGACCATCACACTACCTCCTCCGTGTCTGACTGCATGTCCTTTTTTATTAAACTGTGTATGCCAGGCAAAACAGGACCCACCCCTTCTGTAAAAGTTGTTTCCTGGCAAATATGAGAGTAACCTTTGTCTTTGTTTTGGTCAGCATTGGTTTTGGTCTTTGAGCTCATACATGGAAAGCGTTTTGCTCAGTCTTTATTTGTAATTGTTGAATCATGAACTTTGACCTTAACTAATGCAAGTGACGTTAGGATGTTGGTTTTCATCTATTTGTGACCTCCTGGACGACTCTTCAAAGTTCTCTAGGGGTAAACTTGGAAGGGCGGCCGCTGCTGGGGAGGTTAACCACTGTTCAGTCTTTTCTCTATTGGTTAATTGGTTTCACCACGATTCACTGCAGTCTCAAAGCCTATGAAATGGCTTTGTAACAATGTCCAAACTGTTAGATGTTTCAGTTTCCAGAGCAGGTAAAGATCTATCTATCTCTATCGAGGATGACCGTTCATATCCTCTTACTGTAACATTTGGTTGTATTCTGAGACACTGGACCATAAAAATGGGTTACAGGAGGCAGGGGCTACATGACTCATATAGTTCTTTTTTTATACTGAGCACCCAGGAAGGTTTGACACAGAGCCTTGATCTAATTTTCATGAACTCCTTACAGAGTCTCAGAGGCGCCAGTAGAGGTCTCCTGAGCTTAGCTCTCTGACATCTCATGTCCCAGTCACATTAACACTAAGGAGAACAATACATCTCAGCCACAGCCTAGGTTCACTTTACACTTTACTTTAGCCCAAGAGTCCGCCGGACCCTTTGAGGCTGTCTCTCCCACATTCCCACTTTTGCTGCTGCCAAGTTCAAGTTAAGAGATAAAATTCACCCCAGCAATCTTTCTATAATCTTTTTCGATGTTCATTCAGGAAAAAGAGGGAATCCAGTGGGAGGCAAAAGATGAAGACTTTGAGGATTTCGAGGAGGACTGCGAGGACCGGGTGATATCAGAAGTCAGCATAGGGCTTACCACCGGCACAGAGGAGGAGGAGGATGACCACATGGAGTTCTGTCGGGTGTGTAAGGACGGCGGCGAACTGTTGTGCTGCGACACGTGCACGTCCTCCTATCACATTCACTGTCTGAACCCCCCGCTGCCCGAGATCCCCAACGGGGAGTGGCTTTGCCCACGATGCACGGTCAGTTCACTTTGCATGAAACACGTCACTTTAACTCATTGTCTACATCGATTAGCTTCACGAAGCCGGAGATTCTTGAAGAAAAAAAAAAATTAGATCTGAGGTGTACACGTATCGATGCTGCAGTGTCCGCCAATCAAAGGAAGGGTCCAGAAGATCCTCCACTGGAGATGGGGCGAACCTCCTCCTCCCATACCCGTCCCCCCACCTCCAGACGCTCCTCCTGATGCGCCTCCACCTCCACCCATGAAGGGCAGAGCGGAGAGGGAGTTTTTCGTGAAGCTAACTAACCAGTCGTACTGGCACTGCACCTGGATCACTGAACTGCAGGTGAGATCCGTAATAACGTCCTGTACTATGTAACAAAAGTTTTTAAGATACAGATTACATAATGTGACACAAAACAAAAACCAAATGAATCCAAAAATTAGGAAGTTAGTCTCTGAAGATAATAGTGGTATAGTGTTTTGCTGAAGTATTGATTTTACGTGACAAATCAACACAAAGCAATGCATGATTGTGAACTGGAAGGAAAATAATACATAGTTTTCCAATTTTAAGAGTAAAAACCCTGAAAATGGATCAATACCCTGTAGAACCCTCATTGGCTACAGTTTCAGGTACATTCAGTATTCCTCTACCATCTATGTGTAGTAATGACACTTTTGGCATTTAAAGTAGAAGTAAAGTTTTTTTTATCCTGGATCTTATTTCTAGCATTAGGTTCATTTACTCACGCAGACACATTTGGAGCCACTTGGTGTCCTTCGGGAGAAGCTAATATCCATTCCCGATGGGGAATGGGGCAACCAAAGGGCAGCCTCTAAATTAGGCCTTATCTGCTTCAAAACTCCTTCCTTTTGCTAATGTTTTGTCATTAATCACAAGTGCTATTCCACTGTGAGTTTGGAGTGTGTCAGACGTGCTTTGTTTTATTTCTGTACTTCTCCTTTAAGCCTAGCTTGTAGTTCTCTGTCTGCATAGGTGGCAAGAAACACAAGACCATTATCTGTTGATGCAAGGGCTATCCGTAACTCAAGCAAAGACAGATGGAGTAGAGCCCAATATTTTAACCATTTGTCAAATGCAACTGAGAGGGCATATCTGTGATTTGTGAGCCCAACATCATATCACCAGGGGTCTCATTTATAAAACATTGAGTAGAATCCCTACTAAAAGTGTACGTACGACCAAAACAAAAAGTTTGCGTACGCCAAAACGATTTCTGATTTATAAAACCATGCTTACGCACAGGTGTAAGCAATTTCCCTTTATAAATCACGGTCTTCTTGGAAGTTTGCGCACGTGAATTTGGCTCATATCCCGCCCTGAACACGCCCAAATCTCGCTATAAAAGGTCAATGCAAAGCAGGACATGAATATTGATGCATATGAAGAAGAGGGGAAATATGGCAACAACAAAAGAAAAACAAGAAGAGAAACTTTACGGAGATGTTGATTGAAGTGCTAGTGGGTGAAGTGGAGGCTAGAAGAGACATTTTATTTGGTGGACACAGCAGCGGTGTCACAAATAAAAGGAAGAACTGTGAGTGGCAGCATTTGGCGTCTGCAGTTCAGACTGTCAGCGCAACTGACAGCACGATACCCGAAATAAAAATTTTAAAAAAGTGGTCGGACCTCAAGTTGAGGGGAAAAAAAACAGCACTTGCCTCCCACCGCCAGAGTGGGTCTGCTACTGGAGGGGGTACGTGTACACCCGAGCTGACACATTGCTACCTTAAATGATACAATAAAAATTTTACATCCTGGCCGATCCTTGCTCCCTGGGTGAAAGCTTCCTGTCGAGGAGTAGGCGGCTGTGGGTCGGGGTTCTCATGCTGGGGAGGGGGTACGCCAGGAGGGAGGGGAATTTCCTCGGATGGGGCCCTTATAGTAATATGGGTGCAGTCAATTGCGCCGATTATGTTTGGGAACCCGGACATTGCTGCAAATTGCATCTTAATTTCAGCCTGCTCCCCCACAGTATATGGAAACGTGATGTATCGCCTGCTCATCTTAATGATTCCATCCAAGACTGTAGGCATTATTGCGCTCAGGGCAGATTATTCAATTTATTAATTGGCACAGAGTCCCGGCCCTTTTATCTGAGTTTAAGGTTTTGAGATAAATTTTATGTATCTATTTTAATATTGAAAAATGTTTTTAGAAGAGCTATAGCTCACTAAGCTCACTAAGCTACAATATAGATATCATTGCTTGTTTGGATGTTTATGATAATATGAATCCATAATAAATGCTTAGTGTGAGGTGAAATGATATGCGTGAGAGGAGTAATATGCAGTCTGGCTGCAGTTCACCACCTCACCAACTGCGTCGTCGATTCGGGTCAGAGTTGGCGTACAGGTTCGCACATTATCCCGTCAAGTCTGTTTTTTATAAATCCCAACTTTTGCTTTGAAAGTGGCGTACGCCAGTTTCAGGCCCTGTTTTGTGCGTACGCAACGTTTATAAATGAGATCCCAGAACAGTGCTCTATAGTTGATTTAATTAGTAGTCAATGCAGCTTTTGAGCTCTAGTTGCTTTATATTGCTTGGCCAGTTTATCTAATCTGGGCTTTCGGCAATTTTGTGGTGTAGAGAACAATAAAAACCCACCAAAAACTTTGTTCACATGCAGTTTTAGAGTATACAATGAGCTGCACTTTTAATAAAAAGCTTTCTAGCTCAATTTAAACTATCTCTCTGTCGCGTGGATGTGCGTTTAAAAGCTGAAGTAAATTAACTCTAGTTGACCAGAAATGTCACTGAAATGGTAGGCAGACCGGCCAGAAAAAGGTCTCCCCCCCCTGCTGTCCTGGTGGGAAACTGATTTGCAACACTGACACACATATGGAGAAGTATAAAAGGAAATCGTCTCTGTCGATATGTGTGCGTGTGGTTACAAACTTGCTGACGGAGAAGTATAAACTAAGCTCTACTCTCAATTAAATTCAGGTCTGAATTTTGACTGAGCCATTTTACATCTGCTTTATAACATCACCAGAGTTCTCAAACACTGCTTCTGTTGTTATGTAAGTTTTAGATGTGTCCCTGCTCCAATGAAGTTGATTCAAATGGGTGACATGTCTATTCAGCATGAACTTATTGTTATACATAGTCCTTATGACCAAATTGTTTAATTCAGGTTTGTTCAACCAGAGAAATGCCTAAAAGTTTATCTTAACCATTCCATAGTAGCTCTTGCTTTATGCTGAAGCAGGAGAGACATTCTCATCAAGCAGGTTTAGGAAAATAATCCTCTGCTCTTTTTTTATGCATGAGCAAAAAAATTTAGCAGGAGATCGATAGGGAGATTGGTTTCGTTTCCTCAGTGATGGTTTGCTGGGAAGAGAGAGAGCTGATCGGAAAGGCAAAGTTCTCAATTTATCAGTCGGTCTACATTCCTACCCTCATCTATGGTATCCAACTCTGACTAGTGACCGAAAGAACGAGATCAAGCAGCTGAAATGAGCAGGGTGTCTGGGCTCTCCCTTAGAGATAGGTTGAGAAGCTCAGACATCCATAGTCATGTAGAGCCGCTGCTCCTTCACACCGAGAGGAGCCAGTTGAGGTGGCTCAGACATCTGGTCAGGATGCCTCCTGTTGAGGTGTTCCGGGCACGTCCCACCGAGAGGAGATCCAGAGGAAGACACAGGACATGCTGGAGGGACTATGTCTCTTGGCTGGCCTGGGAACGCCTTGGGATTTCTCCTGAGGAACCGGCAGATCGTATCGATCCATTGATTTGCAGAATTCACTCCTCCTGGATCAGCATAAAGTGATAGTAGACAGTCGCCAGCATTGTATCATCGTCTTTTTAGCAATTCCTCATACACTGAGCAAGCATGTAGTGGCAGTGGAGAGGAAAAACTCGTTTTAACAAAATGTAACCTCATGCAAAACAAAAAAATAACAGAAGCACTAATCCTGTTTGACAGAAAAGTAAGAAGTTCGAGGCAGTAGTTGCTGTTTTAGCTGCTTCACCCAGGAGAGAGACATCTTAACAGATAAGCTCTGAGCCGGTTCAAAGGGCTACAGGATGGTAGAGAGCAAATATAGTTAAGCCTAGTTTATGCTTCTCTGTTTTGACGGAGAAGGATTGACGCAACACCATTATCCGTCAACACAAGGGCTCTCCATCACCTCCACCTGGACACACGGAGTAGAGGCCCAATTTTTAACTATCAGTCTCCGTCAACGGATAGCCTTTCCATCTGATTGGTCAGTTTCAGTAACAACCAGAGATCGCATCACCAGAACGGGGCTCTATGGTCGCTGTAATCAGTAGTTAATGCAGCGTTTGGCCACTATATGCTTTATATTGAAAGGATCATTTTTCTAATCTGTTCTTTTGCCGATTTTGAACACAAGGAGGTGTAGGAAAACAACAACACAGGCTGCTGTGTTTGTTTGCATGCATTTCTAGAGGATTCAATGAGCTGCACCTTGTACTGGTCGAGCAACGCTGAAAAAACAATAGAGAATGCAGTGGAAAAGAGGAGTACTATAAACAGAAGACATCTCCATCAGTACGTCTGCGTCTGAGTGCAAATTTGCGGTCGGAGAAGCATAAACTAG
The DNA here is from genome assembly GCA_028564705.1 of Apricaphanius iberus. Taxonomy (NCBI): domain Eukaryota; kingdom Metazoa; phylum Chordata; class Actinopteri; order Cyprinodontiformes; family Aphaniidae; genus Apricaphanius; species Apricaphanius iberus. The sequence continues at coordinate 161,675 of JAPXFQ010000468.1, read as the reverse complement.
GCTTATGTCTCAACAAAAGCTCAGGCAATAGCTTGGTCTAGGAGAGTGACAGGGCCAAGTGGAATGTTAAGTTGTTGGAGTTGCTCTGTCCCGTCCCCTTCAGGAAGGTGTCACAGCAAAACAGAACGCCAGACCAGATGTAGTAGGCCAGAAAGTTCAACCTTGGCTTCTATGACCGTCTTAAGTTGTTCACATTTTCCCTGACTTGATCAGCAGATTTCACACGGGTCTCTTGGCTGCTTCTCTATTTCTGAAGGCAGTTCTTTGCACTAGATTTACTTTTGGTGTATTAGAGAAAACTGGAATATAAATCCTTAATTTACTTTTCAGATTATTTGCTTAAATAAAAAGGGAAATCCATTTGTGGTTCAAAGGGTATTACCACATTTGTCATATGCCCTTTTAAAGAGTCACAGCATTTCAAAGTACTTCAGAAACCGTAGGCAAGGGTTGATTACGCACAGACACAAACAAATCCTAAACCTTACCTCTTATTATTGCTCACATTCGTCGTTCAGCTGGAAATCTTCCACTCAGTGATGTACCGAAACTACCAGAGGAAGACAGACATGGACGAACCCCCCAGCCTGGATTACGGGTCAGGCGCAGAGGACGAGAACGGAGTTGGTAAGAGGGAGAAGAGACGGGCCAAAGATCCCCAGTACGCCCTGCTGGAGGACAAATACTACAAATACGGCATCAAGCCCGAGTGGATGATGATTCATCGCATCATAAACCATAGGTACGTGTGATTGCACCTCTGAGAATGTGCGAGACCGCTCTGTGTGACCCTGCTCACTGTCGTGCACATATTCTCCTGCCAGCGTGGATAAAAAGGGGATATACCACTACCTGGTAAAGTGGAAAGATCTGACCTATGACCAGTGTACTTGGGAGAGGGATGACATGGATGTACCTGACTTTGAAATCCACAAAGCTAACTACTGGAGACACAGGTAGGACTACACAGTCCTGTTAAGCACGCTGGCTTTGGTAGAAGGAAACACACAAACGCTGATATTAAAATGGCAAAGTGTTCTTATGCCTAGTTTTTAACTACTTTTTTTTGACGGAGACGAATTGACGCAAGCGCTGTCCGTCACCTACTATCTGTCTCCGTCAACGCAGAGCTTAATCCCTTGATTGGTGAGTTCAGCACCATCCAGAGATCGTTTCACCAGAACGGGACTCTACAGTCACTGTAATCAGTATTCATTGCAGTGTTTGGGCACTGCATGCTTTATATTGAAAGGATAATTTTTCTAATTTGGTCTTTTGGCGATTTTGAACACAAGGAGGTGTAGGAAAACAACAAAAAAGGCTGCTTTGATTGTTTCCATGAGTATTCAATGAGCTGCACTTCTAGTAAAAAGCTTTACAGCTTAATCAAAACTTACTTTATGTCGTTCATTGCTCCTTGAGGGGGAAATTCGTTCACAGACTGAAGAAAGAAACTGAAACGATGCTGCCATAGTAGGCAGATAGTAGGCATAGCCACAATGAAAAGTTAGCACCCCCTGCTGTCCTGTTTGAGAATTGATTTGCAACACTGAAAATCAAAAGAGAACGTAGAGAAAGAAACACAGAGCCATAAATGAAAAACGTCTCTGTGAATACGTCTGCATGTCAAATTTGCTGTTGGAGAAGTATAAGCTAGGCTTTACAATGAGGGATTTACTAAAAGTGTTAACTTCTGTTTTTGCTAGAATCAGGTCCTTCTGTTGAGAATAAAGAATATCATTAGCACTAACAAAGTAACAACTAATATGTTTGTTGTCATGTAACAGGGACAGCATCATCAAGGAAGATCCCGATAAACCCAGGAAGATGTCGAGCAAGGAGGGAGAGGAAGAAGAGGAGTCTCCTCCTTCGCCACTCACAGATGTAGGTGAAAGGTGGCTCTAGAAAATGTTCCTAGAAAATGTCTGCTTTCTGAACCTTTTTCTGTTTTCATATCTAAATTTTAATTCATTTTTTAGAATAATTTTTAGTACAAACCAGTTATTGTTCTGTATTTTATGATTTCATTTCATGTCGACCAACTATTCACTAACATTTTGTGTATCCATCTTTTCTTTCTTTCTTTCTTTCTTTCTTTCTTTCTTTCTTTCTTTCTTTCTTTCTTCTAGTTTTTAGCAAACAACTAAAAAAAATCATTGAACAAACCTTGTTTAATGATTCTGTCTCAATTAAACTTAAATTCAGTGTATTTCTACACTGTCAATTCACAACAGATTTCATCTCAAGACCCTTTACAAGAAGAGTAATATCAATATAATTGTACAAACATTCCATTTAGTTAAGAGTATTCTATGTAAGGAATCCCAGCAGATTGTGTCTGTAGTATTCTCTCTACTATTGCAATACTTTTACAGAGATGTGTTTACTATGTATGTAGTACCATAATGAAACGTGTATCACCCATGTTGTTGTACAATATTTAATGATGGTTCGAGCAATAACAGAGTGATGTATCGTTATGTTTCAATTGTATTTCACAGTAAATTTAATTTTTAACCAATGATTGTGCAAGTGCAAGTTTTCCTTAAAGATGCAAATGAACGATGCAATGTTTTGAACATTTTACAGACTGTGTTACAAGCGATAACCGTTTTTTGTCTAGAGTTGTGAAAAATGACATGAAGATTATGAAAATGGTAACAAATTAATTTTTAAAAAATTGGTTACTCGACTCACTGTTTTATTGGCTGTTGTTGCTCCAGCCAACGATAAAATATGAAGAGCAGCCAGACTTCGTCACGGCGACGGGCGGCACCTTGCATCTCTACCAGCTGGAGGGCCTCAATTGGCTTCGGTTCTCCTGGGCGCAGGGCACCGACACCATCCTGGCAGATGAAATGGGCCTGGGCAAAACCATTCAGACAATCGTCTTTCTCTATTCACTGTTCAAAGAGGTACTGGGATCACTTCTGCTTCTTCCCGTTCTGGATTCTGTTCGGGGCGCCAACGCCATCCTTTCTTTTTTTTTTTTTTTTTTTTCCTCAGGGCCACACTAAGGGTCCCTTCCTGGTTAGCGCGCCCCTCTCCACCATCATAAACTGGGAGAGGGAGTTTGAGATGTGGGCGCCCGATTTTTACGTGGTGACGTACACAGGAGACAAAGACAGCCGGGCCATCATCAGAGAGAACGAGTTCACATTCGATGACTCCATCAAAGCTGGAAAGAAGGCCTTCAAACTGAAGGTGAGATGGTGCTGAAGGTCGTTTAAAGCAACGACTTTTAACATGGTATCAATCCGTCCATTTTGTCGTCTCCCCTCCTGCAGCGCGAGGCTCCAATTAAGTTTCACGTCCTTCTGACCTCCTATGAGTTGGTGACCATCGATCAGACGGCGCTCAAGTCCATCGACTGGGCGTGTCTGGTTGTGGATGAGGCCCACCGCCTCAAAAACAACCAGTCCAAGGTACCATTACTTCGGCAGGAAAAGATCTGTTACTTCCTATTGAACGATTTCTTTTTGTTCATAACAATTAACATTAACTTCTGAGCTCAGGCGTTTCTTCTTGCATTTGTAGTTTTTCAGGCGACTAAATGACTACAAGATTGACTACAAGCTGCTGCTGACAGGAACTCCTCTACAGAACAACCTCGAGGAGTTGTTTCACCTGCTCAACTTCCTCACGCCCAATCGCTTCAAGTACGACCTCCTTCATTAAATACTGTAGTTGCCTTCCCCTAACAACCGTCATTAAACTAAGAGAAGAATGACTCTCTCTCTCTCTCTGTGCAGTAACCTTGAGGGCTTCCTGGAGGAGTTCGCCGACATCTCCAAAGAGGACCAGATCAAGAAGCTGCACGACCTGCTGGGGCCTCACATGCTGCGGAGGCTCAAGGCCGACGTGTTCAAGAACATGCCCGCTAAGACCGAGCTGATCGTCAGAGTGGAGCTGAGCCCAATGCAGAAGTACGCTTCAGACAAATAACCACTTTCTTAGTGTTCGTACCAGACTATCACAGTACAGAAGTCTCTCGCAGGTACAAGCAGTCAGAGAAAGAATATTTTGTATCACAGGCAAACGTGACTCTTTCAGTAGAGAGTGCACACATTTGTTTTTTCTTGCTTTTTTGTTATATTAAGTTCCACAACGGAAAATAGCATTGAGTTATTGTGTCTTATTCAAGCTGGATGAAAGTTTTTGAAATGTTTCTAAATATAAAGTGTACTGAAAAGTAAATTTATCTTGGGTGGCTAATTTTATTGTCCTCGTTTCTGTGAGTTTTTTCTTTTTTTTTTCTGTTTAAAATATTGGATAATAGATCAAGGATTTGGGCTCATTTTTGTCTTATTTTTACAACCTCAGCGTTATTCTTTTAAATACAGGAAGTACTATAAGCTGATTCTGACCAAGAACTTTGAGGCTTTGAACTCGAAAGGTGGAGGAAACCAGGTGTCTCTGCTCAACATCATGATGGACCTGAAGAAGTGCTGCAACCACCCGTACCTCTTCCCTGTCGCCTCCATGGTGAGAGCGGTTTCATCGATGCACAAACATAAGGACAAACACGATGCAGAATGAAAACCGTCCACCTTCTCTAAAACCTAAAAACATGAACTCCATTCTTCAAATAATTAACTTGGGGGCTCAAATAACTTTAATAAACCTGAAATTGCTGTACAGGGACATCATGTGGTAAGGTGTGGTAGTGCAAGTTACACTACAGTTATGTTTTCTGAAACACATTTATAACTGATGACAAATCTTGATGTAACTCTTTGTCTTTATTATCTTATCAGTTATTTGATCTTTTTCTGTATAAAAATTCAGACTGCTTGTAGTCATTTGATGACTTAAGTTCAGTTTTTTTTTTGCCTTGGATATTCAACCTTTTAAAACCATTATTATTGTTATATCTATATTACTAATCAATGCTTGTTTCTTTTCTGGCTGAGTCACTCAAAGAGGTGATAAGTACTGCTGCTTTACACGTTTGTCCGTGTAGGAAGCCCAGAAAACACCCAGTGGGGCGTACGAAGGATCGGCGCTCACCAAGGCCTCTGGGAAACTGACGCTGCTGCAAAAGATGCTGAGGAAGCTGAAAGAACAGGGGCACAGAGTGCTGGTCTTCTCGCAGGTAGCGCAGACTCACAGACTGCAGATCAACATAGAGAAACACATCAGGGCTTCTGGGCTATTCATAAAAAGCCTGAAAAGTTTCTGCAGCAGACTGTATTTTATATCCAGTGTGTGGAGGCATGACTGATCAACAATTTTCTCCCTTTTTTTTTTTTTTCCTAAGATGACTAAGATGCTGGATTTATTAGAAGATTTTCTTGACTATGAGGGTTACAAGTATGAGAGAATTGATGGAGGCATCACGGGCGCACTGAGGCAAGAGGCCATCGACAGATTCAACGGTAAGACTGGAGTGTAATTATTGTATGAGTCATGTAACAGTTCATCAGAAGATTTTCGACATTAGATTCTTGTTGCTACCTGTGTTCATAAAGAATCTGTGTCTAGTTCAGTCCAGGTTTCACTTTTCTAAGTACGACACTTTTCAAGCATAACCTCATCGAAGTTTGTTCTTTTTTTTGAAGGTTTTACATATTACGGTGTCTTATATAAAAATCTGTTCAGTATATATTTATCTAGTCTTATTTTTATCACTGTTTTCTCGGTTTTGAATTAGAGATCAAATGCATTATGTCAATGTCATTATTCTTTATTATGTTTTCCTCCAATAGAGTAAAGGTTTAACAAATTGTGAGTAATGTGTTAAAGAATCTGCAAAACGGTGCAAAAATAATTTAGATCAGGCTTGGCCTGGAAAAGCATTTTAGATTTTTAACTACAAATGAGATGCCAGCTTCAGTGTAATAAACAAGCTAAGGTGTGTGTGTGGTAATGTTTTCTTACTGCGCTGAAAAAATGACTAACCCAAAATCCGTTCACACAATTTAAAGGCAGTGGGGGCTTTTTTAGGCTTATTTAGCTATATGAAGCTTCGTGAGACATTTAATGGCAGTTAAATCTTTCGGCACAAATTCTCATTACATACTATTCTTTTCCAGAGAGAAATTAATCTGATTAATTTATAATTTCAGAAAGATTAAAGTAAAGTTAGACTGTGAAAGCACATTTATGCTTTTTTTAACAAACAAAAAAATGCCTTGAAATAGTTAAAGTCATTTTGTGTACTAATGAAGCTCTGGGTTTGAATAATGTTTCTGTTCAGGTCCACTGATTTTCTGACAAATCTTGGTAAAAAGAAATACATGATGCTTAATTACACTCAACAAAAATATAAACGCAACACCTTTCTTTCTGCTTCCATTTTTCACGAGATGGACTTAAAGATCTAAAATTCATTCCAGATACACAATATTACCATTTCTCTCAAACATGGTTCACAAATCAGTCTACGTGTGTGATAGTGAGCACTTCTGCTTTGCTGAGATAATCCATCCCACCTCACAGGTGTACCTTATACTGCCCACAATAAAAGTCCCCCTGGAATGTACAGTTTTTCGCTTTATTGGGGGTCTAGGGACTCAGAACCAGTCAGTATCTGGTGTGACCACCATTTGCCTCATGCAGTGCAACACATCTTCTTCGCATAGAGTTTATCAGATTGTCAATTGTGGCCTGTGGAATGTTGGTCCACTCCTCTTCAATGGCTGTGCGAAGTTGTTGGATATTAGTGGGAACTGGTACACGCTGTCGTATACGCCGGTCAAGCACATCCCAAACATGCTCAATGGGTGACATGTCCGGTGAGTATGCTGGCCATGCAAGAACTGGGACATTTTCAGCTTCCAAGAATTGTGTACAGATCCTTGCAACATGGGGCCGTGCATTATCTTGCTGAAACATGAGGTGATGTTCATGGATGTATGGCACAACAATGGGCCTCAGGATCTCATCACGGTATCTCTGTGCATTCCAAATGCCATCAATAAAATGCACCTGTGTTCTTTTCTTTTCTTTTAATGGATTGATGAAAACTTGCCAAGAAGTGACGAGCTCTCTTCTGAAACATTTCATGACTTGTTCTGGTTCCTCTGAGCATTTCTGTGCGTGGCGGCTCCTCCAAAAATCTTCTTTTATTAAAGCTGCATCATTTCCCATTCGACACAGAGTTGGCAAAAGTTTAACAAAATAATCGTCAACTTCATTACTTCCAACATCACGATCAGTCATTGCTTTATGTACTCAGCAAATACCTTCTCCATTGATACTCCAGTTACAGCTAGGCATACATCAGTAGATTAAGTATAAAAATACTAAGATTTCCCACCATGTCCTACCTGATGGAATCACTTTTATTTAAAACAGAAAAAGAAAATACTAATGTTACATGCATTAATATTTGATTTCAATGCATAGACGAGAAGATAGTAAAGAGTATTTAAATTCAAGTTAGTAAAATGGGGATATGATCCCTTTTTGTTATTCTCTTCTTTCTAATTTAGCACCAGAGTAACAATGTGATGGGAGTTATTAGTCATTTTGTAAATGAAAGCATGTTCACATAGATAAAATAATTTTTTTTAAATTAGCAAATAATAAAATACTTCTTTTAGTCAGCTGACAGGGTGTGCATTTAAGCAAGTGGATGAGGGGCAGTGCTGCATTAATGTGTAAGAAAACTCATTACTCCAGGACTTTCTCTGGCATCTTAATACAACAGACTTAAACTCTAGGAATGCTTCAGCAGAAAATCTTAGAGATTCAGAAACAACTTTTAAAACCACACTGTACCTTCATACGGCCCAGTTATTCTGATATTTACACTTAAAAACAAGCATGTGTTTTTGAGTCCGTTTCATTAATTCTGCATTTGTTTGTGTTCCTTGCTCTCTCACTTGCAGCTCCTGGAGCTTGTCAGTTTTGCTTCCTGCTGTCCACCAGAGCGGGAGGTCTGGGCATAAACCTGGCCACGGCCGACACCGTCATCATCTTCGACTCCGACTGGAACCCTCACAACGACATACAGGTGCAGTTCAGCTCGAAGCGAAACGTTTTCAGCATCAACTTTACTTGGCATGTGATCCGACCTGGACCGCTTCCGTGCAGGCGTTCAGCAGGGCTCATCGCATCGGGCAAGCCAACAAGGTGATGATCTACCGCTTTGTGACGCGCGCCAGCGTGGAGGAGCGCATCACGCAGGTAGCCAAGAGGAAGATGATGCTGACCCACCTGGTGGTGAGGCCAGGCCTGGGATCCAAGGCCGGCTCCATGACGAAGCAGGAGCTGGATGATATCCTCAAGTTTGGGACGGAGGAGCTCTTCAAGGATGAAAGCGAAGGTGGAAAAAAATTACTTTCCTCCGCTGAAGGAAAGCGTCTTGGTCATCTGCACCAGCAGGCTTATCAGAGCTCTCTTTATTAGCATGTGTTACTCTGCCTCCGTCAGGTATGAAGAACAACTCTGGGGATAAAGTTGAGGATGAGGGCAGCGTCATTCACTACGACAGCACCGCCATCGAGAGGCTGCTGGATCGCAGCCAGGACGCCACCGACGACACGGACGTCCAGAACATGAACGAGTACCTGAGCTCCTTCAAAGTTGCCCAGTACATGGTCCGAGAGGAGGACAAGGTGAGGTGAAAAGACTGTTTCCTGGTGGGGCTTTAGAGAAAATGGGCTAATGCGGCGTTATATAGCTTCTATATTGTATGTAAAAGTTAAAACAAACTTTTTGTGGTTGCACACACTCGTCACAAATACTGAAAATTCTAGTTCAGAGATTTGTCTTACAGTTGTTATCACTTTGGCGAGACAAAAAGCTGACTAGAGTGAGGAAACACAATAAAACCATCCAAAGAAAACATTTTTAACTTATTTGGTCTTAGGCCCGGAAACTGCATCCACTCCAGGGAAGCGGCTCCGCTGCAGATTAGTTTAAAACCAATCCTTTCCTTTCCAGAAAATAGTTGTTACTAAATGCATCCCAGTTTATCCTTAAACATTATTATCTCTATATCAGAAATCATATTGAAAACTTACTGGAAACTACAGTCAGAAAAAAAGACAACATGTTGTGATCCTCTTCTCATTAAAAGTGAATAATAAGAAAATATGACAACATATAAAAAAAATAAAGGCTGTGTTATACTATCTTCATATTATATCAATGAGACGCTTCCCCCCCCCACTAACTGATGCTAGTCCTTACTGAGCACTAGGGCTAGGTACCATTTCAAAATCACGATGCGATGCGACCCAGTTCGATATAGATATTGGTCGGTGCTATTAAAAACGTTGTTTTTTTAGTTTTTTTTTTAGCTGTTATCTTAATTATATACCTGTATTCAGTGACTTAGCACTGGGTGAGTAACAATTCACCAGGAAAAAACTAAATTAACACTTCCGTAGCTAAGCCTTAAAACGGCTGTCTGGATTTTTTAAATTCCTATTTTAGCTGTAAAAAAGGCCAAACTATGTTAAACAATTAAACCCATTTCTGAAATTCTGAATCGATTCGATTTTAGAATTTTTATAAGAATTGATTCAGAATTGATTATTTTTTTTCAACACAGCCCTACTTACCACCAGTTTTTTGGCATTTCCATCGAGATAAACTCAGAGGAACGAGCCGCCTACCTCCGGCGCTAGAGGCAGGCTCATTGGAATCAGCAGCCAGTCAAAACGCTGCGTGTGCCATGTTTAAAACCCCAGATGCTACTTTGCTGCTTGATCTGTCAAATGAACAATAAAAAAAAACAGTGAAATTCCTGTTCTACAACAATAAGAAAACAAATTGGATTAGCATCATTATAACACAAGATGAGTTACTCTTCCTGCAGTTTATTGGGCCCTCACCTGTCACAGAGTTTAAGTAGGCCAATGCGCTATTTATAGCTGTGCTTAAAGCTGATAATTTCCCCCTGAATGCATGAACGGTTTGTTTTCCAGCGGCCAGTGCAGACGGGAGCTCCAGTATTTAGGATTAAGAGACGTTTGCAAATGCCGCTTGTTGTTAAAAGCAGCATCAGCAAACTAAGGCGGTAATATTAGGACGTCTTTTTGCATGGATACCGAGGCTCCAACGTGCTCTATGGATCAATGGAACACAACTATGCTTGTTTACTGCTAGACATTCATCTGAAACACTTCATATTGTTTATGGGTTCGTCTTAATTATGAATCTTCCTCACATGTCAGAGGTAATTATGGAGTAATGCAGGGCGATGATGAATCCAGTGAGTTAATTGGACTGCAGGCGAGTCTTAACACATACACACTCTGACAGCTTTTAAATAAAACTTTTTCAATTCAGACGAGACGGAAGAGGTTTTCTTTTTACCAGAACCCTTAACATCATCTTTGACTATAAAAAGCCCCTCAGATCCCTTTATTAAACCGTTTTTTTTTTTTTACTAATATTGCCAAAATTCTAAATTTGCTGTCCCAAAACAATGCAGAAAAACTAGTTGTTAGTTCAGATCTCGATTATTTGAATGCTTTATGATCAGGGACTACAAACAATTAAACAAAACGTATTGAAGGTTATCAAACATGCAGCAGTAGGAGTTAAAATGAAAGATTGTATTCCTCGAGTTTTTGCTTCTCTTCTTTGTCTTATTGTCATATTCAGAAATAGAAATACTCCTTCTCACATTAAAGCCCTGGAATAATCAAGCTCCACGCCATATTAAAGTCAGATTGTTCCTTTCATGGCAGCTCTTCCTAAACAAAGATGAAACAGAGTCCTTGAAGGCGTTGAAGTATCTAATAAAAACACATGTTTGGCCAGAACATGGAGGGACAGAGCTTCCTCTTGCATTCCCTGCCCAACCGTTCTCACTGACACTTTAAATACTATTCAGCAACCCCTGTTTCATCTTTTCCAGCACGTCGTCTTCAATCTTCTTGTTGTGCTCCTGAAGAAGCGATCCATGCCAGTCTGACAGTAAAACACGAAGCGCACCCTGGGGGCTTCCAGTGGATTATCCTGCTGCTCTGACACATCTTTATCAGCAACATTATCCTGGAACAATAAGCTTATTTTCTCCAACTTGACCTCCTGCCCTAGATGCATTCACTAAGACAGAGAATAAGTAATTAAATCCGAATAACACTGGAATATTTTCTTGCTATCAGACTGCAGCTTTACCATTGATTCCTAGTGTATCGGTATGTCTAGCGGTAAGCAGATCTTCCATTTATCAGGTTCTCCTACTGTCTAATGCAGGGTTCAAGGCACGCTAAACTGCAAGTTTAAGATGTTCAGTCCAGCACGGTAAATTCAAGTATATCGGCCGCCATTTGAAATCAACGTGCTGCAGCAGGGAACAAATAAAACATGCAGGACAGTATTCGTAGGGGAGCGGCGCTGATAAACACTGACATAACCCGCTCAGAGCATCTGTGAACAGTCAGGTTTCCCTGTCCCTGCGGAAGAAAATGATCTCCTCAGCATGATGCTGCCACTGCCATGCTTCATAGTGGAGATGGTACATTGACAGGGACATCCGGTGTTGGCTTTTTGCCTTCTCCCACCAATACCTTTCGTATCGGGGGGACAAATAGTTGAGCTGTGGACTCTTTGCTGTGGACGTAACACAAAATATGGAAGAATTTGGTGATTTTTCTCTCAGCTCCGATAAGATGGATTTTTGTCATTGGACCAGAAAGAATCAAATTCGTTATGCCCTCGTCAAGGCACATATTAAATACGATTGCTTTTAACAAATCCCCTCTCCGTTCTGTGTGCCGCCCGGCTTCGCAGATCGAGGAGATCGAGCGGGAGATCATCAAACAGGAGGAGAACGTGGACCCGGACTACTGGGAGAAACTGCTGCGTCATCACTACGAGCAGCAGCAGGAGGACCTGGCCAGCAAACTAGGTAAAGGGAAGAGGAACCGCAAGCCTGTGAACTACAACGACGCCGCGCAGGAAGACCAAGGTAACGGATCGCCCCTTTGGATCTGGGGAGGCTAGGTGAAACTCTCTCAGCTGTTACATAATACTGATCCTGGAAGAGGATCAGGCTTGTGTTTAAGAAAGAAATATTGTTTTGCATGATCCTTAGAAAATGTGCAAAATTCTGCAGTGGCGATTTACCTGAGAGGTTTTGGGTTTAAGTTTACACATTGGCAGGGATTGGGCCTGGCCTATTGACAAAGCACTATGTGCTGTTTCAGAGTGGCATGCTGACATTTCAGATAACCAGTCCGAATACTCCGTGGGCTCTGAGGAGGAGGATGAGGACTTCGACGATCGGCCAGAAGGTGAGGAGAGATAAAACGGAGACAGAAATCTAGAAGAAGACATGTCAAATTGATTTCAACTGCTCGTGAAAGATTGTCTGACACACTCCCAGGGTCTGTGTTGAGTTACAGTCTGACTTTGATTTAGTTTTTTGCCGTTTGCTGGCAGAGCTGCACGAGTTTAGCCTGCCAAGAATTCCAGCCCTCATCCACCTCCTACAGGAGAGATATGGCAGGAAAGGCTTCAGGCATATCAGAAGTGTTTTTAATTTTATTCTTACAACTTGACATCCACTGGCGATAAACCTTAGGATGAATCTGTGACTTTATCTCAATGATCTCTCATCCGTCTCAGCTATTATTCCTCTGTGACTTGTCACACGGTTTTTGTTGTCTGCTCTCCTTCGCAGGTCGGAGGCAGTCACGTCGTCAGCTGAGGAATGAGAAGGATAAACCTCTGCCTCCTCTTCTGGCCAGAGTGGGAGGGAACCTTGAGGTCTGTAGACCATTTGAACGGGTCGGCCTTTAATTTTTCTTTAGTTGTTGGATTGTGATTATTTTGGAAATGTCTCTCTGAGAAATGTTATCTTAAATTAGAGTTAACTGCAAAGTCATTAACTCTTCTAAAAAATGTAAATCTTATTAATCCTTATATTAGTCTAATTATATTAGTCTTTATCGCTCATATTCTCTATTATTATGTTGTTCAACCTCCTCTGAAAAGCCCTTTGTATATTTAAATAATATTTTTTGTAGGATCTTTTGGCATTCTGCAGTACCTTTTAAAAGTATTCACATCTCTTTGACTTTTTTCAGATTTGGCTGTTGTTACAGCTTCAAACTTCAATACTTAGTGCAGATTCGTGGTTTTCAGCTGTTTTACAACTATAAATCTGATAAGTGTGGAGTGCATTTGTATTCAGGGACCCCCTAGTGAATGTTTTGTGGAACTGTCCTTTCTCTGCAGATTAAAATGTGTATCAGTTATTTTAACAAAATAGCTTAGGCTCAGTCAGATTGACTACAAAAAGAATTGTGAACAGCTTTTGAAGTTCTACCTCAGATCCACAGACCCTATTTTTTTTATTTTTAGGTCTGGACTTTGACTAGGCCATCCTAACACTTGACTATGCTTTGATCTAAACCATTATATGTATCTCTGCCTGCATATTTAGGATAGTTGTCCTGCTGAAATGTGAACTCCCACTCCACTCTCAAGTCTTCTGCTTGCTCTAACTATTTTTCCTCTAGAATTGCCCCGATTTTAGCCCTTCCCATCTCAACATGATCATTATTTAGACAGTTTGTTTAGGGTGATATGTGCTCTCTCCTCTTATCATACCCAAGCCTCCTCCTCCATATATTTTATGTGGCCCCAACATGGTAGTTGGAAGTCCTGTTTGCACTTTACTTCTGGCTTTCTTTCAACATTTTTTTGTGCATCTAATAACTGTCATGTCTATAGACAGGATCCACCTGAGATGTGGACCTCGGCAGCTCCTCGAGATTTATTTTGTCTGATTAATGGTCTCCTTTCCTAGCCTCAGAGTTTAGATAGGCGGCCATATTTTGGTTGGTTGGACTTCCAAAAGCAGTTTGTTTAATTCAAATGTACTTAACACATTTCAGATTTTAGTCGTAAAAAACATTAAAAACTGTTAATCTTTCTTTGACAGCGCAATTATGCTCTAATTTGTGTTAGTGTATGTCATGAATTCTCAATAAGCACCAAGAAGTTTGTAGTTGTTTAGGGAAAAGTAAAAAAGTTCAAGAGATTTTAAGAACGGTGTAACGACAGGTGTTTTTTCCAGCTTTTTGTCTGTTCTAAGCTTCAGCTTCACTTCTAAATAAATGAAATGCTTCATTTTCCCGTCAACAGGTTCTTGGTTTCAACACACGCCAGCGCAAAGCTTTCTTGAATGCAGTGATGCGTTGGGGTATGCCGTCTCAGGACGCTTTCTCATCTCAGTGGCTCGTTAGAGACCTCAGGGGAAAAACCGAGAAGGAATTCAAGTAAATAAAAACAAAAAAAGCATTGATTCTATTTATATTTTTCCGGCTAAATCTTTTTTTAGCGCCTGATTGCCTCTTCTTCTTCATCTAGAGCTTACGTGTCTCTCTTCATGCGTCACCTATGCGAACCGGTCGCCGACGGGGCCGAGACGTTTGCCGACGGCGTCCCGAGGGAGGGCTTGTGTCGACAGCTCGTCCTGACACGCATCGGCGTCATGTCTCTGGTCAAGAAGAAGGTCAGAAACTGAAAAGACGGAAACAAGCAATTTGTCAAAAAGCAAAACAAAAGGAGAAAAAAAACATACTGTTCGGCAGGTTTATGGAAAGCATGTTTTTCCTTTTATCTAGATATGTTAGTAAAGCAAAAGAAGCCCAGAAGACAACATCAAATATCCTTTCTCTCAAAAAACACACAGTTATAAACATTCTGACAATCCTTACAGCCTATTTAGTTTTTTCTTCTTTTTTTCTCTTTCTGTTTCCCAATCATCATGCAACACCATGGGATGATGTTTAGTCTAACTCTGCCCAAAAGAATGAGCCCTTCCTGATCACTAACAGCAGACTGGAGCTTTTAGATGTAGCTTTTCAACAGATCGCAAATAGATGTTTCAGACCAAGGCTGAACGTAGATTGGGTGGCAGATTGCAGTAGTTAGTTATAATGTCTTAAGTACAAATAAATCATCATAATTGAACCTCAAATTATGTAAATAAGTGTAGTAAATCCTAAAATTTCAACTAGTGCTGTAGTTTCCCCCCAAAAAAAACAGCAGAAAGCCTTAATCCGACTCCTGTACGACAAACTTGAATTTATAATAAATAATTAAAAAAATTAAACATCAGTCAGAAATAAACTTGGGTAAAACTGTGTAAACTGGATAGAAACACCTATGGCTGCAGGCGCATAACTAAAATCGTACGAATTCTTAACTTAGTGGTTTCTTGCAAAGGCCTCCAATAAATTGTTTTGATTCCTGCATGTTCCAGTTTGCCAGTTTATTTTACTTCATTTAAACATCTTACAGCCAGTTTTCAGTCCAACCTGTTAAGACCTGCAGTCATCCTGATCCGCTGTCTGTGCCACAGGGAATGTTGGATATGCTGCCAAATCCAAATCGCATGCGGTTGGTTTAATTTGAAGAATTGTGGTAAATAAACTGCGTCTTTCCCAGGCTTTTAACAAAAATTGTGTTTAATGTTGGGATTACTGTGTTCAGATCCAAGAGTTCGAGCACATCAACGGACGGTGGAGCCTTCCAGAGCTCAAACCTGAGGTCAGCATTGACAAATCCTCCTCCCGGGCCTCCTCTCCCGCCGCAAAGACCGCAACTCCCACACCCGACGCCAGCTTCAACAACACACCTTGCACCTCAAAGCCAGGTAGACAATGTCATGTTCTGTAGATCCAGCAGGGGGCACCCTGAACTCTAAACTAATGCCACCTGCTGACAAGCTGGAGTTAGACTTATTGTCCGCATGTGTTTGTTTGAACACGCACAGCAACTCCTGCTCCATCAGAGAAGCTGGAAAAGAACGGGAAGGAGGGTGAGAAGAACGAGGAGAAGGGGGAGGCTCAGGCTTCCACGGAAAAGGAGAAAGTGAAGGAGATGGAGCAACTAAAGGAGGTGGATGGTGGCAAGACCGGTGACACTGAGGAGGTGAGACAAAGTCCCCAAAACCCAACCACACAGCTAAAATATGTAGACTTTATGTGACATTTACAGAAAAATCAAACTGTAGAAAAATATTATTCTTGTGTATTCTGCAGTTATTCCTCTTCAATTAAAGTCAAAGCTTTTAAGTGTAATAATAGGCTGGTGCTACATCCTGAACTTCAATACAGCCATTTAAAAGCATTGAATTTATGAATTTGGAAATAATACCTTATAAAGACTTTAAAAAGTTTTCAATTTTGATATCATGGTCTTGTGCTGTAAATAACTTCATAGGTCAAAATACTCAGAACATGACATCTTCAGTAAATAAAGATTAACGTAAAAGTAAATGAAAAACATAATAAAAGTTAAAAACCAACTTCATATTGTTAGAAAAATTGCTTTTTATCGTCTTTTTCACATTCCACATTTCTCTGAGAAATAAATGAACACAAATTCAAGGATTTTTTTCCCTGCCAGTAGGGTTGTGAATAAGCCATGAAATTGGTATTTTTTGTATAAATTGTCTTAAAAAGGTCTTAAAAGACTTGAATTTAACTTAAAAAAACCTGCAGGAACTTTGTCTTTAGGATTTTTAAACAAGTTAAGATGAAATATAACCACAGTCAATGCAGTGCAAACTTATTCACACCCCTCAAACAGTTTGACCTCATGTCGCCGTACGAACATAAACGTCAAAATGTTTAGTTGCGTATGACGTGACAGACCAACACAGAGCAGTTCAAAAGTGTGACGTGGAAGAAAAAGAATCTATGGTTTGGTTCTTTGAAGGCCTCAGAGGTAAGTAAGAGAACATTAGAGAGCAAACATCAACATCATGAAAACCAAGTAACTCACAGGACGGGCCAGAGAAAAAGCTGTGGAAATGTTTGAAATGGTTTTTGGGCTACAAAACCCAACTCCTGAACCCTCAAACAGCTCTGTTCAATCTATCATCTACATATGGAAAGGGAACGGCACTACTACAAAGCTAAAAAGATATGACTGTCTACCTAAGCATAGCAAAGAAAGCGTTATTCAGTAAAGCAGCACAGAGACCAATGGTCAGTATGGAATGTGTACCCCAAAAACCTGGCCTTTATGCTAGAGCTACAAGGATTAACCCATTGGTAAGGGAATGATAAGAGTTCTTATTTCCAGTTGAACACACGGCAGAAGTTGATCAGATTAGATGGGGGGGGGGGAAATCAAACTTTTTTAGCCTACATGGAAAACGCTACATGTTACGATACCCTGTCATTTCATTGCAATGGTGAAACATGGCGACTGTATCATGCTTTGGGGATACTTTCTTTGGGAGTAAGAATAGCTAGATTGAGCTAAATAGAGGGCAACACCGTAAGAAAGCATGTTAGAGGCTGAAAAAGACTTGAGACTGGGACTTTCAGCAGACCAACAACCTTAAACACACAACCAGAGTTACAGGGGAGGCGTTTAACTTAGACATCCAGCTCTGACTGTAAAAAGTGTTTCTTTGTTAAGGTATTAATAAACAGATTAATGACATTTTTTTCTTGGTCTGATAGATCAAATCATAATGAAATACATTTCAGTTTGTGGTTTAATTGTGAAATTTGAAAAAGACTTTTCCAAAGTACTGTAGCGCGTGCTAAGGCTCTTATTGTGAACTTGAACCATAAAATTCCCCAATCTACAATATGCTAATATCTTTTAAAATGGAATAAAAGCTTACATAAAGATTAAATTCAAATAAAAGTCATTGTGTCACTCATATTGGCAGCTTTCATCGTCAACAAAAGAGATATCACTGAAGGCATCTCCGAGTCATAAATTGGACAGCAAAGAGGAGGGTAACACTAAGGAGGACGACAGGAAGGAATCGGCAGAGTCCTCCGCCGCTACATCGCAGCAGAAGAAACTACAAGAGGAGAGTAAGGAGGAGACTAAACAAGACGCAGAAGCTGGAGAAAAGAAGTTAGGTAAATCACAATCAAGAAAGGATAACATTATTGCACATCGATGCATGAACACAGTTAAAAAGAGCTGTGTGACTTAAGAATGTTTTTTTTTCTGCAGAGGGAAAGAAGGCCGGGGAGGAGAAGGAGAGAGAAAAGCGGGATGAAACGCGGACCACTACAGAAGCTACAGAAGCCAGGGAAAAAACCGAGGCATCCGATGTGAAGAAAGGTGCTCATCATTGCACGCCGCTTAACGTTCTCTAAAATAGGTTTGTCATATTTGTCTAATTAAGGGTGTATGTTAATAACAGAAGAGGTCAAAGGTGAAAAGGATGCTGGAAAAGAGATTAAAGCAGCCAAGGAGGAGACGACAAAAGTTTGCGGGAAGCCTCAAACTGAGCGACCGCGCTTCATGTTCAACATCGCCGACGGCGGCTTCACAGGTTGGCCCTGTTTATTCCACGGTGGTAAAGCTCCTTCTTTGGGCTTTTCTCATTTACTTGATTTTTTAACAATTTCTGCTTTTCAGTCATTAAAAAAATAAAAATATCCTACAACTTAAACAGCTCTTGAACATCCCTCAGCCTCACAATATAAATAGATATACACTGCTCACAAAAATTAAAGGAGCACTTTAAAGAAACACATTAGATGCATCAGATCTCAATATGAAGTTGGATATCTATACAAATAACGACAGGGCAATGTCTTAGGAACAAAAGGATATCAAGTCTTTTAATGGAAATAAAAGTTTTTAGCCTACAAAGGGCTCAATTGTGTAGACACCCTAAAATAAGAGTGAAATGAACATGTGGCAGGCTAGTCCATTCTTTCAAAAACTTAATTTCTGCAACTCAAAATGCTTATCAGTATCTTGTGTGGTCCCCACGAGCTTGTATGCATACTTGACGTCGGGGCATGCTCCCAATGAGACGACGGATGGCATCCCTCAGCTGTTGTACAGTATGAGAAGCAACCTCGCAGAGCCTAATGGACCGAAACATAATGTCCCACAGATGTTCTATTGGGTTTAAGTCAGGGGATCGTGAAGGCCATTCAACTGTTTCAATTCCTTCATCCGCCAGGTACTGCCTGCGTACTCTTGCCACATGAGGCCGGGCATTGTCGTGCATTAGGAGGAAACCAGGACATACTGAACCAGCGTAGGGTCTGACAATGGGTTCAAGGATTTCATCTCGATACCTTATGGCAGTCAGAGCAACATAGGCAGTAGAGGTCTGTGCGTCCCTCCATGGATATAACTCCCCAGACCATCACTGACCCACCACCAAACCTGTCATGTTGAACGACGTTGCAGGCAGCATAATGTTCTCCTTGTCTTCTCTAGACTCTTTCACGTGTATCACAGGTGCTCAGGGTGAACCTGCTCTGGTCTGTAAAAAGTACAGGGCACCAGTGGCAGACTTGCCAATTCTGGTGTCCTTGAGCAAAAGCCAGTCGAGCTCCACGGTGCTAGGCAGTGAGCACAGGGCCCACTACAGGACGTCAGGCCCTCAGGCCATCTTCATGAAGTCTGTTCCTGATTGTTTGGGTAGAGACATTCACACCAGTGGCCCTCTGGAGGTCATTCTGTAGGGCACGAGCAGTGCTCAGCCTGTGCCGCCTTGCACAAAGGAGCAGGTATCGGTCCTGCTGATGGGTTGAGGACCTTCTACGGCCCTGTCCAGCTCTTTGAGAATAACCACCAGTCTCCTGAAATCTCCTCCATGTTCTGGAGATTGTGCTGGGAGACACATTAAACCTTCTTGCTGCAGCACGTGTGGATGTGCCATCCTGGAGAAGTTGGACAACCTTCTGTAGGGTTAAGGAATCACCACATACTGCAGGTAGAGATTATTACTCAAGCCAAAACCAGCCAAAAAAGATCAAGAGGGAGAAACTTGAAAGGACCTTCACATGTAAAACCAGTCCTGTTTTGGGGTGTTTCTAAAATGTTGCCACTGTAGCGAACCTGTTGTTAATTCCGTGAACACCAATACAGCTGAAAGTGATTAACGATGCCCTCAGGTGCTGAACCAACCAGAAAATTATCAGACAGGTTTAATTGATTTCATGCTAGGCCCAATAAAAAAAGTGTTCCTTTAATTTTTGTGAGCAGTTTACTAAGAGATGGAGCTGCACTGCTGTTTTATTAAATAGGCATTCATCTGTGGGGATGTGTGATTTTAAGCTATTCGCACACGTCATTCAATGAAAATAGAGACTTAGGAATGAAGTAATAAAAAAAATATTTATTTTCTGAGGAATTTCATGGGAAATACCGAAATGCAGTGTCATACTTCCAGTTATATTGAATTTTCCCTTTTGGGGGATAAATATATATATATATATATATATATATATATATATATATAATATAATAAGCTTTGTGGTCAGATTTAGCTAAAAAAATAAAACAATAACATGTTCATTGGCTCCTGAAATTTGTAGTTACTAGTTAAACTGCATGTTTACTCTTTATACAGATTAAGTTAATTTGATAAATTAACGAGCTTGACACTTCTGAATTTGGGATTCATAAGCTGTAAGTCGTAATTAGGGATGCGACGATACCACCTTTTTCAAAACCGATACCATACCGATACTTGGATCAGAGTATTTACAGATACTGAGTACCAGTGCCGTTACTTATCACACAAAAAAGTGCTATCAATTGGGAGTCAGGTTTCACTTTCTTCTCTGTTTGTTACAAGAAATGATGGTGAATTAGTTAAAAAATAATATATTAATAAAAATGACCACAGAACTTAAATTTAAAAGTTAAAAACTAATATCTTCTATGAAATTATTGCGGGATTTCCACATATGAACTATCGGTTCATGGTATCGGTTAATGTTAGGCGATACCGATACCAGTACATTAAGCAGTATCGGGGCCGATACCCAATAACAGAATCGGTGCATCCCTAGTCATAATCATCAAAATTATGAGAAAGGCTTGAAATATCTCACTCTGGATATAATGAGTCTATATCACAGTGTTGAAGTAGTTAACAAAAAATAAATGCACCTCTTTGGAATTGCAGAAAAACTTGAGCTGATTTGAGGAGAAAGGTGTGATCATGAGAATACTTTAATAGGTTGTTCAAAACCGTATGCAGCTGTCTAAACAACATAAAATGCTCCGCCTGTATAAACAAAGGAAACATAAGTCTTGTTTTCGGAGGTTCTGAATAATATCACCAAGGAGCCAAATTTATCCTGGGTTTTATCATAAACCCAGAAAAAGCTGCGGGTGTGTGGTAGAAAAGCTCCTGCAGTCAGGACACCGTAAAGCAAGCGATCTGAAAGCGACCTCGTTGTTTTGTTACCTTGTTGTTTTTACCTTCTTTCCGCAGAGCTGCACACTCTCTGGCAGAACGAAGAGCGGGCTGCCATCTCCTCCGGTAAGATGAACGAGATCTGGCACCGTCGACACGACTTCTGGCTTCTGGCAGGAATCCTGGTGTATCCTTGACAGCAGTTGCCCCGGTGATGACCTTGCTGTGTTTATTTATGGGTTTTTTTTCGACTGGAAGTTAGAAGGCCAGTTTAATAAGTCAACAAGCCAGTCAGAGCTTTGTAAACAGCAATCTGTGTGTCTGCTGATGTAGAAGGCCCTTTAGTTGCTGTTGTTCCCTCCATTAAGGTAATAAGGCTATGCAGCTTTTGGACAATATTGGACAAAACTTGATACTACCAACTGACCGGGAAGCTCTCTTTAGACTCAAATAAAAAATGGAATCTTAAACAAGTGCTGGTCTTGTTTATAAGATATATTTATGACACACAGACTGATATATTTCAAATGTTTATGTCTTTTAATTTTCATTATTATAATTGACAACTAATGAAAGTCCCACATTCAGTATCCTAGAAAATTACAATATCAATTAAGACCAATGCAAAAAAAAGGCTTTTTAGAAAAGTTGGCTAACTGAAAAGTATGAACATGAAAGGTATGAGCATGTACAGCACTCAATATTCATTTGAGTCTCCTTTCCCCTTGATTACTGCAGCAATGTGGCGTGGCATTGAGTTTATCAGTCTCTGGCACTACTCATGTTATGAGAGCCCATGTTGCTCTGATAGTGGCCTTCATCTCTTCTGAATTGTTGGGTCTGATGTATTGCATCTTCCTCTTCACAATACCCTATAGATTTTCAATGGGGTTAAGGTCAGGCGAGTTTGCTGGCCAATCAAGAACAGAGATACCATCCATCCATTTTCTGAACCGCTTAATCCTCGAGGGGTCGCGGGGGGGCTGGTGCCTATCTCCAGCTGTCAACGGGCGAGAGGCGGGATACACCCTGGACAGGTCGCCAGTCCATCACTGGAACAGAGATACCATAGTCATAATATCAGGTACTGGTAGCTTTTGCAGTGTGTGCAGGTGCCAAGTCCTGTTGGAAAATGAAATCTGCATCTCCATAAATTTGGTAGGCAGCAGGAAGCATGAGGTGCTCTAAAACGTCCTGGTAGACGGCTGAGTTGACCTTGGACCACAGAAAACACGACGGACCAACACCAGCAGATGACATGGCAGCCTGAACTATCACTGACTGTGGAAACTTTACACTGGACCTCAAGCAATGTGGATTATGAGCCTCTCATCTCTTCATCCAGACTCTGGGACCTTGATTTCCCAAAGGAAAGGCAAAATTTACTTTCATCAGAGATCATAGCTTTGGACCACTCAGCAGCAGTCCAGTACTTTTAGTCTTTAGACGCTTCTGAAGCTGCTCCCACTCTTGTTCAAGAGTGACTTGACTTAAGGAATGCTAACCCATGTCTTGCTCACATCTGTGCGTGTTCAGCTGCAGTCCACTGTTTGTGAATCTGCCACACGTTTTTTAATGGGTTTTGTTTCAAAAATCCTCTCCAGGGTCTTTTGCAATGACCTTTTGTGTTTTGCCCTCCTTGTGTAAGAGGTCGATGTTCATTTTCTGAACAGCTGTCAAGTCAGCAGTCTTCCCCATGATTGTGTAGCCTACAGAACTAGACTGAGAGACAGTTTAAAGGCTTTTGCAGGTGATTTGAGTTAATACCTGATTAGAGTATGGCATGAGGTGTCTTCAATATTGAATATTTTCCCGATATTTTAATTTTCTGAGATGCTGAATATGGGACTTTATTTAGTTGTCAGTTAAAATCCTCAAAATTAAAAGTAATAAACATTTGAAATACATCAGTATGTTTGTAAATAATTAATCTAACTTACAAGTTTTACTTTTTGAATGGAATTACTGAAAAAAAAAAAATGAATGATATACTAATTTTATGACCAGCAACTGTATTTTAATTATCATTGACTCATTAAATTATCATTGACTCCCATTGGTGAGTGAAATATTCACCCTAAAATTAAACTTGGTGTTGATTAGCTTATCTTGTAGCCTGAAAGTAGCACATAGGAGCTGTTAAGATGGTTAGGTTCAGAGCTGCTTACAAATGCTTTATTTCACTATTTAATAATAGAATAAGTTAAATACGTTTTTTTTGTTTTGTTTGGAGAGTCAAATCAGACCAATCCTTGCTTTGTCTTGTCTTTAAGCTACGCTAAGCTAACTAGCTGCTTGTGGGAGCTTTAAAAAGCCATAGCTTGGTCACACAGATTTAGAAATTTCAACTTTGGAACAAAGTTTATTACCAAACCTAACCATGAAATCCAGTATGACTGCTTTGTAGTGATAGCAATAGTAATTTTGTCAACTTCTCTCAAGCATGTCTCTGAATAAACGTCTTGCTCATTTAATACACTTTAGGACAGTTGTAGAATCTTTGACCTGTTTGCCAGACATGGCTATGCTCGTTGGCAGGACATCCAGAATGATCCCCAGTTTGCTATCGTCAACGAGCCTTTCAAGTCGCAGGCGAATAAAGGAAACTTCTTGGAGATGAAGAACAAGTTTTTGGCTCGGCGGTTTAAGGTAGGACCGTTTTTTTTTTTTTACCGTTCTGCCTTTAATGTCTGATGTCAGAAACTTACCACCTAATTTATCCCCAAAAAAGTTTTCAGAGTAAAACTTTTTCACTTCACAAAAATGGTTTCTAGTGACAAAAAAACCCCAGCCTAAAACGTCTCAGCATCTATGAAGTCACCTGACTGCGTTCAGTGGTCGTATGACAGATGCCCCTAGCTCCACATGCTGACTGAGTGGTACTGCTGACCTCTGCACTTCTGAAAGAGCTCTCATCCTGTTTTTGAGCGTCTCACATGTCCTTCCCTCAACATCCTCATTTACCGTATCTCTCACTCCCGCTTTTTCTTGCCATCTCCCTTTACCAAATATTCAAGCTTTCCTTAAAACTGATGACAACAGCGCGGAGAAAACCTAGAAAACACCAGAATATTTCTCATAAATGTCACTCCTGGATGGCATCATTTGTGACTGGTTGCGTAAGACGACTCCTCTTGCAACACAGCTATATATAGCCAGATTTTCCTGGACTTACAACTGTTTCCCAGCTAATGTCTGAATTTGTTTTGTAATGCCTATAATAGTGTTGTAATCAAGAGTTGATTTGGTGACAAATGAGATGAAGGTTTTGTTTTTTTCTTAGACAGTTTTTTTTAAAAATGTTTTTGTATACAAATGTTTTTCTTAAACAGAATGCCAAGTAATCAGTGCAAAGGGAGTATTTCTAAGTGAATTAGCTTTTTATTTGAAGCATTGGCTTTGTATCACTTTGTTGTGGAAGCCTTCATATGCAATCAATGCTCACCCTCTGTGATCTTAACCCTCAAATACAGTTGGGCAGAAATGCAGCCTCAAATTGTACAAAGTACTCAGATATTATACCTAATAGACAGTGCTGGACAGACTGAAACCTTGAAACAATTCACAGACGTCTCTTTTCAGACGTGACTTTTCAAATGCTGTAAGGAAAAGGAGATGTAGATGCATAGTGCAGGGTAGTGCATAATTGTTTGTCAGCATAGATAATTTCTTCCTGTTCCTGAGCACTGAAACATCCATCGATTGTGCATTACCAAATTTTTAATCAAATTCTGAGCTCCATCTTTTATGACCCATATGCTGTCCCGATTGAAATACAGATGGTGGGTAATGATCGGCTGTTGCACACAGGATACAGAGTTTCAGATTACAGAAGAGGAATGTCAACACGGAGTGTTTTTACTGTGGAAAACTGAGCAAGAGCAGAAATATACCTATTCTGGATTGTATCTTTTATTCTAACACTGCATGTCTTTTTAATTTTAATTTTTATCCTAAAGGTCTTTTACAGTTTTTTTCTTGGAATATTGACAAAGAATGTTTTTTCTTTACATTTCGATGTTTTTGGATTTCATTTGTTTATTTCCAAAAAGTTTGTCATTTGTCCCAACCGCAAGGTGATTCCCAAAGACCCAATTAACTGCAAGCTGGGGTTTCAGTAGATTATCAACTGAATCTTAAATGATTCCTCAGATCCTAGTCTGGTCCTGGCTGTATTGTGTTTGTTTTTCCTAAATATATATACATATCAGATTCTGTTTATCCATTAGAGATGGTTATTTCCACCTAACATATTACTTAAGAACACACATCGCTGATAACTGATGACCCTCATTTCTAAGGACTAGACTGTAATAGGTTAAACATTTACCAATGCACAAAACAACTTATGAACTGAATAAGACTTGGAGAACTGTGATAAAATAGCAAGAGAGTCAAACCAAACACTGCATGTCAGAATTTTTTTTTGTGGTTAATTTTCAACAACCCTGACTTTACCCTTGGCCCAGAGTTTTTGTTTCCTGTCTAAAATTTCAGAGCGAAACATTGGAACCTGCTTCTTTTTGTAATCTAGTTTAGAACATTTTGAACATTCTTTATAGTTATTATTTCTTAGGCTACTGTTACGGGTTTGTTTTATGTTTAATACTTTCTTTTTTACTGACATAAACCTATAAGGCTAATAGATGTCTACTGTAATGTTCAAGGTTGGCTCAGAAATGGAGAAGACACAGGATATATTGTGCGTTCTACCAAACACAAATACCTCAAAACTATACCTCAGATCTGACATATTTAACAATTTCAGAAAGAGAATAAGTAGCTGATTAGTTTGAGCAAACAGCCAGCATAAAATAATATAATTTTTATTTAATTTTATTGGTTTAGATTGATCTATTTTAGATAGACAAACTTATAAAAAAAATCAATACTAACCCACTTTAAGACTTTGAATAAAACGATTTAAGAAATTTTAATACTCTTTAAGGTCCTTAATTTTACTTAAATCAGTTGTTCTGCTTACTTTTAAAGAATCCGTGAATACCCTGCGAAATTAAGGTACAGAACTTGAGTAACAAATTTAAAGAGATGAAGTTTTGATTTATAAGACATGATTAAACTCAGTTTAATCCATTTCAATATATAGTGCTAGGCAAAAATAATAATAATGCTGTAGTGAATAAATATTAACAATAACCAGTTAGTGGGAGGTTCATTGATAAAACTGAACAAAATACCAGAGAAAAAGTGTAACTACTTCATTTATGTGAAACAATGAAGTCACGATGACTTGACATTATTGGAGGATGGAGAGTAAAAATGAGGAAGAGAGGTTTCCTTTCGTCAGTATGGAAAAAGTGACATATTTCCTCCTACAAAGCTGAACCACTCAGTGATTAGGATTTCTTTCTTTTACCATTTTTGGACCTAAAATTAAATAATCCTTTGTTCTAAAGTTGCCTAATATCTAAGCAGAAGTATATGGGATTTTTCAGAATCGGTAAAATGTTCAATATCACAGCTTCAATAATAAATATCACATTTTTATGTCCGATTATAAATTCTTCATGTAATATAAACATATTTCAGTTTTCTCTGTGAAACGTTTGAACTTTGTTAATGCAATCTTTAAAGTCGTATCTTCCCATCCCAGTTTTGCTGTTTCTTGACACAGTACTATCCGAGTGTTCATGCTTTTAATAAACTACAGGACTAAACAGATTTTTTTCTGACCGTCCTCCTACTGTCCCCTGCAGCTACTGGAGCAGGCGCTGGTGATCGAGGAACAGTTGCGGCGAGCGGCTTACCTAAACATGACCCAGGACCCGAGCCACCCGGCCATGGCGCTCAATGCTCGCTTCGCAGAGGTGGAGTGCTTAGCGGAGTCACACCAGCACCTCAGCAAGGAGTCGTTGGCAGGGAACAAGCCAGCCAACGCTGTTCTGCACAAAGGTCGGTGACCGCACTGCCTCTCTGATAGATACAGCTCTGGTCCGAACTCGAATGCCATGTTCTTTTTGGGCTTTTGTATACGCATAGAAACATCAAACAACATCAGTTATCTTTGAAAACTAAAAATGGCTGCTGATTTTTGACGTCACTGTAGATTTTCTCTGATTCACACAGCAACAAAACCATAGATGCAGGCTAAAATTCATAAAGTCAAGACAAAATGCAGCCCCTGTCGCGCTGCGATCCGGTCTTGTTTGGGAATGCAGCCTAAACTGGGTGATAAACTCCATCTAACGCTTAATACCAGTGTTCTAACAAAACAGCATACCTATCAGAATGACATACTTTCGGTTAATGCGCATGCGCAGCAGTAAAAAAAAAAACTTTTCCCTTTGGTTCAAATCTGTTCAAATCAACTTAAACTATATATATATTAGGTTTAGGTTTAAGCATTTAAAAGAAAGTATATTTGTCCTTCTGTGACCTTAGGGTTAGGACATAAAACTTGTGGGTTGTTTAAAATTGGTTAGATAACTCCAGTTACGGTATGCTATTCTGACAAAGTATGCTGTTTTGTCAGAACACCGGCATGATTTTGGTTTCACATTACACCTTTCTAATTTTAGTAAACTGAGATAGTGTAAGAGTTGTGCTGCTGTTAGCCAGTCAGAGGACAGAAACGTGCATGACATTAACATTAATGAGCAAGCCCCCAAATTGTGCTGATTCTCCCCGTACACTAAAATCCAACAAACAGACACATACGGCATTCTTTCATACCAGAGAACACCGGAAAAAAAAAACTTTAAAACACCAGTAAATGAGACCTTTAACCACCTGACCCAAATAGTCACTCTCCGATGAAAGAAAAAACAGATTACGATGTTAAGAACAACCCAAGGCAAGGCAATTTTATTTGTATAGCACACTTTCAACTCATGGTAATTCAAGGTGCTTAAAGAAACCAAAGATATGATAAAAACATATAAAGTAAAAACGGCAATTATGAATAAAGCACGAAAAGAGCCGAAATAATAGAGAAAGTAAAAAAAAAGCCAACATTAAAGCATTAACATTAAAAACAGCAATTAAGTATAAAACATCCTTGCCTTTCCAATCATGCACGTGCAGGCACACACATATTCACATACTCAAACCTGAGGATAATTTAGACAAATGAACACATGCAAACGCTGTGCAGAAAGACCCCAGGTCAGGATTTGAACCCATGAGCTTCTAGCTGCAAGGCAACAGTGTCGGAAAGAGAATACCTAACCAAACCATTAAAAGACTAAATCTGCCATTCATGCTGATAGTGAGTGTGTGGGAACCTCTCACCAGAACTGTGGATATTGTCAGAATTTAGGATGGGACTTGACTTTGATCTCTCTCTGTAGAACTGGCACTGAGAAGCTCAGCTAAGTAGATTTAGGCAACCGGATTCAGGGAGAAGTTGGAGGGGGAAAAAAATTGGCAGAAAGATAATCGCAGGCACAACAATGACAAAGATACAGATCAACCCATCGGTTGTGCAATCTTTCCTGCCACACCGGCCACACAGCCTCGCCTCGACAAAGCTTCAGTCATGCCGAGACGATAAGCTTTCACAGTGTTAAGTGATAGCTCCAAATACTTCCTCACTGGCTCCCAAGTGAGCCTGTCCATGTTTGTGTTCTGGTATTTATCCTTGATTTTTATCTGAACTGTGATTAATGATTAGTTCCATGTAAGGATGTGATGAAAGAGAGATTAAGATAATAAATGGTACAAATACAGGATCAAGAATGCACTATTTAAAAGTCATTGTGTGGTGTTTAAGGCAAAAATAAATAAATATATATATATATATATATATATATATTATCTCACATTTATTTGGAATAGTCCCCAGGATCCAATGAAAACGATTATATAACAGGAAATTTTTTTTTTGCTTTTTGTTGACATTGCAGTGTTGAACCAGCTGGAGGAGCTGCTCAGCGACATGAAGGCTGACGTGACCCGGCTGCCCGCCACGCTGTCCAGAGTCCCGCCCATCGCCGCCCGCCTGCAGATGTCCGAGAGGAGCATCCTCAGCCGGCTCGCCAGCAAGGGCACCGAGACGCACACGCCCCCGGTCAGCAGCCCGCACACACACACATACATACACGCACACACAGACACACACAAACACACACTTGGTCTCAGCCATAAGCTGAAACCTGCTCCAACCCAAAAAGCAATAGATGAAGGGAGTCCAATGAAAACACTGTGCATTTTATTCTGTCACCCACCTGCTCTTCTTGAGTCCACAATCACCTAGTCAGCACTTCTTTTTCAGCTTACATAACATCCAGTCTTTTTAATCAGGTGTTATAACATGACCTCTCCTTTCTTTGCACAGCCCATACCTCCAGGACCCTACGCCACCCCTCAGAACTACGGAGCGCCGTTCACCCCTGCCCCGCCGAGCGCCCTGCACATGGGAGGGGCCAATTACAGCCAGATGCCGCCAGGATCCTTCATATCAGGTCAGTGTTTTAGGTTATTCGTTGGTCAAAAGTGGAATGCACACATTTGTGTGTAAGAGGGGAAAAAAGAGATGAGTTGGAAAAAAAATTAAGAATGCTGGATTTTCTCTGATAATTACAGCAGTCAGAGATAATTTAGTGAAGAAAAAATCCCACAGGGCTCGATCTATGTGACAGTTTGGCAAGTTGATGAATTGAGTGGGATTTATGTGTCTCTGCAGGGGGGGGGGGGGTTTAAAGAGCTAACTGCTGCTGCCTCGGGTGAAAGAACCGATTATATCTCAGCGCAGAGTTAAAGCTGGTGTTTGTCATAAGCCTACAGTAATAGCAGACATGTATGCTTTAGGTTTTTTTCCTCTGTTACGCTCGCCTTCATGATAAGGTAGCAAACGTGACTGGTGATCTGTAATTGCAACAGGAAACTGATTTACTGCTTTAAAAATATGGAGACTTGCCAGAAAAAACACACCAAATTTAATAATGTGTAATGTGACAGACAAGGAGGAAACATTACCTCCAGTTTATTGCTGAAGTATTCAAACCTCTTGAACTTTTTCACATTTTGTCACATTATCACAATAAACTTCAATGTTTTTAGTTATATTTTATGCGATATACTAACACAAAGTAATGCATAATACTTAAGTGGAAGGAAAAATAATGGCACTTGTTTTTTTTCACATTTACAAAATCTAAATAGTGTGATGTGTATTTGTATTTAGTCCTCTTTACTCTGAATCCGCCCACAAAAAATGCAGTGTTCCTCAAAAGTTTCCTTAATTCAATTGGTAAAAATGGTCCATAACAAGTCCTAGTATAAATCCAGATGTTCTTCAAACTCTCTGAGGGTTATTTGAGGAAAATTAATGAACAAAGAGGAACTTTATAGACCAAGGAATGCAGCACTCAGGTCAGGAATAAGGTTGTAGAGAAGTTTAAAGCAGGGTTAGGTTATAAGCCAATCAGACCACCACCTGTAGATTGAAAGATTATGAAACAACTGTAAACCTAGATATGACTGGTAGCTCAGGGGAACCTGCAAAGATGCAAAGTTAACAGAGAAGAAGGAAAAAAACATTTAAAAGGGCCATATGCTGCAGAAAAACTAGCACATCACCCTAAACACACCATCCAAACAGGGAAACACGGTGGTATCAGGATTATACTGTAGGATTCTTCTTGTTTGTTTTCTTTTTTCATTAATAAAAATGTAATTAGTGTAAGGTGTCTTTCTATTCAGCCTGCTGAGTTAAAACCCTAAAGAAATTCCTTTTGCTGCAGTCACAGCTGCAGGTTTCCTGGCGTAAGTCTACCCGCTGTAGATATCCAGACACCTGGTTTATACTTCACCGTTACCAAGCAGACCCAGACGTATTTACTGAGACGTTTTCTTTTTATATTTCTCCGTCTGTGTATCAGTGTTGCAAAGCAATTTTCTACAAGGTCTGCCGACCATTGTAGTGTCGTCCCTAGTTAACTAGAGTTGATTTTCTTCAGCTTATAAACGCATTTCCACTCGAGGAGCAATGGCCGACTGAGAGCTAGTTTTTACTAGAAGTGCAGCTCATTGAATACTCTAAAAAAGTACGGAAACAAACGGTGGTCTGTTTTGTTGTTCTCTACACCTGGTGTTCACAATCACCAAAAGATTATATCATATTAGATAAACTAGCCTTGCAATATAAAGCATCTAGAGCCCAAAAGCTGCAATGACTACTAATGACATTACCCGCTTTCGGACAGAAAAGTTCTAAGAACTGCATTCCACAAAACCACAAAAGACCCCATCTCAGAGTAAGAGCTAAAATAGTTATAGGAACTGAGAACTGGTCCCTAGTTCTTATCAGTCAGAAGGCATGAAAAAGCAGCCTGGTTCCTGAAAAGGTTACAGGAACTACAAAAGTTTCCTACAGTCCAAAAGCAACTATTGACTATAGGGCACCATTCTGGTGAAATGATGTTGTGCTAACCAAACACAGATGTGCGTTCTCCGCTGCATTTGACGGATTGTTAAAAAAATCAGGCTCTACTCGATCCGTCCTCGCGTGCCTGTCTGAGAGCCCTTGGATAATGGGGCTTGTGTGTCTCCACACCTCCACAGACGGAGAAGTATAAGCCAGACTTTCTGGTAGCGTTACTCCAGGAGACCTGCAGATGTGGCTGCTTTAAAAGGCATTTCTAAAAGGCTGAATAGAATTGCACCCCACACTATTTAGATTTTGATTCATAAAAAAGAAAACAGATGAAAATGATGTAGCATTTTCCTTCCACTTTTTAATGATGCACTAACTTGTGCTGGTCTAATACATATAGTCCCAATAAAACCCATTGAGGCTTGTAGCTGCAACATGGAAAAATGTGAGAAATGTAAAATAATATGAATACTTCTCGCAAACCTCTGTTATCACGGTTCTTCTGGCGACACAGGCTGCAAGCCACAGTTGTAGAATTTGACAGCAGTGGATTTGAAGAAGTGCTGATCCTGATAAAGATCGAGACTTGATTACTTGGCAACATGAACTGTTTGTGCTCTATAAAACAAGATATAAAAATGGGCAAACATCTGCTCTATCATAAAAGAAATCTTTTCAGTAATTTTGTCTTTGCATGGTCGTATTGTTGTGGGAAAAACACTTTGCAAAGACAATTGAAAAAACATGTTTAGGCCTCCCATGAATGCCATAAATCTATGAGTTTGTATTTCTTATACTTAGTGTAATAGGTTTTAGGGTTTAAATTAGCAGCACTGAGAACTACTTTGCTCTAGGAGGACTGTTTTTATATCTGCAGCACTTTATCACCTTGAGCAGCTTTAGATAAAAAAAGGGGGGGGAAATGGAGTTCATATCTGGGGGGAAAAAAAACATCTGTGGCAGAGTTTCTGATGTGGCTGCCAGATAGACACCTGAAATAGACATTACCCCCCCCAAAAGAAAATCAAACACAAACGTGTTGCACTGCTATATTAAGGCATTTTCATCTCTTCGCCTCAACACTCAGCTCAGCAGTTATCGGATCTAATGGCAGATTGGGCAATAATAAAGCCCAGTCTGGACAGGCGGGCTTTGTTTCTCCTGTAGAGTTCGATTGATGCTGAGTTTAGAGCTTTGAATTAAAATTGCAGAAGGACTTCGGGCTCCTGTCCCACCACTCTTGCCTGCATTCTATCACAGCTTACTGTCACTTGGTGAATTTATTTTCCCATAATTAGTTCGGCAACAGCATGTGCTCTCCAGACGCACTCTCTGCCCTGCATGTGGGTTCGTGTTCGGAGAAGTTTAGATAGCAGAGATGTGGCAGAGATAACCGGTAGAACCTGATACTCCCCCAGTAGCTTTGCTCCGAAAGAAACCACAACACCCAGCTCTCTCTCTCTCTCTCTCTCTCTCTCTCTCTCTCTCTCTCTCTCTCCCTCTCTCTCCCTCTCGTTCGGTCGGTTTATCTTCAGTTCTTTGTAATTGCAGACCAAGACATCTGTCAAAGACATTGCATTTCATCGAGCCAGGGGCCTATCACTGAAAATGTCATTATCCTCGGTCCGTCTGAGTCCGAGTGTGCCAAGAAAACATTCTGACTTTGTACCAAGGTATTTTCAGTGGGACGCAAACCGCAGCAGGCCTGGTTGTGTAAACGTTGCGTTGTGACTTGTGAACGGGCGGAGGGCTGGGCCCGGCGTTTGGTCGCTCAGAAATAGTTGTGTTTCTTCTGGTTTCCTTTGACTCACCGGGGCCCTCGCGGCCGTGAGCTGGGCCGGGCCGAGCCGAGTCGAGCCTCATGCAGTCTGAAACCTCTGGCAGATTATGAGACCGCATTTACAGTCTTGATTGGGGTCATGCTGCTTCCTGACCTCTTATGATTCAGGCAGTGTGAGGGGAAACCAGCCGGAGCAGGAGGGGGGGGGGACCGGAGTTAAAATAACAATCCTCAGATCTTTGCCACCTTGTAACCTCCCTACATTAATTGAAGTTTACTGAAAGAAGGTCCCACACTCGGGTAAACAAAACAGCTCCAAAAATATGCATACCTAAGTATACATGTACCGCTTTAGCAGCATTTTCTCAATTTAAGAATGCACCAATTCCTCCAAGTTATATACATGGCTACAGATGGGTTCATACTCCTTCAATCTTTCATATTCTGCCTTGTTACAGTCACAAACTGTTGTCTATTTTACTGGGATGTTACTTGATAGACCAACACAAAGCCCATTGCAACTGTTACAAAATAAATGTTAAATGGTTTCCAATTGTTATTTTTACAAATAAACATCTGAAAAGTGTGGTGTGCATTTGTATATTAGCCTCCTGAGTTGTTGGTAGGATCACCTTTCACTACAGTAACAGCTGCAAGTGTTTTGTACGTCCACAGAAAGAATTTTTCGTCAGTTCTTTTCAAAATAGCTCATGCTCAGACTTGTCGGATGGAGAATGTCTGTGAACATCAATTTTTATAACTTTAACTAGGCCATTCTTACACATCATTATGCTTTGATTTAAACCATTTAAAGATAGCTCTAGCTGTATGTTTAGGGTTGTTTTCCTGCTTTTAGGTGGATCTTTGTCCGTGTTTCAACTCTTTTTAAACCCTAAAACAGGTTTTCTGTATGTTTTACCCTTTAGGTATCTCCATACATCTTTCCCCCAGTATGTTCAGCTTCCTTATGCCTGCCGAAGAAAAGCATCCCCACAGCTTGATGCTGCTCCCACTATGTTTAACACTGGTCAGCGTGGGTTCAGGGTTTTAACGTTGTCCCACCTAGCAGGCCAAAAAGTTTAATTTTAGTTTGAACTAAACAGAGGACACTCTTTAAAATGTTTGCTGTGTCCCCTATATTTTTAATTTGGCAAACTACAAATAAGACGTCTTATGGCTTTCTTTATCTCTTCACTCTCTTCCAAAATGGCCAGATTTAGGGTCAACAACTAATTTGCAAACAGATTATCCCACCTGAGCTTTGGATCTCTGCAGTTTCACTGGAGCTACCATGTGCCTATTGACTGCTTCTCTAAGTAGGGCTGTCCTTGCTCGTTCTTTTAGTTTTAATTCTAGGTTTGCAACACTCGGGGTCACAGTATCTTGGAGTAGCTCTTTTCTTTGCATTTTTCAAATTCCCTTGGGGATCAATAAAGTAGTTTTGAATTTTGAATGGAATTTAATTTAGGTGAATAACCATAGCTTGTTAGGTTTGCAGTTGGACAATACTGTTTCCATTTTCAGGTAATTAATTTAACAGTTCTTTGTGAGTTGTTCAAATAACTTATCCCTGCTTTAAACTTCTCTAAATTTCTCCTTGACCTTGGTCTGTTGTGTTCTTTGATCTTTATGAGGTTATTTGTCTATTAACACTTCTGTTATGACCTGTGAAATTAAAGTTGGTAATGTGTAAGTGAAATCAGTGATGTATGATGTGCATGAGTGAAGGATGTATGTGAAAGGGATGTGATGTGAAATCAAAATCACCTAGAGGAGAGACGGTATCAGCGTTTAAAAAAAAACCCGAGGGGCCTCACCAGGTCCTCAGGTGTTGTGCATCAGGAATCAGTTTTACACGTGAAAGGAAAATACCCAACCTAGCCACAAGGGTACTGCAGGGGTAGGATCACCTTCATAGAGCAACTGTTTACATACTAGTAATAAATTATATTATACAACAGCTAGGTCCGACCAAGTAATTTAATTGGACAAGAGACTTTCCAAGGGTGCTGATATTGGAGTACAACAGCACTGGAACTTTTGTCAACCAGCATCACTCCGCCATACCAGAGTTCTAATGTTTGTATTAGAAATGTTTGTGTTGCCTGGCAACAGCTTTTTCTCCCTTTCAGTTGGAGATATTTGTGTTGGTGGAGCTAAATGAATGATTAAACAAACAATCAAATCATAATCTGCTGTTGTTATTTTTAAGTAATAAAATGTGAGTGCGGCCTCGTGCCTGCGACCGCATCACACCAGTGCTGATATTCCGTATACAACAGCACTCCCTCTAGTGTGATAGTGCCTAAATATTAGTGAAATCAAATTAACCTAATCCCACGTTGGACAATATTTATTATCTATGTGACTTCTGGCAGTTGGTTGCATTTGATGTATTTGGAGGTATTAGAATAAAGGGGGCTATACTAAAACACAGGTATGGGTTTCCTTCAACTTGAGTTACTGTATATAGGTGTGTTTTAAGAAGTCCACAAAAAGTAGAGATGCAAAGATATCCTCCTTTTTTTCAAACCGATACGATACCGATACTTTGATCTGAGTATTTGCCGTTACCTAGTATCAATGTCGATACAAATGATGTTGAACTATATAAAAATAAAATATTTATAGAAATGACCACCAGACTAAAATTTCAATAAAAAAAAAAAAGGAAATTGTTGCAGAGTTTCCACATTTCAATTATTGGTTCATGTTATTGGTTAACTTTAACGAGTACGAGTATATTAGAATGGCAAGGGCTCGATACCTGAAACCAGTGTCAGCACATTCCTAACAGAAACTACTGAAGTTTGTAACCATAAGGAGATACAATTTGACAAAGTTCAGGGGTTATTAATAATTTTGCAAGGGTGTGCATGTCAACAGCTGAAGCTGAATTTTAGGAAAACCTGTTTTTGCCATCAAGAAGCTGTGCAGCTCTGCTAATGGACTCACATTCTAGACATAGCTTCATCTTTTAGAAGCGTAGAAATTAAAGGGATAGAGTGGAGCACATGGGAGCACCTGCCCTGCTGATATCCTCACACCTCCCACCAGCTCTAGTAGCTCCATCTCTGACCTCTGACCTCCCCTGCAGAGGAGGGAGTCGAGTTAAAGAGAAGTCCCTTTGGGGACGTGTAAAGTGTCACATTGTCCTGCTCCCCCTCTCTCCGAGCCTCCACTACAAGTCTGCCGCTTGTCTGCCCCCACAGAAGCCGCCGCCGCTGCCGCTGCTGCTGGGGCCACCGGGGGAGCCGCTGGTGGAGCCACAGGGGGGTCAACTGCCGCCGGGGTTTTCCAGAAGACCAAGGAGCACGACGTGATGCAGCGGCAGCGAGTGGTGGACCTCTGGAAAGACGGCAAGTCAGAGGGAGCTATCGGGCTGGAGCTCAGGATGCCCAAGTCCACGGTGCACAGCATCATTGTCAAGTATCGGCTAAGCAACACGGTGGAGAACCTGCCGCGCAACGGGCGGCCAAAAAAACCCTGACACAGAGAGAGGGAGACTATTTTGGAACATAGCAAAACTGATAAAAACTGGATTTGGACAAAGCTCCAAACAAGACCTAATAACAAAGCACTTAGGCACGGCTGGAATGTGAGGTATATAGAGATCGAAGAAAAATCTCAAAACACAGAAATTGAAGGTTTGAAAAGCAAAATAAAAAAGCAGTGGCAGCACTTTGACCCACAAAAGAAAGCAGACAACCGACTGCTTAGAGAGCGGACCAAAAATAAGCTGGGAGAAATGAAGGGTGCTGCTGAGAAAAAAAAGCTTAAAAAATCGGACTGGAATGAAAGGACTAAAAAGGAGAGAATGTTAATGCAATCAAAGGTTTTTTTAGAAAAATGCAGCTAAAAGGAATTTATTTTTTTTTTTTTTAGATCTTCTCATACGGATTTCTTGAGACTTCTTTTTCTCTTATTTCCCTTTGAGCCAAAAGATTTCCCTCCGGATCAATCCTTCATCTTCAGGCTGACTGAACAAGCCGGTTCCCTCGATCTGACCCTGTACTCCCTCATTCCTCTACAGCCCTCTTGTCCTCCACACTCACACATAAATACACAAACACTTTGGATATCTCAAACAACCTGAAAACCTGAAAAGAACTTAGTTGATGTCTTTAAATGCAGGAAGATGAAATCCAAACTCAAGATGGAGAATGACAAACTGGGCCAACTTCATCTTGCAGAGAAAGTTCAAAAGGAGAAAAAAGGTTGTTAAGTTTAAAGCATCCCATGGATCGTCTTGTTTTAAAACTCCTAAGATCAGCAAAGCATATATCTGAAAGCCACACATTTGCAGACATGACTTGTTGCCTTTTAACAGAATCAGTAGCAGCTAACCCAACCTGATGGACTGAAAATGAAATATGTACTGTAATGCAAGTGGAACAATAT
This sequence comes from Apricaphanius iberus, assembly GCA_028564705.1. Lineage (NCBI taxonomy): Eukaryota > Metazoa > Chordata > Actinopteri > Cyprinodontiformes > Aphaniidae > Apricaphanius > Apricaphanius iberus. The sequence goes on along the minus strand of JAPXFQ010000468.1, from coordinate 124,088 downwards.
TACTTGCTCTTGCACTTATTTTTAATGGGAGATTGTCTCCTAAATGGGGATATCATTCTGCTGAAAAATCTACATTTCCTGTTTTTAGACCCCATGACAACAGAAAGCACTATTTATGAGCCGCTCTTCCTCATAGATGAAGCCTGCAATCTGTCACTGAAAGAAAAAAGGGAGACTCACTTTGAAGCTCGAAGAGACATTTTTGTTCCTCGAGCTACTTTATTGTGACAGGGTGATGGATTCCACGCGGTGGAAAATGTCCCCTAATCCCAGAGAAAATAAAACACTTCTCTCTGTATTATCGCTTTTTCCAAACCCTGTGAGTGTGTGCATCTAATCTGGGCCTAACATTGTGTTGTGAGGAGGATGGCTGTAAATGCCGGTTAAAAGGTGTTTGACTGTTATGCAGCTAAAATTGACTGGTATTTCCCTTTAATTTTAAAGGTTGTTTTGTGGCCTGCAATGAGTATACACGTGTTCACATTTACAAGTGTATAAGTATCCTTGTAAATGTGTGTCAGTGCGTGGTGAGGCATTTTTATAACATTAAGTTTGCTTTGTTTTTTTTAAAATGAAGGTGCCAAGGATTTTTTCCCCATTTTATGTTTTCCTGTAAAGTATTTTTTTCATTGCAAAGTATTTGCTTTTTCTCCCAACACACTAATCCAAAGAAATTGTATTTACCGCACCAAATGTAAACTTGTGCTGAATGGGATAAGTTCATAAAACCATTACAACAGAGTTAAATGGAAGGAAACCAGCACTGAAATACACAGAATTCAAGGTTAGTGTAAGTGAATTAAGCATCTTTACATTGACATGGTTAGAGCCAATAAAGTAAAATGCATTGTATTTTTCATTTTCTCCTAGATCAATTTAAACCAAGCCAAGCTGTAACTTGGAGCTTCAACATTATAATGTAGAAGTTATGTGTAGAAGTACAAAATATTTATCTTTTCCTCGTGAGTTGACCAGAAGCTATTGCTAAGAAAGTTAACTTGCTTAGCTTTACAATGTAAAACATTAGTTAGAACTTTTTAATCCCATGACATGATTTTTAGCTTTTTTTCCTAACCTGTTTATGTAAACACATGTGAACAAATGAAAAACTAACTTTAAGCTATACGGATAAACCATAACCAAGTTAAAAGGACAGAATAACACATTATTTTGTGTGATTGACCAGAAACAAGAACAGTTGAAGATTTTAGCTAAAAAAAATTTGCTAACAAGTTAGCCATGTTAGCTCTAAAGGTTTTTGAGAGGTCAAACGTTTTTCGTTCAAAAATCATTAGAAAATCTTTATCAAGTAAAATGAGAAAAAAAAGTTACTTCTACCTTTTAACCAAAAGACAAAAACCAAACAGATTTGCTTACATTTACTACTTTGGAGTCAAATCAACCTGCATTTTGTCATTCCTTTTAATTTTCTCCAAATAAATTTAGCCATAGATTTGCCAAATTGCATCCAAAGAGCTGAAACAAATAAAATAAAAAAACGCTAAAATTCATGCTGTAAATCATGCCCAGCCGTTTACCAAAAAAACAAACAAAAAATAACTGAAGGATGAATATGAAAAAAAAATCCTGTAGTACATTTACATTGTATACATTTGTCAGTAGTTTTGTCTTTGAGAACAGTCAAGAAAAAAATGAAGTTTCTCTTCTTTGTACATTTCAAAACAGCATATCATCAGCATATTATACTACTACTCATCTTCTGGGGTGCATGTTTTCAATTAACAAAACAAGAAAAAAAAATGTACATCAATTTTCATTCCAGTTTTTAGTTCTAAAGTGTTACAACTTGGTGATGTTCAGGACCAGCTAAAATAAAGCACATGTACATTGACACTCACTGGTGTATCAATCTGTTGTACTTAAAATACTGAATGCTTTTACCTACAACTCTTCTACATTTCAGACAAATATAAAAGAGTTTCAAGTCAAGGATTCATCTGATGATCTTATTTCTTTTTGGTTGGACATTCATGTTCAAACCAGCAAGATGGTAATTGAAAATTCCCGATGGTTTGACAATTCCAAGACATATGTTTGTTCCTGATTAAAGGTTTTGCCCTTAGATGCACTCATGCAATGCTTTAATGAAGCAAACATATTGGATTTCCTGCCAAGAAGCCAACGTTCTCTCGATCAGATAGTGTGCAGCATCTAGAGGGGAGAGACAACGAAGACTTTGGTTAGGCTTTTAGAACTGCCGTTTTGAACTTTAGATGATCCATCAAAAGTAGTTTAGAGTTTCGGGTCTTTGAGAGTTGATTAATCATTAAGCATGGAGTTTAAAAGCTCTTAGCGATGTGTTCTTTTCTTTGATGATTGGATTTGTCTTACCTTAACTGCAACTATCAATGCCAACTTAATTTGGGGTAAGAAAACATTAATCTGCTGCTACTGGGAAGCTAAAGTACAGGCAGACCTGAAGAATGTTGACCAAAAAGAGATTGTACTGAATGGTGTTTGAAAGGAAATCTGCTTTTTTTTTTTTTTTTTTTTTTTTTTTTACTTGTTTGTGTTTGTTCACCATGATGATAACAAAATTTCAGTCATTTATGAGTAATAACATTTTTAGCTTTTTTCAGTGTTATTACTTCTTGTTCACAAGCTGTCCTTGCTGATTGACCTACTACTGAGTCCAGATAAAGGAAAATAAGTTTAGTTCCTCTTCTCTTAAAAGCCAACTGTGGTACTGTTAATCAGATCATGTTCTTGTAACATTTAAAGTCCAGTGTCGGTACCACTGACTGATAAGAAGCCTAGTGGCTCAAATTAGTTGTGGTGTGCCACAAGGATTATTTTTTGGTCCCAATCTGTTTTCTAGTTGCATGCTCCCTCTTGGATATTTTTGTTTCTTGTTCCATACACAAATTTTTACCTCCACCAGCAAAAGATATTCAGGAGCTTTTTGTGAAAAAATAAATAAGACTTCTATTTTAATCTGTCTACAACCCTTTAGTGGGCCAACAATTTCAAACACTCAAGTCAAATTATTACCTTAGCCTGACTGAAATCAGACTTTAAAATGCATGTATACAATTTAGTCTGGCTCGAGTCGAACCGAACTAGAGTTTCAGAAGCTCAGCTAAACTACCCAAATTATCCGATTTGAATCAGACTTCTCTGCAACCAGCCCCCCTGCCCGCACTCATGCGCCCCCTCAGGAAGTTAGGAGAGCCAGAAATGCGACCCAGCAATAACAACAGTAGTGTTACAAGAGGCAAACATAAGCGGCCAATCAGTGCGTGTTTGGACTTGCGAAGAGGCGATACGTTGTTACTGTGAATATCCTTCTTTAACTCCGTCTGCTTCACTCCCGCCAGCCTAAATTTACTGGCTGAATGCAGCTGGAAGCTAACAGCTATAATGCTAACATGTGGGAGCGGATGTCGCCATCTATCGTCGGGGAGTTGAACGTACTTCATTTAATAATTCGATTTTCTGAGTGACATGTAAACCAAACAATGTTGACCAAAATGCCCAATTTCGATGTGCATGTAAACGTACTGACTTTTTCATCATTCCCGATTTCTCGACTGATCTGTTTTCTGTTAAATAGGAGTTGTTTTTTTTCCCTCTTTGTTCCAGTGTCTATTTGCTCCACATCTCTGCCTCTCAATACTTTCTCGTTGTGCACCCCTTGCTCTCTCCCCCAGTCTTTACCTTGATTTTCGTTTCACCCTCTTATCAGATTTGGTCTGCTTCTACCGTATACACACACATGCACACACACTGTTATTTCTCTCCGTCTCCTCTCTTGGCCTCTGCTGGCAAAAGGCCATACGTTTTCCCATAACTGGTCCCCTCTCAAGTATAGACACCCGCATAGACACCGTTTCACATTCTTTCTTCTTTTTTCCTCAAACATCTTTAGCCCAATACAAACCTTATCACATCTTTGATCTGCAAGGGGTGTTACAACAGTTTATCTTTCCCCATAGTGCAAACGAGAGCCGTCCTGCGTTGGTCTATTCCTGGCTTTTGTTTTGAAACAAGCTCTGAACTTGCCGTTTTGCTCCTAGAGTGCTCTCATGAAAACCCATCGATGTGGGAAACACAGACCCTGTGCTGGCCAGCTGTGCTATCGTGCAGAAAGATGTTAGTTTTCATCCATGTGTGTCTGTGTCCTTATGTGCCTGTGCATAAAAAAAAGATGTTTACTCATTGCTGGCCTCGCTTTCTTCCAGTTAACAGTTATGCATTTCTAGGTTTTGCCCTCGTTGCAAACATGTTGCTGTACATGTTATATGAAACACTGATGTACTGTAATATGCAAGTTTTCTCAATAAAAACAATAATAATGTACCCCTGGCATGCTGCTTATTGTTGCAAAAGCGATGCGATTACCATGTTAAAGTGCACTTATTGTTGTATTTTCAAACATAATGTCTTGGTAGAGTTAGCATCAGCAAACAAAGCAAAGATGGAAATAGTTGAAAAAGGGCCTCCAACTCAGGCCACATTTACCACAAGCCTTGTTCTACAAAGTGTAATTTTTGCATCTTGCTCAACTACAAATGTTTCTGTGCGCCTAGATAAACATCTTGGAACAGATTGCAGTAATCTTTTCAGTAATTATGGCAGATTTGTTGATTTTTATTTTTGAAAATAGAAAACAGTATGCTGGTTTAAATTAATTCCCTTTTTCACATCCCCAACAGCTTAGATGTTCAAATAAGACATTTATTGTCAAACTAAACTTTAAAGCTCTCCTAATTATGGACACTCTGGTTCTTTTTTTTGCCAGTTTAATTTTTTTAATCTCTTTAGCTATGACCTTACTCATTATGCATGTCATATTTATATATACATTTTCTATATACAATTCTTGAGAAAGTAATTGCTGAACAGTTGGTCTTATATTTAAAATCCCCAGTGTTTTCAGCAGCTTATAGTCTACTTATAGGCTTCTCATATTAGAGATATTCCTTGAGAACATGTTTAACTGTTCCTTATTACTGAATATGCTGCAGTCAGTTCTGTACACCAGAGCATCCTCCTGCTTTTGTCTAGTCATGGGTTTCTGTTAAGGAGTCAGCTCTGAATGTTTTATGCTCACACCTTTCGAAGAAACACCTTGTTGTAATTGTATAGCCTGTTTTAAAAGACACACCATGGCATAATGCTGCCGCTACGATGCATCATTTGAATGCATCATGGTATGAAGATAGTAATCTCACGGCAATGCCGGACTTGATCACTTATGGATAACCAAAGGTTTCCTAATGCCACCACTGCTTTTGAGCAAATTGTTTTTTGAAATGGGCTTATAGTATATCTCCTCTTCCGTTCAGCAAAATTCTGGTGTACCTCTGGGATTAATCCTTGGGCCTCTTTCATTTACATAATTCCCCTTAACAGTCTACACTTGTTGATGACTTTATTAAGCACATTTTCCTCATAAAAGGCATCATTGCCTTTATTCTGTCATAGATTACACAAGGTTTTTGAAACAGTCTTTAAATTTTCTTTTGTCTGCATTGCCATTACAAAATCACATGGTTAGTGCAGATTTGTCAGCTGCAGATCCACCAAGTTCCCATTGGTGATAAGATCCAATCCAACTTATTTTCATGTAAGGAATTCAGTGTGGAATAATTTTACCTTGTGATGAGGTGTATTATCCTGCTGGAAAGATGGCTTTAGTTATAAAGGGTGACATGGTCAGCAATAAATCTCAGGTACAAAGGAGTTTACATTACTCTTACTTGTTTCTTAGGAGCCCAAATTGTGCCTTATCCCTTACACCATTACACTGCCTTATTACCCTTAAATTTAGACTAAATAAAAGTCCGTGCTTGGATTCAAGTTTTCATGTTCTTTATGCTGAATTGTTACTTTGCCACGTTGCAGCAACACACTGATGCTCATTGGGCCACCTATCAGTTCTTGAATCTATTTCTATCAAGTTTTGGTTAGTCAGTCCAACCTTTCCATTCTAGTCCAACCTCTCAACTGCCACTTGATTTATATTATATTTCCTTTGGAGCATTCTCAATCAACCTGAAAGATTGTTATGCATGAAAATCCCAGTGGATCAGCAGTTTCTAAAATACTCAGACTAGCCCGTCTGGCACCAACATCAGTGTCAAGTTCAAAGTTCCTGTGATTCTTTTTCTTCCTCATTCTGCTGCTCAACAGCAATTCGTCTCTTCAACGTCTAGAGGTCTAATTGCTTTGACTTGCTGCCATGTGGTTGGTTGATTCATGATGTATTAACAGTCCATCTACAGCTTTCACAAGTTTTACCTCTTCAATTTATGGTTCCAATTTGCATTGAGCCTAGTTCACTATGAAATCCATCAATAGGTGATCAAAGTTTTTGAAAATTACCTGAAAAAAATCTAATTTAAAAGCACTCTTTTTCGATGTTAAAATATGTAATATGTCCGTTGCCTGATTAAAAACAATATCAATGACTGCAAAAAAGGTCCTTACACAAGCCTATTAAGTGTCCAATTGTTATATATATATAAATATATATATATTATATATATATTATATATATATATATATAGTTCTTTAGTAATGCAGGAAACAGGACTTTTTGTAATCTGATCTGATTTTTGTGTGGGGGGTTTCTTTTAAAATAATTCCAGTGCTCTAACTGTGGAAGGACAGAAAGCAAAGGAACGTTGAACCGGCTGAACTGAGCTTGTGTTTCTGTTTCTCCCCCTTGCAGTCCTGAACGGGCCTCCCATGTCTGTAAAGAAGGAACGGGAAGCAGAACTGCTGGTGAACCGTCGGGAGCAGCGCAGCGGAGAGGTCATCTGTATCGACGACTAGACGACACGCAGACACACGCACACACACTCGCGCTCTCAACCCTGAAACCCATTTCCTGCTAAAAAGACACCTTCAGTTAATGCCCTGCAGAAGGACATTTCTTTGCAGGAGAAAGAAGCACCACCTTACCAGGCTCTCAGTTTAGCAACTAACTGACTGGCTGAAAACAAACGTACTCAATTAATAATGATTGTAATTGCTTCATTTGATTCAAACTCTTCGAAGGCAACTTCAGTTACACAGATAGACTCACTCACACTGTCACAAACAATCCAACCTGCCTCCAACTTCTCGTGACCATTTTATGTCTGCCTCAAACCATTATACTCCTCATCAACGGCCCCCTCAAGTGGGCCTCAAGAGATGCTTCAGACCTCACCTATGTACACACACACACACACACCCACACACACACACACACACACACACACACATAAATGCTAAACCCACCCCAACTCCAGAAACTACTAGATCTGCCGTTAGACCATAACCTCTTCCTCCTCCTTTCCTAAACTTCCCTCAGAAAGCTGCATGTGAAACTATGCTCATTTCTGCCATAGTGCTCCATCCCCTGAAGCATGCTCTTATCAAAACAATGCTGTCTTGTGGAAACAGAAAGAAAAAAAATGTATTCAAGCTGTGCCTAAACTCATTTTAATACTGTTTCTAATGCTCAGAGAGAGGCTGATTCTCTGGTGTCTGGGTTTAAGCAGCTCACAGCACAGCTCCAGCTCTTCGTTATTTTTATTTTTTTATTTACCTTTATTTTGCTCTTTTTTTTACGGTACATGTTCAGATAAACCTCATGTGCAAAAGTATGATATAAATATATTTAGGACTTGTCTGACCATAAAGTATTTTCCAGCATCCTAATCTGCTTTCCTGGATTCAGTTTTATGTACAGAGCTTTTGAATTTTAAAGGGGGTTTGTTTTAGAAAAGGCCTCGTAATGACGCTATTTTTAGGAGACCCCTACGAATGTTTATAACCTTTCATAAGCAAATCAGTGTTATTAAAGCCTGTCGACAACCGTCTGCACTGCTCATACCTTTCCTTATGTGTGCTTTAAATCAAGAATTTTCCCCAGGTTTTATTTTTGTCTGTTCTTTATTTTTATTTCTGTTTCTTTCTACAAAACCCTGTGATATACTTTGCATATTTAAGCAGCTCATTCGTGCTCTCTTGTATTTTTACTCTTCCACTTATGAACATTGTTGTTGTTGATGTTGCTGTTGTTCTTGCTGTTGCTATTCAAGAAAGAGCTTCTACCAAAAGAGATGTATCTTTGTAACTGTAAAGCATAAAAAGTCATCAGTACGTGTGCCAGACGGCACACAGTTTAGCCATGTTCATCCCATTGTTGCAAGAGAGCGCTAACTTCAGAAGTGCATATGTAATACAAGAAAATAAACTTTTAGTTAATTATGTAAATTTATAGAAAATAGGTAATATGCAACCTGATGATGCTTCTACCAAGATCTTAGTCCATTTCAGCTCCATTAAAAGTACACAAGTCCAGAGAATCCAAGATGAGACTTTTATATATTTTGTCATTTAAAAACGCCTTAATAAACATAGCTGAACACATGTAAAGTCAATAGAATATATTTAGAAACTGATGTCAACCTTTAAATTCTAGCCGTTGTCGGCCGTTTCAAGTCAAAAAGCTGGTAAACTGGCCTATCTTTGAAACAATCCATAAACTATTCCCCATTTCTACAAATTTCTGTTATTTTAAAGTAAATGTTCAACAATCTCCAAACTAAAATGTTGAGTCAAGAACAACAGATTAGTTCTTTATCCACTTATATTTTGTCCTCGTTCCAGGATTTTCCGTTGATTTCCAGGTATCTTGTGTCGCCGTGTATGTGGTGGTGCCGATCGAATGACGAATGGCAGTAGAAGCAAGTCAATAATGATGCTTCTCCTTATTTTCTCTTTTTTTGTTTGTAATAAAACTGATGATGAAAATACCTATCTGTGGGTTTATTTTGAATGTATTAATCCATCTCTTGTTAGCTTGTCCCAGGCTAGCTAGTAGGCCTATTAGCATACTATATCGGTCACTCAAATCCGACCTGAAGCATTTATTTAAGTTGTATTTTTTTTGTATAAGCTAAAAGGATAGTTTCATTTTTTATGTAAGGTTATGGGCAGTTGTTATTCAGCATCTTACCGAGTCGTTTTCACCGGAGAATTAAGCTAACAGCTAGTTAGGGTGTAGCTACTTTCAATGTCGTTTTTAGCCATCTTTAAATAACAAGAAAATTATTGTTTGTGAAAGCAAACTTTACACTATGTGCTTTTTTAAATTTGGGAGTAAACAACCCTAATGCTTAGGGAATGGCAGTTTATGAAATAACATTTCCATTAACCGGTGAGATTTTTCCAGATTTGAGTTTTACAAAAATAGCTGTGCAAATATAAATTCTGTAATAAAGAAAGAAAAATTTTTTGTTGGGAAACCCCCAAAAATTGACAGGTTCCAAATGCAAAGTAGTTTTTTCCGAAGAGGGTACATTTTACAGTAAAACCTGATTTTCTTTAATTAATTTTCAGGTGAAAAAATAATCAATAACAAAAAAAAAGAAGGTAAGGAATGTTTATCCAACATTCACAAGGAAAGAGCTCAGGCAGGATATGCATCCATCATTTATTTTACAAATCTTTTCACAAGACGTTTAGGGGTGTTAAACAAATGGTCAAAGTTAAAAAAAGAAAGAAAAAAAATGATTGTGGATAGAGATGCGTGTGTGTTAAACTCAGTGAGTATGGTGATGGGGGAGGGATGAGACGTTTTTCCTCAACTATGTGGTTTAGATTCAGATGTAGGAAGTGAAAATTTAGATCGCCATTGCTGTGTGTGTGCATGTGTTATGATGAATGCTGACAGGGAAATAAGATGTCCGCATGGATGTAGGTAGGAGGAGGAGTGGGGGTTACACATACAAAAAAAAAGGAAGTACAAGGGATTTATTGTCTAAATTTAAAAAAGATTTCCATCTGAAAACATCAATGTTTGAGTCCAATTAGGAACACAACAATTGCTGCCGTAAAGTGCTGAGGAGAAACCAATGCGGTCCGGCCACAAAAACTCCTTATAAACAGGAGTGGGAGTGCTGAATCCCACTGCTAGAAATACACCCTGAAATATAACTGGGAATATTACACAAAGCCTCAGCATAGGAGACACAGGAAGAAGTTTCATTAACTAAAATATATATTTTTTAAGTGACAGAGAAGCAATCTGGTTAAGTTAATAAGAGGTTTGAATTGTTTTTGATCAATATTAAAAGGGAATCTTGCATTCAAGAATTAGTTTCACAAATTTTCCAAAGCAATCCTTTTTTTAAACCCACGAATGCAGAATTTTTATGTTATTTTTGTTTAATCCAATTTATTTTTGGCAATGCATAAATAACTTTATTACTGCTGTTAATTTAAGAAATCTTCAAATGGCATAGAAAACAAAATACATTTTCATTCTTGTTTCAGTCTAAGCTGGTTCTGGTGCTTGGAAATCATTAGTCTTGCAATTTCCAGGTGTACTTTCAGAAACACAAATTAAAATTTAGATGAATTTAAAAATTCTTTCTGATGTAGAACGCTCCAGAAAAAGATGTTTCTAAAGGTCCCATTCCCATTTACAATACTAACAAGCAACAGCATGCAAATCAGATCACTTTGTTGTGTGCTGCGCGGGGCAAAATAAAATTTTGCCAATGCCAAAGACCGCCATTGACCCCACCACGTTTAGACTCAAGAAGCATCTGCATGGGCTGATTGTGATAACACTGTTATTACTAAAGTTTACAGCTATTTTATGAGATAGCATGCTAGAAACCAAAAAGGAAAGAAAAAGTGAGTTAAAAGCGGATTTTATATAGATATCTGTGCTTTCAGTTCCTTATAAATGTATCTACAACAATTGTGCTGTAAATAACCTAATTGATACCTACTGATGTCAGACTGTGGTAGATTAGCTAATAAAAAGAAATGGGAGGAGTCTGTGAAGTGAACGAGGTTCAATCAGTTTGCTATTTGGTGGAGTCTTGAATTTAAATAGTTATTAAATGATTAAGTATTACTCTAACAGTAATAAAACTGCTATGGTGTCCAACTGTGCTAGTGGAAACAGACCGGTCTACATTTGTGAGAGGACTTCTTTCTGCTAATGCATTTTATAAGAACATCGAACCTGAAATAAACATCAAGGTAAAAATTATTCTTTTGTTTGCAAAAAGTCCTGCCATTCAAGAAATTCAAGACCCAAACACATTTTCTTTTTGTATAGTTGCATCACTTAAATCAGTCTTTTTCAGAGCTGCAACCACTTAAAAAAAAGTTATAAAAAGTGTATGAGTAATAGCCATTGTATCATCAAAAACAAGAGGAACACCCTGAAAAAAAGCCATTTAAGCAGAATGTACAGTTTTATGCTTTGCTTGCAATATTATGAACCTTGAGTTTTAAACTATACAATTATTTCTCCATAGAAAAAAGAAGAAATTCACATCCAGGTTATGTAAAACTGTCCAGCCCCCTCCCGTTCCTTTGCCAACTCAGGACCTCAGGCACATTGTGTGACATAAGTGACATATATACAAAATATGTATATATATATATATATATATATATATATAAAAGAGTCAATTCACATAGACACCTTGCATCGACAAGATCATAAAATCAGCACAAACGTTTTGATTCATCAGATTTCATTCTCACACAAACAAAGGCAGCATTATTTAAAGAGTCAATGCCAACTGGAGAAAGTGTTTATAGAGTTCAGGCTCACATCTTAAATGTGAGCTTGCTGAAGAGAGTGCAGTCACACTTTATGTATTATACAGGGGCTACGATGGACCTCCAAGGAATTTTCTTTTTCTGTGAAGCTCTTTAATCCACAGAGCAGCCTCCATCACATCTGCTCTCTCTCGGCAGAAGTTCATCAAGGTTTTTGTGTGTGTGTGTGTGTGTGTGTATGTTCATTGTAGGTCTTGGTTTTCATCCAAAACTGAATTCCAAAACAGGCTGCAGTCCAGAGAAGAAATCCACTACAGCTTCCACAAATGTCAGCTTTGTCTATCAGATGAGCACATGTGGGAAGTAATGGGAAATAGCTCTATCCTTTTGTTTGGCCTTGTAGGAAAAAAAACATCATATTATCCATTTGCAATGCAAAAAAAAGTACATTCTGCAGTAGTTCTGCTGGATTTGTGTCCATGGAAATAAATGCAACAAAGATCAGATGAGCACTGATCTTCAGTTGACTTTAAAGATGCTAAAAACGTGATTGGCCACTGGGTGGAGACTGAAGGACGGGCCCGTCATGGCCTGGAGCTCTGTGCCTTTCTCCAGTCGCAGGAGGCCAGACACCTGGCAGGGCTTCACAAAGTGGAAGGAGTGCGGCCCCGCAGAGGGTGTGGTCCCGTAGCCCTCCATGCACTGCAGCTTCTGGGCCCTGGGGCCCTTGGTCACCACGTCCAGCTTCACATACTGAGACTGCTGTTCGTTGAACAACACCTGAGGAGGCAGAAAATATGATGGATCTATTATTCAAATATATGAGCAGAGATAGAAAGAGATAGTCCTAATAATATTCAGAGAAATATTAACCAAAACACTTTAGGATTTAAAGTGCCGTGAAACATTAGGGGTTGTTCAAGATCTCCTTTTACATAATTTGTTGTAATAATTAACTACTGTTGTACAGTATACTTAACACCCGACAGCTCAATTAAGAGCCATTAAAAGCATTCTATTCTTGATTGAACGTCTGAATTGCAATGAAAGAGTTCAAAGAGCAACAACAGCTTCATGTTGAAGAGAGCTCCACTGTTACCCTACCAAGCAGTCCCTGTTACACATTACAAACATCCCTTTCCGTGTTGTTGTAACCTTCACTGTAAATGCTAAAGGTCAGTGTCTTAACCATCTAAACAGAAAGCCAATGCTGATTTGTGACCGTGCAGCTAATTCTGTCGGGAGCCTGCTCTTGGCAGGGATACAGCCCATACGTCCACTCTGACATACAATTTTGAACTCCACTCTTTTACTCATATGCAGAAAAATATAACCGTAATATGAGAGGATATTTGCCCAGTTTAATATCTGAGAGGCATAAGGCCTAAAGTCCTTCTAATCCAGCTATAAGCATGCTAACGGCTGCTCTAAGTATTGTTAATGAAGCCTTAAAACATTTAGTGTGAAAACGAAGTACGAGTAGATGCAGATATCTTCTCTGAATTCACTTTCACATTTGTTTTTTAGTACATTTTTGCTTCAAGAATTCAATCTAAGTTTCTTTCGGTTTACATTTAAGTTTTTTATTTGTTTTGTTTTTTTAATCACACAATTACCACAAGTCTCACCGGCCCCTTGAGCCACAATAAGAAATGTAAATTTGAAGTAAACAACCAGTTATTAGCATATATTTCATTTGGATTTAACTGTTTTCAACTGAGATTTGGCAGATTTATTTTTTATGAATGTCTAGTTAAATTTGTCGACATCATTGGACTTCGGGGTGGATTTTAATTACAATGAAGCAAAATTTCCCTGACTTTGTTCCTTCTTCATTACTGCACACTGATCCTAACCCTACTGGCTAGCATTAGCAACTCAACATATACTTTAGAAGGAGCTATTAAGCGACAATCTGAACAGTAATGCTGGTTAATATTTGAAAATTTCAAGAATTGTTTTGATTCTAATTCTGAAGAGTTAGAATTGATTATTACAATCGAAACCGATTCATTCCGTTCCAGTTCGACATGGGTCAGTGCTATTAAAACAGGGTGGGTTTTATTTGCGGTTATCTTAATTAAATGCCTGTAATACAATGACTTCTACACTGTAATGGTTCACCGAGGGAACTGTATTAAGCCTTTCAGACAGAAGACTTAAAATAGCCTTCTGGACTTTTCTTTCCTATTTTACCTGTAAAAAGGGCAAACCATTCTAAAAAATAAAACCTATTTTTGAACTTGCGAATCAATTCAATTTCTATAAAAATCGATTCAGAATAGATTTTCCAATTTTTTTTTTAAAAAGCACTACAAACAGGCAAAAGATATTATGAATATTCACAGCATTAATGCATGAAATAAACACACTGTGTCTAAGTAGTCTTTTGCAATTGCAGTATTGCAAATACTGCTACTGTGATGAAAACTTGTACTTGAGACGTTGCGCAGCTCTACTTTTAAGATCATTGAAATGTTTAGTTTTGCTCTAATATGGCAAAGTTTAGTTGATAGTGACTTCACAGCTTGTATATCTTAGGTGGGGCTTTACATGATTATATTCACAAACGCACCTGTTTATTGTCCACTTTTGACATGTTTTATACTTCATTTTTTAGGGGTAGAGAAACCAGTTTTCTGCCATAAAACATTTTGGACCATCCATTCATGAGTCCATACCTGCCTTGGGGGAATCTTTAACGGTCGAAAAAAATTCTCTGAAACCTACACTGATATCTCTAAGGTAAAGGAAATCTGGTCCAAAAGAAAACAGAAACAGATTAAATGGGAAATGAGGGCTCTCAGCTAGTCTCACAGTCTCCTGATCTCAAAGGGCCATCCCTCTGCAGTCTCTCTTTATTCAGTCAAACTTCATTGGCATCTTGAAAGAACAGGGTGTCATACAAAGGAACATGTCTGAAACCAAATGGCATTTAAAAAGTACATTTAAACTATGTGATAAAGAAAGACACCCCAAGAAAATAATAATACAACATTATTATTTTACCTAACATTTCCCTAACAATATATATATATATATATATATATATATATATATATATATATATATACAGACGTGGACAAAATTGTTGGTACCCTTTATTAAATCAAAGAAAAACTCATAATGGTCACAGAAATAAGTTTAATCTGACAAAAGTAATAATAAATAAAAATTATATAAATGTTGACCAATGAAAGTCAGACATTGCTTTTCATCCATGCAAAAATGGTGGTACCCCTAGAAAATAATGAAAATAATGTGACCAAAGGGACATGTTAATCCAAGGTATGTCCACTAATCAGCATCCTAGGTGTCTACAATCCTGTAATCACTCAGTGGGCCTATATATAGGACTCCAGGTAGTCACTGTGTTGTTTGGTGACGTGGTGTGTACCACACTCAATATAAACCAGAGGAAGCAAAGGAAAGAGTTGTCTCAGGAGATGAGAAAGAAAATCATAGACAAGCATGTTAACTGTAAAGGCTATAAGACCATCTCCAAGCAGCTAGATGTTTCTGTGACTACAGCTGCACATGTCATTCAGAAATGTACGATCCATGGGACTGTAGCCAACCTCCCTGGACGTGGCTGCAGGAGGAAAATAGATGTCAGATCAAAGAGACGGATAATCCAAATGGTAACAAAAGAGCCTAGAAAGACTTCAAAATAGATCCAAGCTGAACTTTATGCTCAAGGAACATCAGTGTCAGATCGGAACATCTTTCGCTGTTTGAGCCAAAGAGGGCTACATGGGAGACGAACAAGGAGAGGACAAATCATTAAAAAAAACATACTGGCGTATGCCAAACTACATGCTGACGAGCCACAAAGCTTCTGGGACAATGTCCTGTGGACAGATGAGACAAAAATTTAACTTTTTGCCAAGGCACTTCAGCTCTATGTTCACAGACAGAAAATGAAGCATATCTAGAAAGAACACGGTCCCTACTGTGAAACATGGAGGAGGCTCGGTTATATTCTGGGGCTGATTTGCTGCATCTGACACAGGGTGTCTTGAATCTGTGCAGGGTACAATGAAATCTCAAGACTATCCGGGGATTCTAGAGAGAAATGTGCTGGCCAGTGTCAGAAAGCATGGTCTCAGTCGCAGGTCACGGGTCTTACAACAGGAAAATGACCCAAAACACACAGCTAAAAACACCCAAGAAGGGCTAAGAGGAAAACACTGGCCTTCTATGAGCCCTGATCTCAATCCTATTGAGCATCTTTGGAAGGAGCTGAAACATGCTGTCTGGAAAAGGCGCCCTTCAAACCGGAAACAACTAGAACAGTTTGCTCATGAGGAGTGGGCCAAAATACCTGCTGAGAGGTGCAGGAGTCTCATTTTAAAATTACAGGAATCATTTGATTGCAGTGATTACCTCAAAAGGTTGTGCAACCAAATATTAAGTTGTGGGTACCATCATTTTTGTCCAGGCCTGTTTCATGCATTTATTTTTTAAATAATTCCGTTGAAGCATGGATGAAAAGCAATGTCTGACTTTCATTGGTCAACATTTATATAATTTTTATTTATTATTACTTTTGTCAGATTAAAGTTATTTCTGTGACCATTATGAGTTTTTCTTTGATTTAATGAAGGGTACCAACAATTTTGTCCACGTCTGTATATATATATAAACAATCTAAGCAAACTACAAGAGTTTGATCCTTTTTTAGGATTTTTTTATTATTATTTTATTTTTTTAGTAAAATATTAGTATATTATAAAACATTGATAGTTATTGTTTTAAATGGAAGTAAGGCAATATTTATTGAGTATATAGTGCAGTGGTTTAAGGAAACTCACCTGACAGAACAGAAAGTAGACTCCTGCTCTCTCCACAGTGAAGGTACCTTCCTCCTTGTTGTACCTCACTGCTTTACTCATATTCAGTGTCCTTTCCTCCCAGCCTTTTATCACGCCACCTTCCCCAACTGGAAACAAAACAAGTTAGATCTTTGTTGCTAACCTACAAAATGTAAAGAAACATTTTAATAAGATCTTAACGACTCTCACCTTGCTGAGAGGAGAGTTTGGTTACTGGTGGAAAGTCAGAGACAAATGATGGAGTCAGAAAAGGGGGAAAGTCAATTAAGATTTTACGAGTGCAATCGTATAGGGGTATTTGATTCAAAACCACTTCAGCAGATGCTACACGAGACGGTTATAAGGGATCTGCCAAGCCACTTACTCTCAAAATGAGACGCCGCTTTCCTCCCGTTTCCATTTCTCCCTCGCACCGAGCCCCCTTCAGACACAAAGAGAGGCAGAATGTGAGTTAGAAAACACAGAAAATGACTTCTGCTGGGGTTTTATTTTTTATTTTTTTGATAAAACAATCACTACCATCTGTATCATGCTAATAATACGGTAGGTTAATTTGCTGCCAATTATATCCAGCCTGACCGGTTTTAACGCAGTTAGCAGATGGGCTTAAAGATTTCCTTTCGCGTGCTTCAATATATTTCCTCAAACTGTTATTGTAAGTCAAACAGTGTATGTCTCCTGTATTTTCCTTTTTAGGCCCAGTGTGGGCTAATTTTAGTGCCAGCTGGTCGCAGTCATCTAGAAGATAGAGAACAGGGGAAAAGGATGGTGAATGGTGGGGTTTGTGTGTCTGGAGGGCTGTGAGGAAAAGGGGGGAGGCAATAAAAACAAGATGGACAGTGGAAAAGTGAATAAGAAAGCATTAAAGACAGGCCTTTAGGGGTGCAGCTAAGGGGCTATGAGGCTAAATGAGAAAAATGAAGCACTGAAAAAAGAAAAAAAGAGTTGAAAAGGTCTTTGGCTGCTCCGTGACCCAAAACAGTAGATTAAGAACAGAGTGGTGTAACAGCTACGACCCCCTTTCCAGATAAATTCGTCAAATAAAGAAACAACATAGTTGAAGAACGCCTGCTCCTTGGCTTATTTTAGCCTGTGGGGATTTTAAACACTGATACAACCTGAAAAGTGTTTGCATGAACGGTGGAAGGCAGTTTGTGCTTCAGGACGGTGCAGCCAACCCACCTGACTGCTGCCATTATTCAGTAACACTCTCCGCGCCATTGCTAAATTAACTCTCAGGTGGGGAACCCTGTAGATTTTAAGATTTTGCAAGGCAGACCGAGAATAAAGCCCTAAGGGTGGCCAGATTTTCCTGACTTGCGCTGTCAGTCACAAGGAGAGAATATTACAGCAGAGTCTTTCCAAAAATGCCGGACGGCTGCGGTCAAGTTTCCATAAACTGGAAAATGCTGTTTGGGCATATTTTTTTTTTTTTCCCTCCATTGATATCCGTGAAATTCTGTCCGGTACGTACAGTACCTCACCCGTATATTAAAGCTGTAAATGCTGCTCTCCAAATAATGTTTTGGCACATTTTAGGCAGATAATCCAACAGAAAAGCAACCTAAAGTTTACTATTGTTCAGAACCAGCAGTCCCATGATGGTGACGCAAACGAATGCTATAAATACTGCAATGATAGCTCATCAAGTATTATCGCTTTCACAACAAAATCATAGCTCTGTATGCTGAGGGACATGGAAAAAAAAAAATCTATTTCACCGAACCAAAAGCGTTCAGCTAGACCCCCCCTCCCCACTCCTTCCACCCTCGCCAGCTGGTTTTCTGGGCTTCGAGGCCGCGCTGGTCAGACCTGTAATTTCTGAGAGGGTAATCCAGCTGCCTGCTTTTTTCCTGTGTCAACTTTTAGCAGCGGTAGCTCATGCGGCCCGCAGGACCCGACCAAAGTGGCATGTGGGCCGAGGCTGGCCAGCGTTTGTGTTAAATGCTCTTCCTAAAAAAACACGAGACTTCGCCTGGTATGTGTGTGTTGTGTCTGTTTGTGGTGATCGGAGCGACTGAAAAGCTCAAGATGGGGGGTGCTGAAGTTGAGACAAAGCAGCTCTGGCAGGTTTGTTTTACCGTCTCGCTTGACTCGCTCCAGCAGCAGTTCTCGCTTCTCTAGAATGAGCTGAACAATAGCCTTCCTCTGCGTGTTGACCTGTTGAGCAAACAGAGAAATATCAACAAATCAATTAACTAATGTCCAGTTAGTTTCTAAAAGGATTCAGAATGTGTGAAATGAGCTTCGGCTAAAATGATAAATGTGTTTAATCCTGATTAGTTGGATTTGAAGGCTAAGGTCAACAGCTAGTCACACCTAGTCGGACCTCAACTGCCTTTATACCATGGTTGGGGTGAATACTCGATTCTGATTGGCTGGAGGGTGTACATTAAAAAGTGATAATGTACACCTAGGCAAGGATTCACGTCAAATTGCCTGATGACAGTTCTAAATTGTTGCGCTGGCTCAAATGGCAACGGAGTCTCAACGTTATTTGCATCATACTCAAGACACACACAAGCAGTAAGTAGTGCACTGGCCTTCTGAAATTATATTTTGTATCACATAACGTTAACGTAAGGTAAAGCCATCATCTCACTTCCCCTCACTGATAAATCGCTGCGGTCGGCTCGCTCTGGCCACTTTGCTTGGCAATACCTGTATACGGGAGATATTAAATAGTGCGCTCGACTTATATAAAAAACCTCGCGATTTTAACGCCAAAATTTTATGAAAGTATTATTAATTGATTAAATATGTCTTTCTTTCGTAAGTGACCATGGTAGAAGCGGGATAATCCCCTCGAGGTGTCCATTATCAGAAAATGATGGACTTTGCGGAAGCAACCAGTTCACACCTCCGCGTCGTCCATTATTTTCTGATAATGTACACCTCGTCAGGCATTATCCCTTACTTAGAGGAGTCAGTTTCTAAAACATCAATGTGATTAATGCAGATGCAGTCTTATGCT
This sequence comes from Apricaphanius iberus, assembly GCA_028564705.1. Classification (NCBI taxonomy): domain Eukaryota; kingdom Metazoa; phylum Chordata; class Actinopteri; order Cyprinodontiformes; family Aphaniidae; genus Apricaphanius; species Apricaphanius iberus. Next base: position 104,732 of record JAPXFQ010000468.1, on the reverse strand, counting down.
AATGTAAATTAGCATTGGCTGGTTACTGACACGGAAACTGGCATAAGATATGGAGGTAGGAGGCAGTGTGCCGCCAATGCTCTTCCTGTGTGGAACTTATACTGAAAACCATTTCCTGTCAAAGAGATTACCTGGTTATAAAAATCAATAAAATAGTGTTAATTTAAAACACTGTAAATATTTGATCTACATTTGTGTTAGACAGTAATAGCAGGTTCTTTTTGTACACAGACGTCTGAGTATTAATCGTCCTGGCCAGAAGAAATTAGGTTGGCAGTCTGACTTGGAAAGCAGGCCCAAGTTTGATATCAAATTGGACTTTTTGCACATTTCATTGTCAAAATAGAGAATCTAGATAACCAGACTATATATCTTTGTAAACATGCACCTTCAGGGTACGAAGGCATAAAATAATAAGAAATGCATTGTTGTTTTTTTATTGCTAACAGTGGCAAGAACCAAAAATAACAAATACTGCCCGTTTTCTGACTTGTATGTAGTACACACTCTACACTGGAATGACAACATTCCCAGATCCAAGCTCTGACATCCGAGATTAACCTTAAACCTAATGTATGCTTCTCCGTCAGCGGACGTGTGGAAACAATCACCGCCATGGCGCAAGGTCTCTCTGACAGGCAGGCGAGGACGGACGGACGGAGCATAGCCCAATTTTTTAAACTATCCATTAAACGCAACAGAGAGTGCACATCTGTGATTAGTCAGCCCAACACCAGCCCAAGGCCATTTCACCAGAACGGTGCTCTATAGTCAATGTGATTAGTAGTCAGTGCAGCTTTTGGGCTCTAGATGGTTTATATTGCAAGGTCAGATGGCCTTATATGGTCTTTTGGTGGTTTTGAACGCCAGGAGGTGTAGAGAACAACAAAACTGACAGCTGTGTGTATTTATTCGTTTACAAGCATTTTTAGAGTTTTAAATGAGATGCCCAGTCCGATCAAAACTCGCTCTCCGTCAGGCATTACTCCTCGAGTGGAAATTAAAGTGTTCATAAGCTTGAGTAAATATACTGACGTCGACCTGTGACATCATTGCGATGGTAGGCAGACCTACCAGAAAAGGTCGACACCCTTTGCCGTCATGGTGGGGAATTGCTTTGCAACAACGGAGAACTATAAAAGGAAAATGTGTGCAAACTTACTGATCTGGATGAAATTATTTGTGTATGTTGTTCTCAGTACCTGTCCCATTTGTGCACCTCAATATGTGTTTGCCAACAAGAACATCTTTGTTGTTGCATCGATTTTCAGTATAATACCGAAGAGGGCCTTTAAAATTTAGGTCTGACAACAAAAAACAAACAAACAGCTTGATCTTCTTTGATTTAGTTTAACAATCTAAAAGTCTATTTGTTCATCTGTTTAAGTACCTACACAGTGGTCACCAAGTATAATGGGGGTTAGGAACCACAGTCATTCCACAAATATTTGAGAACGGCTCTAAAAACACTAACAACTGCCTATTTTAATAGCTAAAACACCAAATATGCTTTAACAGGCATTAATATGCACAGTGGTAACTCCTGAAGAAGCTAATATCCACGCCAATCAGTGGCATGAAAAATGGATGCCGCTCTTTGATTTGGCTGGTTTGCAAGTCCAAGCCAATTATGTGTCAAGTAATATTGGTTGCGGATAGGTTTATTAGCTTTCCAAGCCGCATTTTCTTGCAGAGATTTTAAATATCCTCAATGAAAATAAAATAACAAATAGGCAAGCTTTCCATTAATAATTTGGAGTCACCTTCCACAAAAGAAGTCAGTGATTAGGTGGATCCACAAATACCGAACCACAAGTAGACAGGGCTCCACTCCATATCCCAAATTTGCATCAACATCTCTACACCCTCAACAAAGATGTCCATGAGTTCACTTATTTTATTCATCATTATTTTTTATCATGCAGAACCATGGGCTTTTAATGAGCCAAACAAATTCTACTTTTGTTTTAGGGCTGATTAAAAAAATAAAAAATAAATAAAAAGCTTTTATATAAACCACGATGCTATCTTTTTGAGACTGGAGTTCTTTCAGTATAGTCGTAGTCCGCTTTGTTTTGGCCTATTTCACATTTGAATTTTAAGTTAGACAAAAAAACTGAATTCATAATTCAATTACATTAATAGGTTACCAGTTAGCACATGATTTTTCTAGCCCCACAATTTTTCTTATTTTAAAATGCTGTTACTCTCTTCACATTGACCAATAATTGCAATGATCTTGCAATCATCTGAAAGCATGGTTTAAAATCCATCAAATGAAATTAATTATTTTGACAGAAATTATCCAAGTATTTAAAATTTGTACTACAAGAAGGTGCCAACACGGTTCCTTAGTGCAGGAAGTATATTGACTGCTTACAACCTTATAACAGAACCTCATTTAAAAAAAAATCAGAAGTTTCCCTTTAAGATCCGTAGCTGCCAGCTAAATGCCTTTGGCTCTCCCTGTCTTGCTTTAGAGTGGCCACTTCCTCGAGGAACGATTGCAACACCTAATATGTGTTTTCACTCCTTTAGATTCCTCAAATGTCTGGAAGAAAATGATTTTCACGCCAGCAGATTATTTAAATCTTTGACTGATGCCCCCCACTGGAGCCTCAAAGGAGGCCCTCACAGCACACGGGAAAGACGTTGCTTAGTTGCTCGAGGGGAGAAAAGGAACGGGGGTTTAAATTTACTGCTACTGTGGAAATGGAGGCAGAGAGTCACACTTCACTCTCCAGACGTTCGCTCGCTGGCTCTCATCAGGAGTTGGCAAACAGTCAAACGGACCAAATGGGGCCCCATGGGGAAGCGCTCCAGCATCAACACTCCACGTGTCCAGTCTGTGTGTGCATGCGCGTGTATGTGCACGCAGGTTTGGTAAACATTTTACACAGTTGGTATCAACGCCTGCTGATATGAAATCCAGCATTATGCACATGCTCTGAACTCAAAACCAAATGAATTTTACCCGTTTTGGCTCCAGTTTTGGCTTCTGTTTTGATAATGAACCGTAATGTGCAAAAATAAAGTGAGCGAAAAAATGTATATTTATTCCATTTTCTGCAAGCGTACCTCAAATATCCGTTCGCACTGACACTTGCATGAAGAGTTTCAGTGCAGGCTGCAGATGATTTACACTTGCCGCTGTTCATCCTGCAGCCCGATTCGTGCCCTGAAGTCAGCGGCAGCATCTTGCTCATTTGCCAAATAGTTGAGGCTTTCCAGTAAATTGTGATAAAACTGGAGCGTAACTGGCACCGGGGAGATTAAACAAGTCGGTTGGGGGTAGCAGGAAGGAGGAGGAAATGGAAGAAAAAAAGAAAAAAAGGAGCAGAGATTCTGCATGAACTTAAGTTATATTGAGCTGTAAAAGAACCCGCTCTAGACTGAAACAAGAGTCCAATTTGGGGACCTTCCAACTACCATACCTCACCACAGCAACAGTGATATCTATTTTTTTATTATTCATGTTTAAACGTCTGTGTATTATACTTACAAATCTCAATATCTGATATTGAAAATGTGTTTATTTATTGTATTACGTAACTTGTATTATGTGACTCTATTCTTCCAGACTATAGAACCTAAAATTCAAGATGAAAAGCAAAAGTAAAAGAGCACTAAATAAAAGTTTAATCCTTTTTTATTAGTAAGAATCTCTGGATGCTGCCGAAGGTTAAGGAGAGACATCATTTGAGGAATCCTGCAGTTGTAGTCCAGATCCTCGATACGTCTGTGTGGGGGCTCTTGAAGCATCGACTCCGGCTGCAGTCCAGGTTTTGTGAATCTCTAAACTCTTGAATGGACTTTGGTTAACAATCCTCTCAACGCCGTAGTTATCCCTGTTGGTTGTGTGCGCCCTCTTCTACTGAAATGTCATCCTTCCACTCAACTGTCTGAAAAATATGCTTGGGAACAGCAGTTCAGCAACATTCCCCATCTGGCGATTTTCTCTTTAAACCCATGAATGGAATTGGGTGAATGCTTCTTGTGCACTGCAGTTTTTTTCTTCCACTTAACTTTTCATTAAGATACTCAGCACTTTGAGAGTCCAGTTGTTTCTTTTAAGCGATAATCTTTAGTGCCTTACCCTACTTCAAAGGGGTGTTAATGACCGTCAGCTGGACAGCTGTTCACGCATCACTCTTCCCCATTTTAGTGTAGATTTGTTATAAATTCATGATGTACATTTATGTTTGCAGAAATCCTGTTGACTGAGATAAATAGAAGCAAAGCAGTGGAGGTAGCTACCTGCATATGTAAGCCTGACAGCTTTGACAACTCTCGCACTCTTACCACCCGTGCACCCTGTGGTCATAATAAGTTAAGTTTACTTATGCCTTGGACCAGGCTCTAGGGAGTGCTGCATGCACGCTCAAATCAAACTAAAACTGCAACAGAACAGAGTAGGAAGACGGGAGTAAGTCCTGAATTGCAATTAACCACGGATTGCATCCCTGCAAAGATCTTACACAACCTTTAGAGGCATGTCAAAGTTGCAGCCGAGTGAATATTATTGCAACTGTGCAAACCTGCACGCATCGATTGGTTTCTTCTCAAAGTGTGACACAAACCTGCTCGAGTCGGTCCTGCAGGATCTGGAAGGACTGAGACAGGTCTCGCGTCTGTCGCCAGGTCCACACCGTGAACAGCGCGCTGCAGGCGGCCAGAGACAGAGCCACCAGGGCCAGGGAAGCCCAGACGACACGCAGCTTGCGCACTCGCCTCCTCTGCAGAATCCGCTGCATATTTGCTGCACTCCGCACAGCAGATCGCTCACTCACCGCCGCAGACCATCCGAAATTCACGCATTAACTCCATTCCAGCAGAGCATTAAGTCCACTCGAGTGCGTTTCACTCCAAACGTCCCATTTATTTGTAGAGAGAGAGCGCTTGCTCGTTCACTGCCTTTTAGAGGCAGAAAAAGGCAGTTTTTAATGTTTTTGTTTTTTTTAAAAAAAAGCAACCTAAAATTGGAGCATTTTCCGCTCATGGATCACAGTCGCCATCCACCCTGTGTGCACGGCTTCTCCAAACGCAAGAAAAACTCTGCAGTTTATGCGCTCATCAACTGTTGCATCCTTCTGCTTGCGATTCGTTGACTCAGCGCTCTTGTGTTCCCTTTAAATCGCTTGCTGGGGGGTCAGACTATTAGCCAGACAGACTGACTGAGCACACACTCACAAGCTGCCGATGGGGTTTGCGTGATACCACCAAAGGTATGCGCGAAAAAAGAAGAAAAAAGCACACGAGGCGCATAGGAGCTTTGGTTGCCCGTCAAGTCACTTTCAGCAAGGTACCTTATGTGTGCCAATTATGTGGACAACAGTACCGTTTGTGACCACCAGGCGGCTGTAAAGGTTCACTGAGAAGCGGTTTATAGTGAGATGTTTTTGTTTTTCTGCACTGTGTCAACAGGTGAATAATAAAAGACCAATAAGACGGACACAAACCACACATTGGACGTTTTCGGTACACAGATAAACTCTTTTCAAAGCAAATGTGTGTTTCAAGAGTTGGGTAAGACTGGACAATAAATGGCAACAAACAACTCTCCTAACAGGATTTCCTTGCTCTGCCTCTGCATAACTTTTTCTATACTGAGGAGGAAGCTGAATCTGAATCAGCTGTGTTGGAGCAGAGACTCATCTAAAACTGGTTGGGCACCAGCCCTTGAGGCCTGGACTTGGGGACCCCTGCCTTTAAGTGTCACAATCCTCAGCCTTTTGTATTTTTAGTGACATTGTTTCTGGGTTTTGTTAACCCCTTCTGGTTATTTTCCTTTTTTCATATTATTTCTTCCTTCTTCTCGTTTTATATTTTTTTATTTTTTTTTGCTTACGTTTTCTTAGTTACTTTTCTTCCTTTTTCCTCCGTGTGTCCCTGCTTGCAGGTCATTTTGCCCCCCAGCTGTCTAATTGCCCACTGCTTTCTCTCTCCCAGGTGTCTCCAATTACCTCTGATTGCCTCTCCCTGTCATGTCTCTACTTCTCCTCAATATTGAAGCAGCTCATGTTAAGTAACATCTCACTGGTTTCTCCATCTTTTCTTCCACCTTACCCTTGCGTACTGGCCTGAGTTTATTTATAAGTTGTTGCCTTTTTATCGTTAAATCATTCACTAGTCTGCATTTAGGTCCAAGTCTTCCAAACATGACAGTAAGTCTCTTAGATTGTGTCTCTACCTCATTGGCACACCTTGAGGGTGATATTGTTGCCAATTCCTCTTCAGAAAATGGCTTCCCTTAATTATTTTTTCTTTAATTAGCTTCTCTGACCCACATCATAATGCTGCCGCCACCATGTTTCACAGTGGGGGAATGGCTTTTTCAGGATGATGTATTTGTTTGGCATGTTCAAAAACTTCCAACTTGGGTCTCTTCTGACTACCGGTGTTTCTTAACCCCGTTCCTCAGGGCTCACGGTCTGTCATGTTTTTACCTCCATCTCTGCTCCAGCACACCTGATCCAAATGACAGCATTAGCTCTTGTTTGCCATCAAGTGCTGCAGAAGTCTGTTATTCACCCAGCTATTCAGGTCAGGTGTTTAGCAGAAGGATAACACCTAAAAAAAAAACAAAAAAAAAAACTGTACGGTGGGCCCCGACGAACGGTAAAGAAACCCTGGACTAGAGCACTTTCTTCTGCATATTTGATGTGCCTCCCTACGAGGCCTGTAGAAAACTGCAAATGGGAATTCTCATGGATTTTTCGAAATAAATGATTAAAATAAATATGAAAACTCAGAGATACAACACATAACAGATATGATATCAAATAAGTGTAATAAGATATCCAATCTCACTCTCAGCAGATAGTGTGGGGGAGGGCCTTAACTATCTCTTGCAGGACCCTCTTGTCTTCCTCATTAATACCCACCCCCCACAAAAAAAGCTTCATTAGTCATCTGTAACTAAGAGAAAAAGACAAACAGAACCGACCAGTTAGCTTCCTAACCGCTGAGGTAGAATATTAGGCTCCATATTTAACAATCATATCAGTATCACAGTAAAACCACATTAAAATTGGAAAAACCTGTGCAGTCACCATGAATTATCTTCTTCACCCTCACACACAAACACACAAAAAATCATGCCGTTTCTGTTCATTTATTCGTTGCTTTTTTCTTCTCTTCTTGTGTTGGCGCACTGCCTTGTTTTTTTGGCATGTTTCAGACATAAACAGTTGATCAGTGTCAGGAACAGTAAGAGCTGATACAAGCAAGCTTCAGATGAAAAATGTAGTCCTTCTCCCCCCTTTTTTGAAAATTTCATTTTCATAGGGAAATCCGTAACCTCTGTAGATACAAGCGTTCTCATAAATCAGACCTTTTTTTCCCCCATGTAAGCTAGATCAGACAAATGAAAATAAGAACTTCTACTATTAACATGCAACTCTGTAAAGATACAATGCAAGTGTCGCACAAAGAAAATACTTCCAGCACTGCAGAACAACCTCAGAGGTTTATTTTGTTTGCCACGACAGACATGTTTCCAGCCTCAAACTTCCTTCCAACTTTCAAGAACTGCGGAGGAAGTGGCATGGTTGGGGAATGCTTTGAGGCCTCATGGAGTGCACAGTTTCACGTCATTGATTGAGATCCAGATACTGCATCATAATGCAGTGATGATGGAGATAATGTGAGACTATGTTGGAGCTTTTTCAATAGGGGACTTATCCTCAAGACACCAATAAAATCAAGGGGAAAACAGACGAGCAGAGTGACAGAACTTGAGGATTAAAACACCCAACAATTTCCATTGTAGAATCTCAGAAAACATGTGAAGTAGATCAAACAATCCGTTGCGTTGAGGGATTTAAAGCTTATCGATAACACCACGGCTTGTGTTTTTCATTATATTTAATATTTTCTTTTAAAAATAGGACATCCTCAGTCCTCTCCTGACAGTTTACAAGGTTGGAGCAGAGATATTTTCTTTAAGCAATGTTTTTGTGGTGTTTAGTCATTTGTTTTCATCAATTATTCTGTTGATTACATTCTTTTATAGAGAAGTCCTCTAGGTTATACAACACTGACTGTTCAAGGGATTTCAAATGGAATCAACAATAACAAGGCTCCCACGATCTTTGAAAAAAAAAAAAGAACTTCTCAGCAACATCCACCAGACTCTTCATCCAGACCTACCTGAGGTTTGTTCCTGAAAAGCTCCATCTTAGCCTCACAGACTGAAGACCTGAGTTCCAGTGTAAGCCCCAGTTTACATGTTGTCTGATAGACTCACAGAAAGTCATTAACATGACATGATCCCACCCCTTTTAAAAAAAAAATCTTCTGAAGTTCTATAACTGGCTAGATAAAACTGGGTTCTGGTTCAGCCATGTTGTCGCAATTCGTTGTAATTATTACTAGGGATGCAACGATATCACTTTTTCAAAACCGATACTTGGATCAGAGTACTTACCGATACAGAGTACCAATGCCGATACTTCTACCACACAAAAAAAGTCCTATCAGTTGGGAGTCCGGTTTTATTTTCTTCCCTGCTTGTTACAACAAATGATGGGGAATTAGATAAAAAAATAAATATTAACAAAAATGAACACATAACTTAAATTTAAAAGTTAAAAACTAATATTTTCTGAGAAATTATTGCTGCATTTCTACATCTTAAGTATCGGTTCATGGTATTTGTTAATATCAGCCGATACCTATACCAGTACATTAGGCAGTATTGGGGCCGATACCCAATACCAGTATCGGTGCATCCCTAATTATTACTAAGACTTGCTGACCTATAGAGCTCCGGGTGTCATGTTACTCTCAGAGCATAGGCGCCATGTTGGCAGGCATGAATGTAATCCAAATGAATGTTGCCCGACTGTGGTTTTACTGTCAGAGTTTACTTCCTATTTTAAAACAGAAGATATAGTATATATAGGTAAATTAAAAAGATTAAACCTCTCCAAACCTTGCCATGCGCCTGGGATACTTTTTAAAAATACTTTAGAACCATTTTACCGGATCTGAGATTTCCTGACATTTACAATTTCCTGATCAATTTTCCCTCATCATACTCCAGAGCATCGATTAAAGCAGGTAAAACCCTGGAGGGATATAAATGGACACAATCAGGGTTTGTTATCAAGATCCAGATCTGGAATCTTCCTGCAAAGGATTGAGCACCAGGGTAAGTGGAAACTTGTCCTCATTTTAGTTACCACGAGCAACGGGCAGCTATTTTATGTCCATGTGGTTTTTATGTCCGTCAATATCGGACCATTAATCAATCATTATATAAAAAAGATACAACTTAGTCTGTTTCTCATTGTGATCACAAGACATGTAAACAAGCAGCATCATCTCAAAGATTATTATTATGCAAAGTTTTACTAGATGTTTACCAGTAATGTGAGCAACAAGACAGAAAAAACGACAGCAAAATAACTAGGAAGTCTGCTAATAAGCTTACATAAAACATGTAACTATATAAAGTTGAGAAAACATTGGTTTATGTGTCGGATATGAAGTGGTCGTCACATAAGCGGAAACCTTTACTCATGGGGTCCCACAGTTTCTTTTAGCTGATCGCTAGCATGTTTCATTGCAACAATCCCACGTTTTGTGTGTTCTGGATCCTTGAGAATCTTATAGGAAACTTTTCCCTTATCTCATCTGCATCTGTTATGCCATCCTGGGGCACAAAAGTCTAAGAGAAATGAGCTGTCACTTTAAATATAGATCCCAGGAAAAAAAAAAGGTAATTAATTATTAATTAAAAGCCGGACACAAATCACCTTACAAGACTGAAATATTAACCATAATGCATCTTATAGAAGTCATATCTGGTGCCAAGGTGACACTGGTGAATTTCTTAATTTTTTCTAAACAAGAAAATTTTGCCCCAGTAAATAACTGGAATCAATTTAAAGGCAGGGGGTTTCTACATTTTTAGTCTCAGTTTATGCTGCTGTAATAAAATACTATTTCTAACAAGTTGTATGCAGACTAACGCAATGCTTAAAGGAACTGATGGTGTTAGTGTGCCCTCTGTAGGTTAAATGGGACAGCATTTTGCTTATGTTTTTAACCTTTAAAGGATAATTCATCTTAATCAACGGGACTTGCCTGCTTTTTTTTTTATGAAAAAACAAATTACACAAAGTGAATAACTTTACACATTAGTCTGATAATGCCAGATTTGATTTATTTAATCACTGAGCAGAGATATGACATACTCAGAAGGTAAAACACGAGTACTGATTACAAATTGTTCATGAATCCAACTAAATACTTTTAGAAGCAACAGTTTTTCTTTCATAGAGTCACTAAACTCAATGCAATAACATTTTTATGACAAAACAAATAATAAAATCATAACAGTTTGAATTTCAGATTTCCCAGTTTTTCCTCGTTTCACATCAGGATTGATCTTAACTTAAAAAAAAAAAAAAGCTCTCTGGCAGATCAGGCCTGAAATCCCAGTGCTTCAGTTGGATTTTCATGGCCGTAACAGTCCACCCCCACTTTTACACTATTAACTCAAACACACACACCAAAAAAATGACTTTACAGGCAGTTAACCACAATTAGAGAACACATCAACATTTAATTTGGACCGTGCACAACACATTGACTTCCCTTCTGAACACCTAAACACACAAACATCATCCATTTATACTAACAGATACCCTGCATAGTTGTACTCAGTAACAGCTAGAAAACTTGAACCTGAACAGATACTGATAATGTTCCACCTCAGTGATTTATTGCAGGTGTATTAGAAAGAAACAATGATTTTTAAATGGGTTTGATTTTTATTGATGAGAATTGGCAGGCCAGAAAGGATAAAAAATCTCTCCTGCTTTGCAGTTTGCAGCAGCAGAATGATGACCCATGAAATGCATTCCTGGATACGTCTCGAATGATGTTAGTTGTGACGTATGAAAACAAATACAAAAAATGCAACCTTTGCAAAGAAGCATCAGTGGTTTTTACTTGTTTGAGTTGAACAGAAACCATGAAAATAAAAATGTTGCATATTTTCGCTAACCGCGGAAAACCGTACAGTGTAACAAAGACTGATGGTGCAGACCAAAATTATGCCACTTTCATTTAAGCAAGATATGCTTAAAGTTGCACAACCAGCCAACTTTTCAAGCTTTATGGTCTGCCACCCCAAAAAAAATAAAAGTTCCACTGAGTGGATTGTTTTGGTTTGAATTTGGGCTGCATCCATTTCCCTGAAAACTGCACCACGAGTTTGGCTGCATAGGAGGAGATTTAAGCTCTAACTGGTTCCTTCAGTGCACAAAAAACCCCACATATACTACAAAATCATGAACAGTACATGTTACTTGACATCAAATAATGTGTCAGTCACAGACTCCTGTGGTCAAACAATAAACTAGACTTATGAAAGATACACATACAATTTAATAAATAGTATAAGATTTTTACACTTTGCTTCCCCCACAAAAATAATAAAAATCACATATTGCACTGTCAGGGTTGTCCACAGGATTCATCACAAGGATTACAACACCACAGAACACAGTTTATCTTAGTCAGAGTAATGGGAGGTCTAGTTCCAACACCGTATAACTAAACAACATTTTTATGACTGGAAATATTCCCAAGCAGCCAAATTTGTGCCGTGTGCAACGAAAGAACGAAGCAGCCTTCTTTTGGCTGGCGGAAGAACAGAAGGGAGGGCAGCACCGTTTAAGAATCAATCAAAAAACATGTGGTCGCTTTTGGATTTTATCCAATCAAAACAAGAGCAAAGGCAGGGTATAAAATTTGAACCAACACCTCCTTTATTTTTACCTTTCCGGCTTTTGAACGGCTTCCTAACCTGATGGGGAAAACGTTTTATTGTAACGGAGAGTGAAAAAGTTTCCACCTTATCAAGTCAAAACGTCTTTCATCCTCTAGTCCAGCGGTTCCCAAAGCTGGGGTCGGGACCCCACTTGGGGTCTCATTCATGTAAGTGTGGGGGCCTTTAAATTCTCTTCAGAAAAAAAAAAACATCAATACCAAAAATGTCAATGAGCAAGCATCTGCATTCTATAAATAAAAGTATATAATATAAATTAAATAAATTAATAAAAGCGGCATATGTTTCTCAAAACATTGGCTTTTGATGTTGGTTATGTTGCCATTGTACGACTTTCTAACTGACTCAGAAAAAAGGTTTGTGTCTTCCATCAATGATTTGGGGTAACGGGCCTCTTAAATGTTTATTTTGTGGGTCAGAGACGGGAAAGTTTGGGAACCACTGCCCTAATCAATGAAAATCAAGATATCAAAATACATATATTTTTTTATTAAACCAAGTGTATTATGAGTATAGGAGGTGATTTCCTGGCACTAGATACGTTGTATCCCTTTAAATCTCGCTTTCAAGCACCCCTTTATGATTGCGATACTACACACACTGACATTGCAATGATGAGTCGACATATTGCACAGCTCTAAATTAGACGATCGCCAGTCCATCACTGTGTGTGAGACAGAGGGCACAAGATCCTGGGTGTTTCTCAATGCCCAGGAATCTCGCCTTGATCCTGCCCCGGTTGCCTAGGAGATATGTCATCAGGGACCGCCAAGGCGTGTTCCAATGTTCATGTTCTACCCAGGAATCTTTCTTCCGTTTGTTAGCCGTTTAGCTAACTAACCAAGGATACATCAGACGTGCCTTCATGCCTTCTCTCGGTCAAAAATTTCCCAGAATACAGCGCGGTAGGAGCCGGCAGCAGCTACTTCGGGGGTAAATTTCTATTTTAAACGTAAGTCAACTAATTTAAACCATCGGGCTTATATCTCAAATGTTTGTTTTATTTTTTTTATTATTTATTAGATCCAAAGCAGTTATATATGGTTGGTTAGTTGCTTAATAGCTGCAGCTTCGGTGGCTATCAGGTACTAATTTGTTTGCACATTTGATTTAACTGACATATACAGAAAAAAAGTAAAGCTTGTTATACATGTACAGTTCAATGGTTGAAGTAATATTACTACGCTACAATGCTACTACGATGGGCGGTACGTAAACAGAGCACGTAAGGCGGCAGCCGCGGTCACGTCAGGCAAGTCTGTTCCAAACCGTTTTTTTGACCAAGGAAGGACAGTGTCCTCGTAAGCAAGGCGCCTCGCCTACCCAGGCAGTGGCTTGGTAGGCGAGGCGCCTTGACACTGAGAAACACCCCATGTTTAGCAGTGCTAGCTTAAACAAGCTAGAACAACTAAATCTGAGGTTTTGTTGATTTGGACATTACAGGAATTTGTGATATGGCAAACAAAGAGGGCCTGAGAGAGATTTGATCCCCAGACTCCCGGGTGAGAGTCATGAGTGCTAACCAGTTTATCATAACCAAGCGGGGGTACAGTGACACGACCCCCCCCCCCATAACATCTTAATGTACACTGTACTCAAGGACAAGGATAGACATTAAAACAACAAGTTTGATTCCTGCATCTAGAAACCTGATTTTTTGAGCTTATAACTGTTCATGCACAACCTGGGTAAAATGGATTTTAATGTACATCAAACCTATTATAACAGTTTATGATGGATTATTCTGCCATGATATGACAAGAGTCACATTAGGAGGACATATTATGAAGCTTGACAAAAACAGAGATTTCCTACTTAAAAAGTACTATAAAAATATATACTGTGGGCTTAAAATAAAAAAAGGCTATCCTTATTTTACTGTCATGGGTACAACATATAACTTGCATATTTTTATTGGATGAATCTGACATGTTCTAAGATGGCTTTTAGGTCTGATGGTATACATAATTACTAAATTAACATCGTAAGAGTTTGGCAAAAAGCCACAGATTTACAAACGATCCTGATATTTGTCATGAAGTTTTAAACAATGAGCCATAAAGTGGTGCTCTGCATTACTTCGATTGACTTCAAGGTTTTTAAAGTCTCAGATTCGGATCAAGGTTGCGCCAGGTGCTCCAGTGCCTCACCCTCGCAGCGCATGCAGTGGTAGCCCATTTTATCGGTGACGTCAAAGCAGCCTTGGCTGAGGTAAAAGTCCAAAGATGACTTGTTCCAGTCCAGAACGGTAAAGTTGAGCTGGTTGCATCCAGCAGCCAGACCGAGCTATAGGGAAAAAAACGGCAAAGGAAACAGACTTTAGTTAAAAATGACCATTTTTTTTTTTTTTTTTAGGTTTTTACTGTTTGATCGTGCTTTGATGTTACTCACCTGTGCTACCTTACTCATAAGTGCTTTTCCGATGCCTTTCCCTAAAAAGGACAGATGTTAGAATTACAGTATATATATATATATATATATATATATTGACAACAAGAGCAACAATCTACATTGAAGACTATTTACCTCGAAATTCTGGCATCACGTACAAGTCCTCCATGTAAATAGCTCTTCCTGTCCAGGAGCTATAGGAATAGAAGTAAAGTGCATAGCCAATCTTCGTATGGCCTGAAAGGGAAATGGCAACAGTTGGACCTGTTCTGGGGTTTCTTTACATTCTTGGAAAAACTCTGGAATCTGCACTTTTGTGCACTTGTTTTCCTTTCCTTTTAAATAAAAGTGTTTCCAAAAGTGATTGCAAACTACAGTGATATCCCAATATGTATACATGCCTCTGAAAATTACATGTTATGTAATAGGGCTGGGCAATTAATTGAATTTTGATCAAAATCACAATATTAAAAAGCTTAAACATGATAATCGTGTGCCGTCTAGTCTAAGGGGTGCCTCATTTTGAAGCTAGCCGGCTAATTATGTTGCAGAAAAAAACAGCGGTACTGAGAAGTAGGAGGCCCCCTGCTGGTAGGTAAAACAAGTGCCGTGTCAAGAGTTTACAGCTGGTGAAGAGTTTGAAGGAAAATGGACAAGGAAGAGGATAATGATAACCAAATAGTTATCACTGACCACAGTCAGCAGTTAGCCCTAGAACGCAGTTATGAAGTGATGTGATGTTAGCAATACAACAGAAGCGGGATGCACGATCTGTATAAAGCATTAATAGTTAAGGCTATATTAAATTCTTTTTTATTATCACTTTAATTAGACAAAAATCGGAGAAAAAAAAATAAATAAATAAATAAATAAATAAATCGAGATTTTTCAGTATAGTGAAAAAAATGTGCGATTATTTTATGTTCGCTCAGCCTTATTTTTTAACTACAATAAGGCTTAGCTGTCTAATGAAGCTATCCGGACATTTACATGAAAATTCTAAATCAAATACTGCAAATCACCAACAAAAGCACAATAAAACTTTTTAATCTATCGCCTTGTACATATCTAGTGTTTTTGAGATGTATTAAGTTTTTCACAAACATTTCCATTTTGGCTTCATCTCTGTTTAACAACTAATATAATTTTAATGACAGTGGAATCTGTTACATTCAGACAGAACACACAGAAACGACCAGACCATTAATATGTTAAAACCTCAGAAATCAGACAGAGGCTTTACTTCCCTTTTCCCGTGACTAAATGTGTATGGAAAAGTATCTGTGACCAATGTGTGTTGGGTGTCTTGTGGTATATATATATATGACACAAACTCACGCAGCCCCTCCTGTGTATGGAGTCAGACATCTGAGTCTGACTCAGTGTACTAATGAGCTCATTACTGCACATAGAGGAAACAGTGCATTAACTTTATTATGTAAGAGGTGAGTAAAGGGAGAGGACACATCAGCTGCATCCTGCTACATTAGGCAACAGAACACATCGAGTTGCATTTAACTACTAATAAGAAGGATTAAGAGGCCTGAGAGATGTGAGATACCTCCATTCCTCCTCTGCACTCTGACGGACGTGACTATCTAGTTCCACTTAGAAAAAATAAAAATTTTTTAAAAAAGTGTCTGCAGTTTTTCTCACCTTCTTTGGTTCTGTGTTGCTCCGGTACCTCAGCAACGATCCCGTGAAAGAACGGATTCTTTGAAAAGCCATCTTGTTCCAAGTCTGGAAATAGTTGACAAGAGGCTAAAATGTGAGAAATCTCTGATTGCGTTTCCTCCAATGAAGAGGGCTAAATCCTGCTCTTTTTTATCTGTGATTTTTAATCTCTAAAACAGGAACAGCACCTCTACAAAAAATGTATACCACTTGGAAGTTTACACATTTTCCACAAGACAAAGGAACACAGCAGGAAAGTTTCAGGTTGTGGAGGATTTTTAAACCATTGATAAGTTATTAAGCAATATTCCATAATAATTCAGAATACTTACACAGGTATGACACAACTATAAACCTATCAAGACATGACTAGTCCACATAAACAGACAAGCTAGGAGAGGATTAATGAAACAGTCAACTGGTCCATGCTAGCTCTGGAAGGGCTGCAGAGATCCACACCTCAGGTGGGAAAATCTGTTAACAGTACGTTTGTCATAAATCTGGCTTTTAAGACAAAGTGGCTACAAGAAAGTAAAAAGAAGTGCTGTTTGTAATTTTTCTTCATGCCACATCGGCGACATGGTGTCACAGTATAGTATTTCATCTAGTAGAACAAGACAAAAGTGGAACTCTTTGGCCTTGATTGAAAACCTTTTGTTGTAAAACCTAGCACTCAGTGTCACCCTGAACACAAATCTCCCACCCTAGAAGATTGCATCTTACTTTGGGGATGTTTTTTTGGTTGTTTTTTTTTTGTCCTTTAGCAGGGACTACATGGAGCTAAATACAGGGAATTCCAGGATAAAAACCTGTCAAGTAGAGACTGGGGTGGAGGTTCCCCTTCCAGAACATTTCAAACCCTAAACATACAGCCATTGAGACAAAAACATGACAAAGCACATTCATGTATTAAAATGGCCCAATCAGAGTCCAGATAACAGTAAAATCATAAATTTGTAGCAAAGCTTCAGATTGCTCTTCACAGATGCTCACCAATCTGACTGAGGTTAAATGTTTCTGTCTTGAGTTTCAGGCTGTTGGTTTTTTTACTTTTCTAACCTGACAAAGAGATATGAGCATTTGCAATGGACTGTACATATATTCATTGTTATATTTTAAATAGAATTCATAAACATCCACAGTGGGTGTGCTGCAGCGGGATGAGTTTCATTAACGTTTTCATGGCTTTCCATCAGTCATTTCCTTCACTGCAAAATTCCCCAGATACTAGTTGATCCACATTAATAATATCAGAGAAACAGCTAGAGAAACTCTTTGCTTCACTGTGACCTTTGACAACATCTCCAAAAAAGTTTCAGTATAATTTACTTCCTTATTTAGATGTCCTTTTCCTTTTAGAGTTTTATCTTCTTGCAGGTCAGATAATGAAACATTTGACAGCCTTTTTAAAAGGTTTTGAGAATAAAATAATTTTATGCTGTAGTAAATGTCAAAACAGGGCGGAGATGCCCAGTACCAGACGCAATATTGTGGAATTTGAAAACATAAAAAATAAAATAAAAGGAAAAAGTGTAAAAGGAAGGAACAAAAATTGAAATATTGTTACCTCTCTGTGTGACTTTAACATGATCAGCCACCTTTTCGTATTCTGCCAGTTCCTGGAAAGGAAAACAACTAATATTTACATCAGTTGACATCATACTTGGGTTTTCGGGTCAGCTTACATAAAGCCTGTTGGCAAAAAAAAAAGAAAGAAAAACTAAATCAACCCGACTATTTTAACCGTGCAAACGGCATTTAAATGCGGAATAAAGCAATCGCACCGGCTGATGAACGACAACACCTTGTCCTAAGCCGGGAGAAACCAGCAGCTTGCTTCACACGTGTCTCCTCACCCTGATCATCCGCGCGATGTCCTTGCAGTCCTCAACGTTGGCCGCTCGGATGGAGAAGTCCATTTTCTGCAGACGGAGGTAGTACTTCTTCTGCTGCTGATGAGGAGAGGGGGTCCTCTGGGAAGACTGGACTTTGACCTACACGGATCGACCTCCCTAAAAAGGCAGGCTGGAGACGGAACAGATAGCGCCCTCCCGCAGGAAAGGAAGGAGGTGGAAGGAGGAAGCTGCAGCGCCCACTTCCGACTAAAAACATGCGCATCCTCGCTTTAATTAGATTTTTATGGTTGTGATATACTAGGAAAAAAATCCAAACGCAATTGGCACTTAATTGGCTTGAGCTTTCGGCATCAGGCAGTTATTTAGTGTTTTTTTAACGGTAATGAAATAGTTATAGCTTTGGGAAAACACAATAAAAAAAATAAAATAAAAAAAACTTATCCCAAACCCTGTACGCGCTGGAAAAATGATAAAAGGAGGATTATTTTTGTTAATTTACTTATAGGGCTAATGTATGCATTCTCTGTCTCCTGTAGAGTTCCGTTTTTCCTCTAGGTGGTGCTGCAGGACTACCAGCCTGGCCTACAAAAGCACATGCATGCATGAAGTATTAAGAAGAAATGCACAACAACCAGATAGACAGGGCGTTGTATAGTTTATATGAACACATATAATTAATCCAAAGTCTACAAAAAAGAATGTAGGCGATTCTTGTTTGTTTATTTATTTTGTAGTTAAAAACCTTTTAAAAGTTCCAGTTTAGAAGTAATTATGTAAAAAGGTCTAAATGAAATAAAAAACAAGTTTTAAAAAGTTTCTATCTTTATGAAATCTAAATATATTTAGAATAACTCCAGCTATGATAATATCACTCCTAATTATTCCATGCATGAAGCTGTTATTGAAGTGAAGAGCCCCTCCAATGAGAATGCAGCATCCTTGGTGCACAAATGAGCGTTATCTTAGCTCCTTAATTCCTCCAAGCGGCTTTTAAGCTTTAACTATCTCTGTTCCGAACAAAGTAAAACTCAAAAGGCGTTTAAATTCCTACTTTTATTTGCATATCCATATTTTTTTTACACTTCTTGTAAATAATCTGTTTATGCACAAATAAACATGCTGATTTTATTTTCTTACATTTTCAAGATTATACTTCTGTGTTGCACATTTCTTTGAATCAGAGTATGCTATTTTTAATAACTGAAAAGTATTTTTCTCATTCTATAAACTGTCATTTACTACAGGGTATGTTTTTCTTTTGGTTTGGTTGTTATATTTTCATTTTTGTGTAAATCTGCTAATTTGACTTGCCTGTCACTTTGGAGGTGGTACTGAGTAATGATTAAAGTTATGTATATTCTATTTTATTCTAGTATAGACACACACCAGGCCAATTTAGATTTAAAAATATTTCCATGCAATTTAGAAGTTTGTATCTCTCAGCGGATGGGACAAACATCCCTTTAAAGAGAATACAACAATGTACTAATGTCGACGGAAACATATATCTGTTTTTATTTACATGTTATTAAAAATGCAATGTAAAAATATATTATATTATTCTCAATAATCAGTGGCATTAGAGCATTCACTTTATAAAATTTTGGACCAGGTTTTCGCATGTTTCTGCAGGTATTTTGCTAAGATGTCCTGATTAACTCTAGGCCTAATTCTAAGAAGATACCCTTGCCATCACCCTAATCTTTAGCTCCCTCCACAAATTTCTTATCAGGTCCAGGCTAGGACCGCTCCAAAACCTTTAACATTACTTATAGTGAGAAGAAACATGTTGGTCAAATTGAAAGAAATAAATCATTTTGGGCATTACTGTTTATAAAAAGGCCTCTTTAAATTTGTCTGAGTTTAAAGGAGTGACTATTTAATTATTTTTTTCATATCTATTTTTTTTCTATGTTCCAGTCTCAGTATAACTATTAGCACATCACCTCATACCTCCATTTTCCATTCATGTTGTTTGTAAAAATCTTACTCAATTCAAATTAAGGAGGTTTAAAGATTTATATAAAACATTTGCATAAACTAGCAAGAGCATCTTTGAGATTGGACTTCTTTAAAATGATAACAGTGCAAATTTGGACAAGCTGTTGGCTTCATCTGGCTCAACCAACTGATTTTGATTTACATTGAATTAAGACACCAGAGGAGGTGCAGGTAAGATATTAAATAAGAATTTATAGAACCTCACTTTAGCTATAATCTAAGTATCTACAATATCTCAAAGGATAGAGTAACAGCCTGTAGGTTAATCTGGTAGGCTTAGAAAAATTCAAAATCTCGCAAGAATCCAGCTTGCAGCGTAAGGTTACCTGAAGGGGGCACACTTGTAAATTTAGAGTTTTGAAATGGACTATATATCCTGATTGAATAAAATGAATCTATTGTATGCATAATTAACTTAACTCAATAGTTGTACTTGTGCTGTTACAGCTTGCCTTACATTTTAGCTTAGAAGTTTTGTTCCATTGATTTTGAGTTTAAACAAATCTGTGATATTAATAAGTAACAAGCTAATTATTTTTTAGCCAACTTCAATAAACACTGAAACAAACTGTTTCTCTTCTCTGGAAAATATCACTGAAGTAGTATCTACCTTCAGATTCCAAAAAATCTAGCTGTGTTTTTGATCAACATGACTTCTCTTGATACCCAAGAAAATGCTGGATTTCTTCGCTCAGCATTGTCTCTTCTTTGGCCCATGATTAGTCACCATTATAACCAACTGTACTCTGCACTCCCCACCCCATACATACATTCCAAGTGAACACACAGGGTTTCTTTTACACTGCCTACACATGAGTTACCTCTCCCCTATTGATCAAGGGCCGTATTCACAAAGACTCTTATCTTACAGCTAGGTGTTACTCCTAACCTGCACTAAAAGGTCTTACGTAGGAGTTGTCGTCTAAAACCTATTCACAAATGCACTATGAGCTACTTTTACGTAGGACAAATAAAAAAAGTAAGCCAAGTGTGACGTCCCATTGCTATGGAAAACGTCATTTCCTATGCACGAGTAAATAGACGGACAGCAGTGTGATTGGTTGTTGAATGACACGTGTGAAACCAGGAAATGGAAAATTTCAATGTTGATAAAAGCGTAATTATGAACAGCGCAAATAGCAGAAATAATGCATGATGACATTTTTGTGTCGGCCACGAGACTCACACTTTATATAACTTACACACAATAGCCTACTTACAGAAAGGGTGAAGTTTAAAAACGAAAAAACGTGAAATGCATCATATTATGTGACAGACTGGTGTCCTATCCAGGGTGTACCCAGCCTAACGGCTGCTGATAGCTGGGATAAGCTCCAGCCCCCCCTCCATGCGACCCTGAATTGGATGAACGCGGTATAGATAAGGGATGGATGGATGCATCATATTAAGGAAGTGATTGCAAGTAGCCTGTAAACAATTAGGCAATCTATTGAGCACATCAGACACATCTTAAATAGACCCCCCCACTACCGTGAAAAGCACCTCGTGAACTGAAAATGAGTGGCGAGAAAAGAACAAGGAAATCTAACTGGTCGCAGGACCAATTATTACTATTGGCACAGTTGGTACTGGAGAGGAGGAGGGTCCTCAAAGGGCAATTCGGAGCCGGGATTACGAATAAGAAGAAAAGGGAGGCGTGGGTGGAAATTAGCAGAAACATAAATGCATCTTATCCAGCGGTGTCTTGAACTTGTGAGAAGAGATGGTATTCTCTACAGTCCCAGTGTCGGCTCGAGATCGCCGCTTATAAAAAGGATGCTGCTTCAACAGGTAGGCAATGTCCGTCATATAGACATCCCTACATATGTTGCATAAATTGGAAGACGTGCACGTTTTCTTCTTTGTGCAGGGGGAACAATATATAAAGGACACGATTTAGTCTGTATCGTTTGGTCACAGAATCATCCAGAGCGTCCAACACATTGCGTCTGGCTGCAGCCATTTTGGGAGTCTTTGTGAATAGGTCTTAGGGAGTTAGGAGTACTCTTGACTTCTTTTAAGGACTCCCAGACTTAGGAGCTACTTTTAGGCCTAAAAGTGGTTGTGAATTACTTTTATCTTAAGAAACCAGTAGTCCTCAATTTAGGAGTGACACGCCCACATTTTTTAGGAGTTACTCCTAAATTCACCAGTAAGGGCCTACTTTTAGCCCTAAGATTCTTTGTGAATACGGCCCCAGGTCACTACATTGAGGCATGGTGGGCAGTGAGCCACGTTGAATATTTAAAAACAGAATGTGAATGGTGTCAGTAATGTCCACTACTTTTAGTGCTGCATTGAGTTAATCAGCACCGCATCAGGATACAAGTTTCTGGATGGGAAGATATTAGTTCTCTGCACCACTTATTCATCCAGCAGGATTCAGAGACGATCTTGTGAAGCTTGTCAAAAACACAAATGCAGCCTGTCTTCTTGTGCTGTAAACCCCCAAGAGAAAGTTTTGAACTGTTTTTCTGTTGGAGACAGTTGCAGATCAGTTTGCACTCCTATGCATCTTTTAAGTGTCTCTGTAGATTGCCTTCTTTACATTTCATAGAGCCTTTCTGAGAACCTAACAATTCGTTTAAGCAGAGACACATATCAGTACATAAGACCCCTGCTCTACTCACACATAAACCACTAATCAAGTCAGTCATGTTTCAGACATGTGAGCTTTCAAATATCAATCTAACGGAACCAAAGAAGGTGTGGAGTGGAACTCTGTAGGGTTGATATAGTGATACTTTTCACATAAATTGTGGAGAATTTTCTGTTTTAGAAGGTTAAACACATAATGGTGGTGTGAAACCGTATCAATGTTTTTCAGTTGTGAAGCATCACCTCAGTCTTTTTCCCCTGGAAACACTGAACCAGGGATGATTCTAGGATCAGACGTTTAGGGGTGCTGAGCACCCAGGCAAGATAAAATTTAACACACGCACTCAAACCAAAGGGATGTAATATTAATGGACATTCAGTCAGTATGGACTTAGCTAGTCAGTAGCATTTTGGCTTTAATTTTCATACATGCATCTAACATAAAGTTTGGACAGTCAGTGCTCATAAAATTATAATAAATAAGAAAACAGAAATTATCTTAATTTTTTTTTCAGAAAAGCAGATCAAAGAGAGTTTAGACCTTTGCCAAGCACCTCAGTACAGTTTAGATTTCTTCATAATATCTGATCATCACCAAAATGTAATTACTTGTTCCATGGCCAATTTCTGAGATTTACTGGATATTGCATCCAAATCCATCAACAACATTATGTTAGTTTGTTAACAGCTTTATTTATGTTTTATTTTATAATATGTTACTTTCTGTGTTTTCACTTGCTCTGTATTCTTATTTGTTTTATAAGTGTGTTGCTTTAACAATAATTTCCACACTGTGGGATCAATAATTCATTCATTCATTCATTCATTCAGAGGTGAACAGATAAACGACAGCAAAAACATAACCTCTTTGGCGTATTTAATTTGGTATTATGATAGAATTATTTGTTATTATAAGAAATATCTGAAAAATATGAAAGTATTAGAAATAAGTTTATTTCGTCTTCTTCTGCAGTTTGGTGGATTTCTGATGCCTAAACCACTCAAAATGCTTGAAAGAATTCAAAAAGCAGGGTTTTTTGTTAACTAAAAAAGATAAATGAATTAAAAGCTTTGTTTTTCTGAAATGTGATAATTTAAAAATGAAAACTTTATTTCAAGATGTGGTTTTCTGAATTGTTGGTTTGCTGATAGAAAATAAATTAATACCAATGCAGCTTTGATGAGATTTTTTTGTAGGTATAGCTAAAGTAACCAAGATTATCCATCTGCAGTCCAAGGCAGTAGACATACCTCAACTCTTTAAGTGCCTTTTAAAAAAACAAGAACTCAAGCATGGCCTATTTGTTTAGTTAAGTTCACTTTTATTTCGGAAAATGTACCTGGTTAATATAGAAAAACATATCTTTTGTAAAAATAAATAAAATAAAAGATTAAATACAGAAAAACAAAGCTTTTTGTCATAATTTTACAACATGCTTCAGTAGGATGTAACAGGTGACACTAACATATATTGACATGTATTAACTAGTCATTTAGCTAACATCTGCCTGCAGCGAAACAACTCCACTTGTAGTTTGTCTGGTAAAAACAGTAACGTTTTTTGCCTCCTGCTGGTTTGCTAAACATGCAGCTATCTGCAGCAGACTCCTGCTGGCCGCAATCAATCCGATGCAAGTACATAAATGATACAATCCAGCATAAAAACGAATCAAACTTTTTGGAGAAAAAAAACATACTGTAGTAGTTTTACTGCATTGTACTTTTTACTTGATAATGTTATAATGTATCGCTAAACTCTTGTTTTTTCATAAGCTTTATTGCTTGTGCCATTTTGAGATGAAGAAATAAAAAATGGTAAACTGGAAGTAACCATTTCTAACAATCATATACATCATGTACTGTACAAATTACTTCCATAAGTTTTTTTTTGAATAAATATGTTTCTTCTGTCTGAATTTGGTATTTTATAACTATGTTATGTTTTATTCTTACTTGAATCTTTTTTTTTTTTTTGGACTGCAACTTTTTACACAAACTCTTAATTGATTAAGATTTTTGGACACTACCTCTGGTCATTAAGTATTTAGATACATTTTTTAAATCTATATTTTTTATAATACTGAACTTTTCACACTCACAAAAAAATTCAATTGTATGTTATTGTGGTTCTGATGTATTGATGTCACATGCCCACTTTTCCATTTGTGTTAAAGGCCGTACATTTGGGAACTAAGGCCTCTTCAGGGTCACAGGGTAGAGTAGTTACGCTTCACCTCAGTATCCTGAATACAGCCTGTTCTTTCTATTTTTTTTATTTTATTTATGTCCATCTTGTGTTTCCCATTATTCTTTTAGTGTAAGTCCTCATTGTTTCAGTATATGCCCACGCCCATCTTTTAGATAATCTTGTTTTTGGAATAACTTCCCAATCTCTGGAATGCCTGAAAAGATTTTGTCCCCAACACTGACTGACTTTTGTTCCAACGCCTTCTTCAAGTCTCTATTTGGTCTAAATATGTTGCATATGAGCTAAACAATTTTCACTTTTACATCTGCCTTCCCACAGTCAAGAACTGAAAAGGAGCAGATGCAGATTAGAACATGGAAGTCAAAAACTTCACTTTTACAAAGAAAATGAGGGGTATAAGATGGCTCAGATGATCAGAGAAAAGGATGTGAAAAAAAAATCTGAATTTATACAAACTGAAATTGTAAATTTATCACATGAACTATATAACAATGATGTTTAAAAAGGGAGCAGAGTAATAATGTACTTAGCCTAACCCACTCAGAATATCCTTAACAATGCTATAAATGGAGAAGAGAAAAAAATAAGTGCACAGCTGATAGTTGTGCAGCAAACCATCATTTACACCCTCCATAAAGAGGTAAAGTCTCAAAAGATAATTGCAAAAGAAGTTGGATATTCCAAAAGCACTGTATTAAACCACACTCACAAACAGGTTATGTGGAAGGGAAAAGTGTGCAAGAAAAAGGAGCAAACAGAGTAGGGATGACCGCAGCTTGGAGAGGATTGTCAGGGAAAGTCCTTTCAGAAATGTTGGGGATCTGAACAAGGAGTGGACTGAGGCTGGAGTTAGTGCATCAAGAACCACCACACACAGACGGATCCTGGACATGGGCTTCAAATGTCCTATTTCTCTTCTCAAGCTGCTGCTGGTCTGTTGCTCAGTGGTCCATAATCCTCTTTTCTGATGAGAGAAATGTTCACATCTCAGTTGGAGACCAAAGTCCCAGAATCTGGAGGAAGAATGGAGAGGAAGACCATCCAAGATGCTTGAAGTCCAGTGTGAAGCTTCCCGTCTATGTTGATTCGGGGAGCCATGTCATCTGCTGCTGTTGGTCCACTGGGCTTCATTAAGTCCAGAGTCAACGCAGCCATCTACCAGGAGAAGTTGGAGCACTTCACGCTTATTTTTGTAGACAAGCTTTATGGAAATGCTGACTTCATTTTCCAGCAGGACTTGGCATCTGCCCACACTTGATTGGTCAGCAAACTGGCCTGACCTGAACCCCATAAACAAGCTATGGGACATTGCCAAGAGAACGATGAGAGACATGAGACGGAATAATGCAGAAGAGCTGAAGGCCTCTATTAAAGCATCCTGGTCTTCCATAACACCTCAGCAGTGACTGGGGCTGATAGCTTCCATGCCACGCCACACTGAGACAGTAAATGATGCAAAAAAGGCCTAAACCACTGAGTAAATAAGCTTGATTATACAGACATTTCTCTATTTCAAATCCTTTTTTTGTTGTCGTTTTTTTCAAATGCATGTTTTATTGATTTCATGTAATATTCAAATTTTCTGAGATTTTGAATTAGTGGTTTTCATAAGCTGTAAGCCATAATAATCAAAATGAAAACAAATAAATGCTTGATATATCTTGCTTTGAAATGTAATGACTCTATATCATATATTAGTTTCACCCTTAAGTTTAATTTGAAAACAAATTAACTTTTGCACAATATTTTTTCTAGTTTCACTTGTGTTATCATGCACAAACATCTATCAAAAGTGAATAAAACAATGCAATTTTTAAAACATATGACATTCCAGCTATTACTAATTGCTTAAGTGAAGGCAGCTCTAACAGGTACGTTTTTAGCTTTGATTTAAAGAAACTGAATGTTTTAGCAGCTTTGCAGTTGTCTGGAAGTTTGTTCCAGATAAGGGGTACATACTGAAATGTGCTTGTCCATGTTTGGTTCTAATTCTGGGGATGATTAGTAGGCTAGAGTTGGAGGACCTGAGTGGTCTCGAGGGTTGATATAGTGACAAAAGATCTTTGACATACTTTGGTGCTAATCCAGTAACTCATTTATAAAACGGTAAATGTAGTTTGACACTATTGCACTAACCAATCTTACTCAATATAAATGCATGGATGAGTTTTTCCAGGCCTCATTGTAACAATAATAATAATAATAATATTAATAATAACTTTATTTATAGAGTGCTCTCAGTCAAAGTGCTGAACATCAGTGACATAAAATTCACGGTTTAAAAACAATATAAAACAATGATCAATTAGAAGTTAAAAACATTGATAAACAGTAAAATTAAAAATTTAAGATACATAGGATAACGTAAACAAGTGAGTCTTCAGCTTTGCTTCAAACACCTCAATAGATCCTGCCTGCCTGATGTCATAAGGTAATTTATTTCATAGAAATGGAGCACGGAAGGAGAACGCACGTTCCCCAAGTCTTTTTCTTTTCGCTTTTGGTACTACTAATAGTCTGGAACCTTGAGACCTAAGAAGACGGGGTGGATCATATGGATGTAAAGGTTTACAGAGATAGGCTGGAGCTAGGCCATGTAGAGCCTTAAAGGTAAGTAATAAAACTTTAAAATCTACTCGAAAATGACAGGGGAGCCAGTGTAGAGCCTTCAGCACTGGTGTAATATGCTCATATTTTCCGGCACCCATCAGAATATGAGCAGCTGCATTCTGAACCAATATGGAGCCCTCTAAAACTTTTCCTAGGTAGCCCAGAGAACAAAGCATTGCAGTAATCGATGTGTGGGGACACAAAAGCATGAATAAGGATCTCAGCATTTTCGGTAGATAAAATCCGTCTGATTTTGGTGATATTTCTCAGACAGTAAAAGGCTGCTTTTGTTGTTTCTTTCAAATGAGGCTCAAAAGAGAGCACTGGGTAAAACCATACACCCAAGTTTTTGACCTTGTCCCTACAGGTGATGTGACAGCCATCGAGTTTCAGGGACAAATCGCGAGACAGATGCAGGAATTTCTGTGGTCCAATAACCATCAACTCGGTCTTGTTGGAATTTAGCAGTAGGGAATTTTTTTGACAAGCAACCCCTGACTGCAGATAGAACTGTCTCAATTCTAGTCATATCAGCACTTTGTCCAATCACTAACGGGACGTAAAACTTCAGATCATCTGCATATCAATGAAAGGCTACATTAAAAGATCGTAAAAGTTGACCAAGAGGCAAGAGATAGAGTAAAAAAGCAGTGGCCCAAATACAGATCCCTGGGGGGGCCCTTGTCTCATGTTACAGGTTGCAGAGATAATTTTTAAAACTAACACTCTGGGATCTACTAGACAAGTAAGATCTCATCCATGAGTGTGCATTACGCTCAATTCTAAAATAGTGCTCAAGCCTATCCAGCAGAGTCCCGTGATCAACCGGATCAAAAGCCGGACTTAAATCTAAAAGTAGCAATGCAGAGGTCTGATCATTGTCGGCATTCACCAAAATATCATTTACCTCTTTGACCAAGGTAGTTTCTGTAGAGTGGTGAGACCTAAAAGCCGACTGAAAGGGTTCAAACAAATTATTCGAGGACAAGTGTTCATTAAGCTCTTTAAAAACCACCTTCTCAAACACTTTAGACAAAACGACAGCTGTGAGATTGGTCTATAATTTCCAATAAATCAAATTAGTTCTTTATCCTAGAAATGTGATAGAAGGCTAACGTTGTTATCGCTTTTATGTGACCATAGAGGTTCAGGTCTGAAGCCATTATTAAAACTAGATTATGGGCCTGATCAGTAGTTTCTAGCCGGATTAATTGAAGCTGTTTGCTGACTCTTGATCGTCCCTCTTTAGTTTCAAAGATAGTCACTTCAGTACTGTTTCTATTCAGTTGGAGAAATTTATGGCACATCAATCCATCGACGTGCTCAATGCATTAACATAGGTTTTGGAGGGATTCAAAGTCCCCTGGAAACATTGTAATGTAAAGATGAGTTTCATCTGTATAGTTATGATAGCAAATTTAATTGATTTTTATAATCTGGATTAGTGAGAGCATGTAGATATTAAATTGGAAGAGCACCAAGACGGAGCCTTGTGGCACCCCACATCTGATTTCTGTCTGTTCTGATGAAAAACTGACAATTGATACCTTTTCTTGAGGTAAGACTCAAACCATCAAAATATTTTAACAGAAAGATTGACCCAGCTTTCCAGTCGTTTCAATTGTATATCATGATCAACAATGTCAAACGCCGCACAGAGATCCAACAAAACCAGCACTGTGGATCCATCAGAGTCTGTATTTATGCAGATGTTATTGAAAACCTTGACAAGGGTGGTCTCAGTGCTGTGATGAGCACGGATCCCAGATAAAAAAATATTAAAGCAGTTGGTCATTGTTAGGAAGCTATTTAACTTTTGAACACAGCTTTTTCAATATTCTTGCTGATGAATGGGAGATTTGAGATGGCCCGTAATTCTGCATTAATGTGTTTCCCAGGTTGTTCTTCTGTAGTAGTGCATTGAAAACTGCTGTTTTCAAAGACACCCGAGTGGAGGGATGAGTTAACTATTGGAATCAGATCAGACCCTGTGAAATGTTCTTAAGAAAAACTCAGTAAGCTGTCGAGGCAGCAAAAAAGGAAGCTTAATTGGGTTATGATTTCATCAAGGTTTGTTTGGTTTATTTTATGGGGAATATAGACATTTTCTCTACATTGGTTTGAAGTGGAGATTAAGTTGTTATTGGATTTGGTACTGATGTACATCTTGACCCTCTAATGGTCAATTTTTTTTCATTTAAAAAAATTATTGAAAGGTTTCAACTGAACTGTCCCTGAGAAAATGCTTTTTTATAGTGGTGTCTCTATGGCTACATAATTTAGCGGAGATGGTACTTTCGAAGAAAACATAGAAATGGTCAGATAATGCAACATCAATTACCAAGATGTTGGAGATATTTAAACCTTTGCTGTTAATTAAAGTCCCCTTTAATACTTGCGTTTCTTTGATTTTGTTGTGGTTGTTTGACATGTTGGGTAAGGCTGAAGTCAT
Organism: Apricaphanius iberus; assembly: GCA_028564705.1. Taxonomy (NCBI): domain Eukaryota; kingdom Metazoa; phylum Chordata; class Actinopteri; order Cyprinodontiformes; family Aphaniidae; genus Apricaphanius; species Apricaphanius iberus. Next base: position 75,138 of record JAPXFQ010000468.1, on the reverse strand, counting down.
GAAGAGTATCACATAATGTTTTTGCCTAGTCTATCTTGGGGGTTTTCAGTGTATTGTGGGGAATATTGAAATCTTGCACAAAGGTTAATTGGTCATAGCCAATAAGGAAATTATCTTAAAGTTTTGGTGGTTTATTATAGTTAAAATAAAGCTCTCTTGTGGTTTTTAAAGTTAATTGAGTTAGGAATCATTCTGGCTATGCCTCCACCTTGTCTTCGCTCTCACTTACAAAATTATTATTAGACAAAGTTGAATCTATCGATGCAGATGATTCATTATTATTGTCTAACCAAGTTTCCAATAAAAACAGAGCATGAAGACTGCGCTTAGAGATGAAGTCGTTAATTATGCCCCTTTCCCACTAGGGTCGGCTCGGCTGAGGGCCTGAGGTCTGCCCCACGCCGGCCATTGTGGTCATTCACGACACGATATTCACACTTTCATTTCTTCAGAGTCCCCAGCAATGTTTTGAACTCGCTGGAAGCCATGCTTTAGCCATTCTCTTTGACATCACTTCAAACGAACACTGCCAGGCCAATCAGTGGCAACACTAATAGGTAGGAGTGAGAGTGACAACACTTATCTGGAACAGTTAGTCCACAGGTGGGCATTCTGGATTGCCTCGGTCCACATCGAGCAGAGCCAGAAGTAGTCTAAAAGAAGAGGTTGACAAAGGCATTGGAAACAAACTGAATATATGCTGACCTGACAAGGTTTCTGGTTAGACCCTGCTCTCCCTTTCACACTTCCAGTTTCTGTAAACATACCTGCTGCACCTGTGTCACAATAACAATTATATTCTGTAAAGGTCATGTTAATTTGATATGTAAAACACATTTGACTTAACCAATTGAGATATGGTCAATGGCAAAAAGACATGCAGGCTCATTTCATATTACTTTCATTCAGTTCTCTTTCAAATGTGGGCTTCGTATGTTTATTGCCTTACTTTTAAAGAAAAAAATGTTCAACAGGTCACACTATCATTTGAGCATAGAGTGGTTTTATTTGGACTATTATCTGCTTGTTCACACAGTTGTTCCTTCCATACTTTCAAGAGAAATTTTTAAAATGGTCATATTTCTCAGCTCAAATCTCCCAATTTTGCAAAGCCTCTGTTTAATTCACGTCAGTTTTATTATTGCAGTGCTTAATTAGCTAGCATTGTAGGGCACTTTTCACTGTGCTCTTCATTATTTTAACACTAAAAATATTTTCTCATTAACTAATCAGCCTACCAGTTTGAACTTTTGCCAAACTAAATTAGAAACACTATAACCAATAACTAATTTTTGCCTAGTTGCAACTTTAGCACACTACTACAACTCAGCTTGACATAGTCACTGATCCTTGGAGCCCAAACATCAGACTGGCCAACTGGGAATTGTCCTAATCCTCCCATGTCACCAATCTGGGCCTGGCTGAGAGTACAGAAGATGTGGAGGAGAGAGCGGAAAGTGGGAAGGGCACAGGACAGTCTACCCAGAGGCTAAATGGATTTTAATGCCAAAAGCATAAGGGAGGCAGCACTGTCCTTTAAATTACAAAACTGGTCAACAAGGGAAGAGAACCAACAATGTTAGACTTGTTTATAACTGGTTGTAGTTATAGTTTTGTAATTTTTATATGTTTTTGATTTCTTTAAGTCTTTAAAATACCTGAATTTATGTTGTTGTCTGTCTGATGAAATAATTTTGAAATATTAAATCAGACATTATAATCAGTTACTAAGTACCACAGCACCCTCTCACCTGAATACTTTTTAATTCTTACTTGAGCTTTTCGTAAACTGCAACTTTTTACTTTCATTTGAGTAAAATATGTTGAAGTGGCGCAAACTCTTACTTGAGTACAATTTTTTGGGCTCTACCTACCCCTTGTCATTAAGTATTTAGTAAAATTTCTGGGAGATTATTAACAATGCTGACATTTTCATGGTCAAAGAATTTAGTTTTATGTTTTTGTTGTTCTGATGTATTGCAATCCCATAGCCACTTTTCCATTAGTGCAAAAGGCCGTACATCTCAAAACTGAAGCCTCTTCAGGGTCACAGTGTAGAAGTTAGGCTTCATCTCTATGGCCAGAATGTTCTTCCCAGTTTTTTGGTTTTGCTTTTTTTGTTTTATTTTTCGTTATCTTTGTCCATCTGTGTGTTTCCCATTATTCGTTCAGTGTAAGTCCTCATTGTTTCAACGTATGCCCACGCCCAGCTTTTGGATAGGTTTGTTTTTGGAATAACTTCCCAATCTCTGGATTGCCTGAAAAGATTTTGTCCCCAACACTGACTGACTTTTGTTCCAATTCTTTCTTCAAGTCTGTGTCTCTACTCTGTCCGAATATGTTATGTATGAAATAAACATTTTTCACTTTTACTTCTGCCATTTATCCAACATAGGGAGGTCTTTTTTGGGGGAAGTGAGGACATTTTCCTGGTCTTCACTTTTTTTTTTACAGCTCTGCCAGTTAGATTTAGAGGTATGGTGTGAATTAGTTTTAGTTTTGGGGTAGGGTTAGGAAAAGTGTCTGGGTTTAGGCAAATGCAGTCATTAAAATGAATAAAAGTCCATGCAAAGTTATCACAAGAAGGTATGTGTGTGTGTGTGTGTGCGTGGGTGTGTGCGTGTGGACCTGGTATTACTATCTTTGTGGGGACCAAAAATTGGAAGTTTACTATCCAAGTGGGGACCGACCTCCCTTGTGGGGACCAAAATCCCGGTCCCCACAAGTTTGAAGCAATTTTTGAGGCTTAAAATTTGGTTTTAGTGTCAGGGTTACACTTAGGTTATGGTTAGGTTGGGGTAAGGGTCAGGGTTAGGCATTAATTTTTGATGGTTAAGGTTAGGGTAAGGCGCTACGGAAAACATTATGTCAATGAGAAGTCCCCACAAGACATAGAAACCCAACATGTGTGTGTGTGTGTGTGCGCGCGTGTGTGTGTGTGTAAAGGATTCGGACTGAGTAGCGTTTCGAGTTATTCACCAATAAAGAGAGAACCTTTTAAAACAAACTGAGGAAACTTTCGCCTGGTCCTCAGTTCTCAACACTGTCACTGCGCTCTACTGACTGGTTTTAGAGGTATGGTATGCATTTAGCTTAAGTTAGGCTTAGAGTTTAGGAACAGGTTGGTAATAGTGTTAAGAAAATATGTCTGCTTTTAGGCATAATGCAGTGAATAGAATAAATGAAAGTCATAAAGGTCCTCACTACTAGTAGCAAGACAAGTGTGTGTGTGGGCTAGAGGGAGAGAGTAAGACAGAGGGTAGTGGGAGGAGAAACAGCCAGTCATATAAATGATTATACATATCTTGGGATCCAGACACATCTCACAGAAGCTATCATCGTCTCAATGGTCAATGATAGCCAAAAAAACAGAAAAATAAACAGACTTGAATCCGGGTATTCTATTTAATTTTATTGTTATCATAATCGAGAGTTGGACTATGGACGCAGTCATAAAATCAGTTGCAGAAGTAGTGGCTTTGATTCTGGGGTTCATCGGATGGCTGATGAATGGGGTCGCGTTGTCCAATCGTTTCTGGAAGTCATCCACCTCTGATGGGGGCGTCATCACCACCTCCACCATCTACGAAAACCTGTGGCTGTCCTGTGCCACGGATTCAACTGGAGTCCATAACTGCAGGGAGTTCCCATCGCTGCTTGCTTTGAGTGGTATGTTTAAAAAACTTTTCAAAAAGATTAAACCAAACTTTGATATAATTTTTTTTTCATGTTTATTCAACTAACTCAAATTATCAGCAACTTTAATTTGAAAGATGTATTAAAAAAATATTTATAAAATGAGATGTAGATGTTAAATAATGTGAGGATATAGGTCAGAGGAGAAGATAAACTTTCATCTGCAACAGTGTTCTCAACCTAAAATCAATTAGACAGTTGAAACTGATCCAGAACGCTGCTGCTCGTGTTCTTACTGAAGCCAGGAAAGTAAGGCAAATTATTCCAGTTATAAAGTATTTGCACTCACTCCCCGTAGCTCAGAGAATACATTTCAAAATACCACTACTCACTGAATGGCTTGGCACCAAAATATGTTGAAGATCTGTTGTCACTAATCATCCCTATAATCAGAACCAAACATAAAGAAGCAGTGTTTAGTTTCTGTGTTCCTCTAGTCTGGAACAATCGACTGCAAAGCTCCTGAAACACTCAGCTCTTTTAAATAAAAAAAAAGAAAAACGTATCTGTTAGATTTGCATTTGAGTAAGCGATAAATACTAGCTGGAATGTGAGAACATTTTAGATGTGTCCAAAGTTTTGTGTCTCTAATATTGTATTTTATGGTTTTATTTTATTCTCCCTTATTCTGGTTTATCGCTTCAGGTAACATCCAGGCTTTCCGGGCTCTGATGTTTGCATCTATATTTTTGGGCATCTTTGGCCTGGTGGGGGCCCTGATAGGAATCCAGTGTTCCAAAGCAGGGGGAGAAAACTATGTTCTCAAAGGGAGGATTGCAGGAACTGCCGGGGTGCTCTTTATCCTGCAAGGTAAGAAAGCTGCTGATAAGTGTTGATGCGCTCCTCTATAAAAAGTGGAGAGAAACAAACTTCTCTTCGGGCATAATAAATGAGGATCAAGTTTTATTGCACATTTAAATCATTCCTCCATAAAGTTTTCACTAGGTTCTTAAGGAATCAGGTTTAGCAGTCTGGCAGCTCTCTTACATTTTTATTCCTATTAAAAGGTCTTTGCACCATGGCCTCTGTGTCATGGTACGCCTTTGATATCACCAGGGACTTCTTTGACCCCCTCTATCCAGGAATCAAGTAAGATGCAGCAGTACAGCTGTGTAAAGTTTTATAACTGAGCTTTAAATAAGATGTTGGCTGACTATCTGTCTCCCCATCTCAGGTATGAAATAGGAGAAGGACTTTACATCGGTTGGTGCTCGGCCGTGCTCGCCATTGCCGGAGGAGTCTGTCTCTCCTGCTCCTGTAAAGTAGGCAGAGAGGAAAAATAGTGAGTTCCAGTCCATGTTGTGTTTAATGTTCATTTAAGTGCAGAGCCAGACTGAAAGACAAAAGATGTCTGCTTAATACACTGCTAACGTTTGACAGATTTGTTCTTTATTACCTGCAAGTATGGATTTATCAAAGGTTTGTGGTTTTTAAAACAGCCACACAGCGCAGAGCGTCGCAAAAACATGCTGCAGCTGATTTGTTATCCACGCGTAGGTAAGACTGAGCCGGTTAAACCCACAGCAAGATGAGCACAATTCATTTAACACTAAATCCTTTAAAATACATTCCTCACTGGACACAGTTCAGGTTGGTCGTGGGGCGTATCGACAGCGAAACAGGCAACCGAACAAATGGAATTACGTTTTTGTTGTAACTACAACATAGATAAACTAAATGTCGCTATCATCCTCATGTTGCATATACCACCTTTAATCTTCATGGGGTCCGATTTACAAAATGTAGTACTCATGTTCAATACCACAATGACAATTAAGCTACATATATGACATTCAAAACACAAAATCCATACATTTCAGCTCATTTTAAGTTAACATTTTCTCAACTTGGCATTTAATAGAGGCCATGATAAAGTGCGGTACATTTCAACAACATTAGTACAGTTTGTTCTGGACATGATGCAGCTTTAATAAGGCTGTCTCTGCAATACGCTGCCTGCATGGTTTAGACTGAGAGCGATGCATGTAGTACGCATTCAGTGTATCAGTGACAAAAGAGAAAAATAGTTCACAACATTCTAGCCTGATAGTAAATAGTTAGTAGATCACCCACAAATAAAAGAGCAACCCATTGTTGCAAATATTTTTTGCAGCGCATGCAATTTTGTGGTCATTATTAGGAAACTTGGAGAACAGAGGCCCTAATTCTTTAATATACTGTACACTAAGAAGGATGGATTGTTGTGAACTGGCCAAACATTATTGATGCTCCTATAGAGGATGTCTTCGGCGTTTTGAGGCATTTTTTTAACAAATACAACAATGATACTCAATCAGACATATAATTTTGTGTAAGCAGGAAGAGGTCAGGGGTCAGCAGCCTGTTCAGTCAAGGAAGACTTTTTTGACCTTTTTCCTATTAAACATAATTTCTAGAACCACAATTCCCTAATGACCCTTAAAAAAGAGGATCTTCTTCGAAAAATACTTAGTTTAAAAAATCACATAGTTTTAGGTTAAGAGACCTAAACAGAAAAAAAGTTATTTGTACCTTTTTAAAATGTCATATGTTGTGGAAATTCTACACAAATTCCCCATCAAATCAGACGGGGGAACTGATAAATCTAGACTTCCCTTATAACCTCTTAATAAAAAAACCCCCGCTAATTTCTTTTTAATTTTGGGATAAATTTAATAACAATCACTGTGAAGTGGCAAGAGAGCCACCAGTAACTCTAGTGCTGTAGGATGCAGACCTCTGTCCTTGGTGAAAATTCCTAGTAAAAGAATCCGGGACAAAGTTGGGGGATTTTCAGACATCCTCTCTCCACAAACACAATGGAAAGATTCTCTCTGGGAGTTTTAAACAACCAAAAATATTACATGAATACTTTTTCGCCCATCTGCATTAAAGAAACTTCCGCCAGACCCATGACTAACAGATTATGCATTTTTTTTCATCTTGAAACGGTACCTACAACATTGCAGAACCTATTTGGAGCAGACCAGGAGTCTTTAAATATATTGACAGCAGCAAAATCACTACCCCAGCTTTCCGTTACCAGGAAGTAAGTCTGTACACTTATTTGATTTAACCCTTGTTGAGACACACAAAAACACAGCCAGAGAGAAAATGTGTGTGGTAGTAGAGTCTAATGTAGATATACTGTTGAAACACACATATTTGTTTAACTACCTTTCACAGTTATTAAATACATTTTCTACTCCTGTTTCCCAGTGCTAGTACAAAAGAGGAGAGAGCTCTCTATATCATCTCTATAGTCTGTTTAGATCAACAAATACGATCTCATTTGTCAACCGCGATATTTTATTTAGAAAAATTGCCTTTATTTTCACAGCTGACCGGATTGTCACGTTTGTCTTGGTGTGACTCCGTACGAGAATTGACGCTGATCGTTCGCAGCTCTCGCAAAAAGATAAATAAAAATAGACCAGATGCCGAAACAATCGCTTCAGGGGGCGAGCTGTTGTTCTGTCAATCCATACTATGTCAGAATAGCATACCATGAGTTGAATTATCTAACCAGTTTTAACCAACCACTTTTATGTTCTAACCCTAAGGTCACAGAAGGACAAACATACATTATTTTGAATGCCTTAACCTAAAATATAAATAAATATATTTGAACTCATTTGAAATTATCTTAAACACCAAAGGGAAAAAGTACGAATTTTACTGTTGCGCATTAACTGAAGGAATGTTGTTCTGATGGGACTAGTGTTTTGTCAGAACACCTGCCATGGAGGACCGCGGCGCTCCGCCTCTGTTGTGAACTACAACATAGGTTAACAAGGGCGCCGAATGGAAGCGGTCTCCGTTCCGTGGTGCTTTGCGGCTGGTGTGAACCAGGTTTCAGGTTTGGTGGGGACAAACCCGTCAATCATAAAGAGTGCTGGGGACTTGTCCCTAGCGTCCCTGGCTGAAATGATGCCAGATGCTAATACCAGCTATCAAGCACAGTGGTGGAACAGTGATGATCCGTGGCATCTTGCAGTCATTGAGTCACTTCTAAGCTTCACTCTATGCCAAACTATTCTAGAGTTAAATGTGATCTGTCTGACATCTGAGACTTTATTTTGGATTATTTTCTGCTAAATTAAAAACTTTTTAGAGACTGAAAGATAAAATTTATTTACTGAGTTGACATATAAAATACTAAGACTGAAAGTAAAACTTCTGCTGTCTCTGCTATCAAAATATAGGAGCGGTGTGTAAATGTGTTGTTCTGAAGGCTTAGAGTGTGCTTCTCTCAACCGTCTGTGTTTTTCTGCAGCCCACTGGCTACTCAAAGCAGGGGATCAGCACACTCTGGCGCTGCACCAAGCAAAAGCGCCGCAGCCAGCACTTATGGACCAAAAGCCTACGTCTGAGCTGGATGGGATTTTTCAGACATTTTTATCCACTCTTCATACTGCCTGTTTTATCTTTGGCTGTTGACATGCTGGCGGTGCACCAATTGCTTACCGTTTAAAAGTACCTGTGCACTAATCTCTATGTAGGAGCCATAATTAGATATACTGGGTGTATCAATCACTGAGTTTACATTTTGTTTGGTAGTTATGGTGATGTGGGGGAAAAATGAGTCATGTGGGTACATGTGGTGACAGTAAAAAGGGGCTTTAACTCTGTCTCTCAGTGCTTTTGACAGAGATACTGCTACAATTAAGCACATCAGGTGTATTTAGCTTCCTTTTATCAAATCTTATCGTGTTTAAAGAGTTTTACCTGAATCAAGATCTAATTATTGTACCCTATAAACAGTAAAAGTTCTACCTAACTGGCATTATTATGAACCAGACAGATCGTCATTCGAATAGAATCCATCCCCTGCCCCTGCAGTGACTGTGGAAGTTGCTACACTCTAGGTTTCCTGTATAAATATTCTCATCACTGATAAGACTGATACTATAAACACTCTACAAAGCTACAGGCTGAGCACTTTCAGTGATTCTGTTCATATTTCGCTAATAATGCCTTGATCTCTATAAACAAACGTGGAAGTTTGAGAGGTTAAAAGAGAGAGGAGACAGATTGTATTTGTGTTGTTTTGTACAGTTTGAAACGTACCCTTAGGAGAGGAGGAAGAACAATGATTTTATTTCGAATGTATTTTTGTTTTATTGCTGAACACAATAAAATGTGTAAAATTGAAAACTGTAGTTTGAATTATCATTGGCGGTCACAGAACGTTGGGTTTCCAATGTTTCTTTATTAAAAATATTAGTACACTGCTAAGAAAAAATAAAGGGAACACTTAACACAATGTATGTCAATCACACTTCTGTTAAACCAAACTGTCCACTTAGGAAGTAACACTGACTGACAATCAATTTCACATGCTGTTGTGAAAATGAAATAGACAACAGGTAGGAATTATATGACAATCATCAAGATACCAGTAAAGGAGTGGTTCTGCAGGTGGTGACCACCGACCACTTCTCACTTCCTGTGATTTCTGCCTGATGTTTTGGTCACTCTTGAATGCTGCCAGTGCTTTCACTCCTAGTGGTAGCATAAGACAGAGTCTACAACCCACACAAGTGGCTTAGACATTGCAGCTCATCCAGGATGGACCATCAATGTGAGCTGTGGCAAGTAGGTTTGCTGTTGCTGTCAGTGTAGTGTCCAGATCATGGAGGCCCTCCATGTGCTCACCAGAGATAGCCTGACTGCAAGATCCTCAGGCCCCTTGTGACACCATATGCTAGTTCGGTTGGCCTTGGGTTCCTCCTAATGTAAGACAATGCTAGATATCATGTGGCTGGAGTGTGTCAGCAGTTTCTGCGAGATGAATGCATGGATGCTTTGGACTGGGCCACCTGTTCCCCAGACCTGAATCTAGTTGAATGCATCTGGAACTTCATATCCCACTCCATCCACCAACGCCAGGTTGCACCACAGACTGTGTAGGAGTTGGTGGATGCTTTTCTCCAGGTCTGGGAGGAGATCCCTCAGGAGATCATCCGCCACCTCATCAGGAAAATGCCCAGCGGTTGTAGGGAGATCATACAGGCACGCTGAGACCACACACACTACTGAGCCTCATTTTGACTGGTGTGAGTTCTTCCTATTTGACTCCAAATCTAGACCTCCATGGGTTGATACATTTAATTTCCATCGTTCATTTTTGTTTGATTTTTTTTGTCAGCACTTTCATTCATTTAAGAACTTCATATTTGATAAGAATATTCCATTCATTGTTCCAATGTAAGTTTTTTTGTTAAATAAAGAAGAATTATATATCTGATATATGTCTGTCTGTCATATATATATTGGTATGTCCGTCCATGCGGGGGTCTGGTGCTCATTTCCAACCAAGATCGGCTTGCTACACCCTCGACAGTCCGCTGGTCCATTAAAGTGCAGTATAGAGACAAAAAAAAAAAAAAAACATACATGCACATGCTAAAGGCAATTTAGATGGAAAAATTAACCTAACACTAATATCAATATAGTCCAGAGAGAGAGAGACAAGATAAACCTAATTGTTTTCATCACCAGAGTAAACGTATCTTGTTTCATATATATATATACATTAATAAGTAATACATTAATTAAACTTAGGGAAACAAACAAATACAACCCTTGCAGAATGATAAAAAGGAGGGTTAGATAATTATTGCATGCATCCTCTACCTTCTGTAGGGTTTAGTTTTTTCCTCTGTGTGGTGCTGCAGGGCTACCAGTCTGGCTTACTTCAACAGATTTCTGACTGAAAAAATAACTTTCATTTTAAGAAGTATTTAGAAGAAATTCTCAGGAAAATGGGCTTCACAGTGGGGCAGTACTGTTTTATTGTTGGTTTGAATCCCAGCCTGGGGTCTTTCCTCATGTATTATAATAAGTTGAGTCCCTGGTATTCCGGCTTTATACCACAGACCAAAAAACATGATTTTTAGTTAAGTGGTTGCTTTAAATTGCCCTTAGGTGTGCATGGTGGGTTTTCATGTTGAGGGTGCCTGACGACCGCTGGAGATAGGCATCTATCTATCTATCTATCTATCTATCTATCTATCTATCTATCTATCTATCTATCTATCTATCTATCTATCTATCTATCTATCTATCTATCTATCTATCTATCTATCTATCTATCTATCTATCTATCTATCTATCTAGTTTATCTTAGTGTTAAAATAACTTTAAAAAAATTCATCACAGATGAGGTCAACTTTAGGTGAAACAAGGAGAAATGACGAAACACACTGTGGATATGTCATCAAACTGTGAATCCCCAGAACCTAAAAGAATGCTAATCTCATGAATTTACACCCTTTCACTATTAGAGGAAAAAAGAGCAATTTGATGTTTAAATGAAAATGATCTAGTAAGTCAAGTTGCCTTATGATATCAGGTGTAAAAGCTAAAAGCTTGTATTGTTGTTAAGATATGTCTGTTTTGAAGAACTCTATAATGTGGATTTCAAATCTTGAGAAAAACATGTCCATATATAGCAGAGGTTTTTATTCCAAATAAAAATTAATTACTTTCTTCGATGAAATTTATGCTAACAATTTTTGGGTTTTTGGCATGAATATTTTGTTGGCCAAATTATCCACAGTGAAAAATATGATTCCGTTCACTTCAGATTATTAAATTTACAGATGTCTGGAACTTTAACGTTGATTATAACAGTCAGATTGTAATTTTATTTTAGAAATAACGAAACACATTTTCAGCTTATGAAGTCATTTTAATTCTAATTCAATGCATTGAATCTATCTAAGTATAACGTGACACAATAGATGTACTTGTGCTGTTACAGCTGGTCTTACATTTTAGCATAGACGCTTTTTTATCTTTAATTTTTAGACATCTTAACCAAATATTGAAACAAAACTGTGTTTCTCTTCTCTTAAAAATATCACTGAAGTATCTACCTTCAGACTCTAAAACATCAAGCTGCGATCCTCGAACAACATCAGTTCTCTTGTTATCAAGGAATCGGTGGGATTCATCACTCAGCACTGTCTCTTCTCTGGCCCACGATTAGTCACCATGATAACCAACAGCTGTACTCTGGATCCCCCCTTAAATGGATGGATTACCCGATGGCGGGATGTATGAATATATACATGAAAAGGTGAACACTCAGTTTTTCCTAGTGTTGACAGTAATATCCCCTACTTCTACTGCTGCAGATATTGACCAGGGCATCAGGATCTAGGTTTCTGGATAGGAAGATATTAGCTGCCAGCGGCATTGGCTCATCCAGCTGGATTTGAAGCCCGTCAAAGACACAAATGCAGCCTGTGTCTTGCTTATCTTGCTTGCTAATAAAGTTGCGGTGTAGGAGTTTCATGCAGTTCAGCTCTACACTGTGTTGGACAAACATCTCAAACCAAATCACATCCACTCCTCCTTCATTTAATATATTTATTAGCAGTTTGTGCTGCTTCTTCTCCATAAGAAACCATTTTTGTATTTCATTCATTATCAAATATTGTTATGTCCATACATATTGTGTGTTACAGGACATAGAACCAAAACTTTACAGATTTTTCTAACCGTCTAATATTTAACCTTATGTTACATTACTAATCAAGAGCATGATACCAGAATAAGTAATACAATCTTAATACATAATGTATTGCATTATTTCTTATGGTATGAATTAAACACTTGTACATTCGGCTAAACAACCAATGACCTTTGCTTTTTTAAATTTGTAAATAATTTGTTTAAGACATGTTTTTATGGGTCATTTCTGCTTTATAATCATTAAATTAAAGTGTGGTGGGAAATCTCAGTGATGGCAGACATTCTATAAATAACACAGCCTCTTTAATGTGTAAAAGTCGCTGTAACCTAATAACTGAAGGGTGATTCCCCAGTCAAATATGTCTTAAGCTGTCAGGTGTATTAACCCTGGCTGTGGTTCAGTGCACTAACTGTCTACCTAGTGTACCTCTCTGCTCTCCTTTGCAATGTGCTGATTCTAGGCACATGTTACTGTATAAATAGGAGGCTCTGGATGCTTGAAGCTAAAAATAAATCCTATGAGCTATTTGTCACAGTACACGGCTTTCTGCAGCGTTTAGGGTGGGGAGGAAATGAGCAGAGAAAGGGGGACTTTTTCTCTTTTTTTCTGGGCTCACCTCAAAATGCTCACTTGCCAACGTTTTCTGTGGAAAAAAAAGCAAAGGCAGCCTGTGTACCTATTAATAGCTCCAGAGAGACTGACTAACCGCTCCTTTCATACGACGCAGGCAGAGAAAGCAGAACATTGCCGCCGTGTTCATCAGTGGCCTCTCTGGTAATGCTGATGACGTGCATGAGACGCCCCTGACTGTTTTTACAGACGCAGATGGGGCCTCGAAGGCAGCTACAAGTAGAAACCTTGTAGAGAATATTAGTCAGTCCAACGTGAGTAAGAAAGAGTTGGGCCTTTCACTGGCCTACACACATCTTAACAATGCTACAAAACTCGGATAAAATAATTACTTGCGTCCATGTGGTGCGTAATTCCAACGCCTTATCATCCCCTCATGCCTCTGAGCAATGTAGAGGAAGTATTACGTCTATTATGTCTTCTTGTGCTGTGAACCCCCCAGATGCTTTTGTTTTTCCTGAACGTAGGTTTTAGATAATTTTTAAACTTTGTAGACAGTTCCAGATCAGTTTGTACTCCTATGCAGCTTTTAAGTGTCTCTGTAGATTAACATCTTCACATTTCACAGAGCCTTTTTGAGAACCTAACAATTCGATTGAGGTACGTTAAAGCAGAGACACATATCAGTACATAAGACCCCTGCTCTAGTCACACATAAACCACTAATCAAGTCAGTCATGTTTCAGACATGTTAGCTTTCAAATATGAATCCGACAGAACCAAAGAAGGTGTGGAGTGGAACTCTGTAGGGTTGATATAGTGCTACTTTTCACATAAATTGTGGAGAATCTTCTGGTTTAGAAGGTTAAACACATAATGGTGCTGTGAAACCTTATCAATGTCGTTAAGTTGTACAGCATCACCTCTTATTCTTATTACCCTGAATAAACTGAAATAACATTCAAGAAGCATAAAATAAAGCCCTGGGTCAGTTTGTCCCATTCTGTTTCTAAGTTTTGAAGCTCTGTTTCAAAACCCATGTATTGTTCCTGATTGTCAACAGAGGTAGGCAGTAACTAGTTACATTTTCCTTTTTTTAAATGTTTTTTGGGAAAAACGATAGGAGTAGGTTGCTGCATTGCACCTTTTACTTGATATTGTTATTATGTATCGCTACTTTTACTTGAGTAAAATCTCTGAAATGTCTCCCTACTGAGAGTAACTTATCTGAATGAAGATGCTTTAACCAAAAAATGCACGAGACACAAAGACTCCGTCTCTTCAGCCTTTTGTGCCATTTTAAGATTATAAAGAAAGAGTAAACACTATTATAATTCACAATGTGAGTTATAGGAAACACACTAATCTATCATATATATTCAAAAAATTGAAATGTAAAGATTTAATTCAATTATATATGACAATATTCATGTATAAAGTGCATAAGAATGTATTACCAAATAATTTACTAACCTTATTTATAAAAACAGATAATACATATAACTTCAGACATAAACTTAATTTCAGGCATACATACTTTAGAACAACATTAAAATCTTTTTGTATTTATGTTATGGGTGTAAAAGTGTGGAGCATGTTAAATGATGACCTTAAGCAAAGTCCAACATTGCATAAGTTTAAAAAACAGCTGAAGATAAATGATACTAATAGATTATATGGAGGAGGAAGAAAATCCTTGATTGGTGTTGCATGTGATTGTAAATTGTCTATTTAAACTGGTTGTGAAGTGTGTGACTTATATGCCGGTCTGATTCAGCCTAAAACAATGTTATAACAAAATAGCTTTATATCACAGATATTAGGAAAGGAAATGTTGATATACTGGGAATTTTGACTGAGAATTTTGTGTAAAAAATGGGAGGAATTATATAAGCTAGTAGAGCTTATTTCCCTTCCAATCGAACATGTTCTTTATATGTGATTTTGAATTATGTTTACTACAAATTGTTTATTGTTTAACGGGTTCAATAAATCTAAATTTGAAATCTGTTGTGACTGAAAGTGACTAAAGTTCACACATTCATACATTATCTACTGTAATAAATTAGTTCCATAAATATTATTTCATATCAAATGTGTTTATAAATGTGTTTCTTCTGTCTCAATTTATTCTTAATTAGGTAATTTGTTTGTTTTATTTTATTAATTTTCATTTTAATCTTTAAAATACCTGAATATACACCTTATGTTGTTGTCTGTCTGATAACATAATTTTGAAATATTTAATCAGATGTTGTAATCAGCTACTAAGTACCTCACCACCCTCTTAACTGAATACTTTTTTAATTCCTACTTGAGTCATTTCTTTGACTACAACTTTTTACTTTTATTTAAGTAAAAATATGTTGAAGGAGTATAAACTCTTACTTGAATAACATTTTTGGGACTCTACCTACCTCTTGTCATTAAGTACTTATTAAATATCTGTGATATATATTTGTCCCAATGCTGAAATTTTCACAGTAAAAGTACTCAGTTGTAGGTTATTCTGGTCTTGATGTATTGCAGTCGCATAGTCACTTGTCCATTAGTGTGAAGTTCATAATTCTCCAAGCTGAACCTCCTCAGGGTCACCAGGTAGAAGTGAAGCTTGTGTCCCAGTTTTTTTTTTTTTTTTTTTTGGGGGGGGGGGGGGGTTCTATTTTACTTTCCGTTACTTTTGTCCATCTTTGTGTTTCCCATCATTTGTAAGTCCTCATTGTTTCAACGTATGGCCCACGCCCATCTTTTGAATGAGTTTGTTTGTTTTTGGAATAACTTCCCATTCTCTGGAATGCCTGAAAAGATTTTGTCCCAACACTGACTTTGACTTTTGTTCCATCTCACTCTTCAAGTCTATGTGTCTACTCTGTCTAAATATGTTACAAGTGAGCTAAACATTTTTTAGTTTTACATCCGTCTTCCCACAGTCAAGAACCAAAAACAAGGAGATGCAGATTAAAACATGGAAGTAAAACGGTTCACACTTACAAAGAAAATGAGAGGAATTAGATGGATCAACAGATCAGACAAAAGGATGTGAAAAAAGTTTCTGACTTGATCTACCTGTTAACTGTTTATCATAGATTTATCCCGTGAACTCCATGACAATGATGTTTAATAAGAGAGGATATTAATAATGCCATATTTATCCTAATCTACTCTGAATAATCTGAACAATGCTTTAAACAGATAAGAGAAAAAAAATAGGTCCATGGTTACTGAGCACTGGATACTGATCCACATAAAGTCCAAGTCGGTTTCCTTTTTCATTAAAGTAAGTCATGTATTAAATTAGTGTTTTTTATGTAACAGTTGCATTCATGATCTTTTGGAGGTCTTAAAAAGCTTTAAAATTAGAAATAATTACCTTTTGAGTTAATTAAATGCCGATTAACAGCAAGGGTCAGTTTTTAATATGGCTCTCTGCCCAGAGTAGCATGATCTGAAGGGGAGGACAAAGTAAGAAATTATTGCTGTGCATCAATGTTGGATAATTATATTGAAATTGGTATCTGATTAAATTAAGCATTTATTTGTTTATATTTAAATGAAATCTACTTTGTATTTGGTCAGCCATAGTTCGAAATTTTAAGTATTTAAACTGGTCAACCATGAACTGGGTTTTTCTATGCATAACAAAGATTCTTCAAATTAAATTTAGAAGACTTATTGTGTTTGTGAAAACAGAGAGTATATGGCATTCCTGATGGGGTAGAATGAGACAGTCCTAAAAATCCTTGTGGACCCCCCCCCCCTGTTCACCTATTCATTGAACTTGACTGGAAAAAAGACAGATTGTAGACATTTCGCTGTGGAAAAACAAAAACAAAACAAAAAACTATAAGCACTGGTTTAGACTTTTCTCCAGCTTGATACATATTGCAAGTTATTTTTGTGCTTAATGGGACTAATTAAAGAACAAGTGATTGAATTGTGGCAAGGCTCACACCAAGGGCTCAGGTGAGATTTGATCCTTTAGCTCCCAGGTTATGGTCATCCACACAGGAGCCAGGTCAATCAGAGATCGATCAGAGCCATAGTGACAGGACCCTCTCACTGTATCAATACAAACACAGAATCAATACAAAAAAACTGCACATAATATCCCTTAAAAAACAGACTCTGAATTGTTGGTTGCCACAGGAAATGAATTAGCGCAACATCATTATATATATGAATGCTATGTCGTATTAAAGGAGAAAAACAGAATGTCCCGAACTCAGAATAACTCCAAGTGACCAAACTAAATATCCAGAGTTGCCTCAGGTCTGTTGAAATGCATGAACAGATCCTTTATTACATAACACTGGCGTTGTTCACACCTCAGGATACATGGCTTCCTTTGTGCAGCTTTAAAAGGTCAGTTTGGAAAAAGCTGTGCGGCCTAGTCCTGTTGGTGTCATTAAGAGCCTGACAGTGGCGCAAAAAGTGGGTATGCACTATATGCGGCGCATAGGGGCGCTGCACCGGGAGGAGGGGGCGCCAAAGCGATGGGGGGGTGGGGGGGGTATTTCAAGAATGCAGTTTCTGTATATAACAGCTTTTGTGTATGTGTAAATAATTGCATGTAAATATTTATTTGTAACATTGTTACATGCACTAACAGTTATCAAGATATGTTCACTACAGATACTATATTGAGTTTATTGGCGGCCACTGCTGGTACATGTTACTTGACTTTTTTTTTGGATTGACCTTGTCATTAGATCAGATTAGATTAGATTCAACTTTATTGTCATTACACGTGTACATGTACAGATCAACGAAATGCAGTTTAGCATCTAACCAGAAGTGCAATAGGCCTTAAGTATATATGATAAGTGTATATAGTAATAAATAATAAATATTAATGGTAAATAAGTATCGTTTTTACAGCATATGGACAGTCATCACCATTCCGTTGTCAGTATCCAAGTTATTTTGTTGCCTGTTTCAGAATCTCGTGGAATTCTCGTGGAAATAAAGAAGATTCAGATTCAGATTTCTGCATACCTCTCAGGAAGTAGGTAGTTGCACCCCTGGAGCCTGATGTTCATGACTGAGGTCCACCAACCAAACCTGGTAGGTCTCCAAGCCATTTAAGGAGCTCCTGAAAGATGTTCTAATGATTTCCATCAAACACATAAAGTTCCAGTAAGAAGTTGGCATATTCTCACTATAAATACAAATATCACATTAAATTGCCGCTTTTTATTGATTTATCTTTCTTGTTTTTTTTGTTTTTTTTTTTGCTTTATACTAATACATTAGACAATGAAAAGACTGTCTGGGGGAAGTCTTCGTGTGTTTCCAAAGCTGCTTAAGGTCACCGATATTGGAAAATGTAATACAGTGCAAATAATTTACAATTTAAAAGCCAACTGCTTCCGCTAAATTTACAAAAACCTTTTAAGAGAGAGAAAGAGATTCTAAACTCAGAAGGCAAAACAATATGAAACACCACATAAAAAAAAGTTTGTGTTTCAGTCTGTGGAGTGGTCAGTGGAACAGCATAAAGTAAAACATACAAATTTTTTAAAAATATGATATAATTCAGAAATGTATATATAAATAAAAAATATTGGAAACTTATGAAATAGTAATCATATATTCTGAGCTGGTAATTTTGATTTATGATTTTGTTTTTGATGTATATATATATATATATATGTATATATAATAAAGGGATTTAATGTTGAGGGATAAGAAAAGGATAAGCTTTTAGCTTCTTCCTATCCCCTTTGGTCCATAGAGGACTCTATATATTTTTCAGTTTTGCATCTGATCTTATAATGTTTAAAAAGTCTGAAGTGAATAAATAAATAAATAAATAAATAAATAATATAAAATGAAAAGATTAAAAGAACAACCAATGCTCCACAGGTTGATCTTGCTTTGGGGTTTCTCCAACCTGCAAGGTTCAACATGCAGGTTAGAGAAACCATAGATTGCCAGTGAATCAGTAAAAGTACAATTCCAGTACAGGTTCCTCCTTTTTTCATTTATCAACCATCTTCTGTTTCATTTTTACCGGTCAGACATTCTATACCTTTTAATTTCTCAGAAAAAGGCTTCTGCCTGATCTGCGAGGCTCGGTTTGATTCTGTTTTTGCAGCGCTGCTGTTTCTCAAACTCCCTGAGAAAGTGACAACGGCACATATGATGCTTGGATTCAGCACACTCACAAATCTGCTCCTGGGGGCCTTACAGGAAGCCGCGTTCTCTTCCTGTTTAGTCTAAACTCTGATTGGTCCCTGAGCTCGAGAGCATGGGCACAACAAAGAAGTTCGCATTTCATTTATCAACCTCTAAAAGCGGTCCCAAAATAAAAACAGTCAAAACACAACAGGACACCAGCTTCTCCTCCTCCCACTTCCTCCATAAATTACCATCCTCCATAAATTACCTTTTAAGGGCATTTTTTTAGCTTTTCATCTCTACAAGAGGGGTGTTTTCTTGTTATGTTTTATTCTATATCATTACAGGTTTGAGCTTGTTTTTTGTTTCTTTTTGTTCCTTTAAAAGTGTTTGTTTGTAATATGAAGGTTCATGATGCAATATCAACATCTGACTGTTAAATCGTTCTCATAATTTTGCAGAACTTGGAAACACATGAGGCCTTCCCACTAGACAGACCTTCCCTCCTATCTGACTGCTTGTTCAAACTAAGAGAGAGTTGTGGGGAAAAAAAACAAAAAAAAGGAAATTAGCTCATCTGCACTGATGCAACCCTCAAGTTAAGATAACCGAATGAGAAAGAAGCAGACGTGGTGTCATTCCGTCTACTCCCATTAGCACGCCATATTAGGACACTCGTGTGTTGTTGTGGTGGTAGTCATACTAACGCCAGATGTTGGTTTTTGTCCCCCCCCCCATCTCAGTCTGAGTCATGTGATTCTTAAGAAGGTCGGGCCCACTATGTGAGACTCCTGCTGAGGAGGAAGCACCAGAAAATTAAACAATAGCTCTGCATGTACACTTTCTGGAAAAGATAAATAGACAACCGAGTTCTGTGTCCTGGCCAGGCTCCACAGCAGTGTCCACTTCTAACACTTGTTGTGTAAGGTTTCACTATGGGGTTTTGTAATCCTTTAGCAAACATCTAATCTGTGCTATCACTTTGGACTAAATTACAGCATTCATAAACTCCTCCAACACACAAAATGAAGGGCTCATTTATAAGCGTTGTATTTCTGTTCTGGTGATAACAGGTCTGTAAACCAAACCAGCTTCCCTTTCTGGTTCCAGATCTTTTGCCTGCAGAAGGGTACATTTCCTGTTCCAGTTTGAGCCATCCATGAAGCGTCAAAACTGAGGTCTGTCAGCACGGTTCATTTACTGACAAACAAGAAGTGACGTGCTTGTCTGTTTCAACAGTAAACGTACACAGCGCCGGACTTGTTTATAACAGGGTAAAAATATTCCTATAGCCTCAAGTGTCGTCCCAAACGTGAAACTGACTTCCATATCTGCAATCTGGTAAAAAAAAAAAAAAACTCCAACTAAACTGCTGTGTAAAAGTCTTGAGTCATCGGTTCTTGAAACAGTCCTTCCAAGGAGTCTGACTTTTCCTTTACAGGTGACCACTTTTCATGTATATTTTCTGTCTGTGTACGACTGATCTTTAATTTCTCCTTATTTTCACATTGAAGGCTCGGAAAAGTTAATATTTCATTATAAACCTCCATCAAAATATTACTTTTATGTTTCCATAGCATTAGATAATGCACAGCCTTATAAAGTCAAACCAAGTGTATGAAGCTGCAGAATCATCTATCGGTACATCTGATACTTAAACATAGCATGCATTAATTTTGCACACAAGGCAGAAAGTTAGGGATAGTATTGCTTTAAAAAACAGGAGTTTAATCCCCTACGATCAGTTGATTTCTGAATACTAAAATCATTAAAACAATGTCACAGCAAAAGTAAGAGACACTGTTCAATCCATTGGCTTTCACACTATACAAACAGGTGTGCATCAAACACGAGACACCCACACTTGAAAGACATGACAGGAGAAAAAAAAAACCTGCTGCGTTCCTTTATGTAACATCCCTTTTAAAATGTATATGTACCTGGCAAGATAAGAGTAGAAATGTTCTGTCATGGAAAGATCAGTTTCCTTCTAATAATTATATAAAACAAACTTGGGGATAATTAGATTTGACAGGGTTTTAGGTCAACTTGTCCTTAGTCTGGTTCACATCCTTAAGCTTGACAGTTTTTTGCCCATTCTACTAATTTGTACCCGTAAAAAACCCACTCAGTGTTGTTTTTTTTCAATATTTGAACAATAAATGTATTATATGTTCCTCATGAGTGAGTACAATAAACCGAACTCCAACACAACTAAGGACCAATGGATCTTTGGATCAAAAGAACTCTTCAGTAGACATGCAGAAGCGTCTTACATTTTCTTCTGACATGTTTTCCTTGTTCTTTTTTTGAGAGTGATTTGAGAATTTCACTTCCTATCTGCATTCTCCCACTAGAGTTTAGCTGCCATTAGCTTTGGTATTTTTTTATGTATAAAGCAAGTTCAAACCAACACAAATTAGGAAAACTTGAATTACAATAGAACAAAAAACTGTTGCTTCTTACAGCTACTTTCACATTACTTTCATATTTTATTGCAAACAGAAACAACCTGAGGTATTCAAAGATTGTAATGTTTATACCAAATCCCTCTGGGCCTGCAAAGAATGCTAGGTAGGTTTATTTATAAAGCACACAAGGCAATTCAATCTTCTTTACAGGACATTGTACGGAAGACAAGAAGACAATAAGGCGTCAACATGAAAGCTCTGCACAAAAGAGACAAGCGTTTCAAACAGTTTATTTATCAGAAGCTCTGATCAAAAGCTGCTGTGAATAATAAATAAAATGTTTTCGTGGCTTTAATTTAAATGAGCCAGTAGTTTCTACACATCTCAGCTTTTCAGCGAATTTGTTCCAGAGTTGAGGAAGATACCACCTTCTGGTCCTGGGAACAAGTAAGGAGGTCTCTGGAGATCTGAGGGGTCTACGTGGTTTCTATTTAACTTGGAACTCCGAGATGTACACAGATGACACAGAGAATTTAAGTTGTGAGAGAACCCTATTTCTTCTGAATAATTTTTTTTTCTGTGTGCGTTTCCAAAGGGCTAGTGCCAATCTCCAGCAAATATTGAGCAAGTGGCAAAGTACACCTTGTACAGGTCACCAGTCCATCACAGGGTAGAGCACAAACTCACAATCATGCACGCACACACTGGAGAGAACCGTCACATGCACAGGGAGAACAAGCAAACTCCATGCAGGAAGACCCCAGGCTGGGATTCCAACCCAGAACCTTTTTTTTGCTGTCCGAAAAATGTATTTTAAGACTTTTACTACGCTTTTGTCGCAGAACCATGTTGGAGCTCATGGGTGTCCATTTCATGCATGCATCTTTGCATTTACACACAAAAATTGTGCAATTTTATCCCATGCAAAATGATGAATCTGCATAGAGTTTTCAAGAATTTTTTTTTTTTTTTGAAAACCAAAGTTTAATAGAAATAAATAAAACATTTGTATGGAAACCTTCTCTGGCCGTACTCAAGACAATAGACGCGCTCCATGCGGAAATGACGACACCGCCGGCCGAAATTACAGAATCACCTCGCGTCCATACAAATACCAAAACAACGCGATTCAAGCATCCCACAGCAACACAGCAGGTTACAAAACGGCGGGTTTACTACAACACTCACCCTGTAGATGGCTTCAGGTAGCAGCTGACCAGTAGACCAGTTTGTTTACATTCTAGCCTGTCGCTCGTTTTATGACGTCGGTACTTCTCACTCCCTTGTTTGTTGGAGAACTCAGACTTATTTGTATACCGCCACCTGCTGTTTATTTGTAGTAAAAGACTGAATCCAAATACGGGCAGAGATCCGTGCCATGTGAACAGAAAAAAATAGCATTTTCTCTGGCCGTTTTCTGGTACGGCCACACATGTGAAAACGGCCTTAGACAGTACCTGAAGTAGAGCCACTGGATATGTATGCATGGCACCAAATCATGATTACAATCACCTAATAAATAACCTTTTATGACATACTATTTGCTTTTTTTAATCTTTAGAACATTTTCTAATTACAACATCTTTTTTACATACGTTGTAATCCAAACAAAAACTGTGAAATTGTTTGGTGTAATAATGAAATAAACAGTAGAATGTTTAAAAACTCTAAATCTGCAATTTTCTTCATTATATATTTTCTCACTGACGTTCTAAAACCTTCCAAAGCCTTGACACCTAGACGCAATAATTTGACCTATTTGATCTGCTATTGTCTATGTGGCATTTACCAGACTAACAGTCTGCTCAGCCTGCTTAACAGCAAACTTCCAAAAGGACAGCCCATCTTTTTCCCCAGCTTATGATATTTCTAACAGAATCTGCAGCTTGATCCTATGCACGTTGTGTTTTTAAGCTCCAAACATACAATAACACTTAAGCTGTAATGGAAACATCCTCAGGAAATCACCTCTCCTTTAAGGCATTACGGTAAAGCCTGGGACAAAGCAAAACTGGGAAGCTCTGAAATGACTACATGAGGCCAGTAAAGTTCCTTCATCCCTCAGATAATTAAGTCAATATTTGTGAAGTAGATTTTCAATTCCCAGGTTATAAAAGGTTGAAATAAAATCTAATTTGACACTTCTATCTTTTTTATTTACTCCCCACGTGTCTGGTTCCTTTAAATTTCCCTTAAATAACAGGAAAAGTCATCTGTTACCCCAACAGATACAATGAAATACCTCACTGGACTTCAGAGAAAGTCGTTTTCTTCTGTGAAACAAAAGAACTGCGGGACTTACTTGGAAAGACGTGATAAGGGAGTGGATAAGTGAAAACCCTGGATTTATGCGTGAAACTGGTTAAGTCAGTGGAACAGCTGCTGTCTAATAGTGGTGAGAAAAAACTCATGAAAGCATGTAGATAAACAGAAGGATTGGGGAATCACATGGGCCAGGTGATTGTTATTTTGCACGTTTGCCATTTCCAACTTAAGCAGTTCAGACCTCTATTGAATTTTCTTCTGGCAAACAAAGGAACTTTCCATACCAAACATGAATTTGTTTGGACATTTTGTTTCTGTTTCAATCATAATCTTTCTTTAATGTCACTTCTAGTTTTTGTTTTTTACTAAACAGATCTTTTAGAGGTTCAAATCAATCACATTTACTATTTTACACTTTATTCTTCAGACATTACATAATACCAGGTTATTTTGTTTTGATGAAGTATGCATTGGCCTTTTCATGCCTTTTGAACCCACTTTGACAAGCAATGATCTAAGGTAATTTTCTACAGTCTAGACAAGGCAAGGCAGTTTTATTTGAATAGCACACCTTCAGCAACAAAGCAAGTCAATGTGAATAGAGGATAGAATAAAAGCAGTAATAAAACAATAATAAAGAACATAAAACACAACACCAGAAACATAAAGAACATTTAAACATTCTAGAGGTATGGCATCTCAGCTATTATCAATCAATGAACCAAAGGCAACGACAAACAGATGAGTTTTCAGTTTTGATTTAAAGCCTCTCAGTTTTTCAGCAGCTTTGCAGTCGTCAGGTAGTTTATCACAGATAAGGGGAACATAGAAACTGAAAGCTGCTTCTTCATGTTTGGTTCTGAGAATAGGCATGATTAGCAAGAGTTGAAGGAGCTGAGTGGTCTGGATAGTTTGATAAGGTAAAATCAGAAAAATTGGTGCTAAGCCATTCAATCATTTAAAAGCTAGTGGGAGTATTTTGAGTCATCTCCTGACTATTGGTAGTCTTCAGGTTCCAAATTAAATGAATTCATGAGCATCCAGATATCTACATCTCTATGTTTGACTGAAAATTAAAAAAATAGCACTGCAAGACTATTCTGACCTACAGAGAGCCAGTGTAAAAACTTTAGAACTGGGGTGATGTGTTCTACTTTCCTGGTTCTAGTGAGAACACAAGCAGCAGCGTTCTGGATCAGCTGCAGCTGTCTGATTGCTTTTTTTAGGCAGACCTGTGAGGATAAGTAGTTTCTACTTGTATTAACTTAACTTTTGTGTCTAGTTCTATTTTACTGTACAGAATTTTATAATGTGACAATATTTCATAAGAGCTGACTGGTCCTGCTGAGCTACAGACATTGGAAATATATAGTAATGACAAAAAAACCCTCATGAAATGATAACCAATTATATTAAATTCTAGGTGTGATTTAAGCATTCTATTGAATATTTATAACAATTATTTGATACAAAATGAGGAATTGACCGAGGGGTGAAAATAATCTGGAGCAGAAGTACTTTCAGATTCTTTTCTTGGCATTCTTTTAGCTTGTTGCAAGTGCAGTCATCATTACAAAGCAAAACTTCACCATGCCTTGAGGCTAAGTGACAACGTTATGGAACGCGTAAGCCTTGACTTGAGGTTACCCTTGATCTGTGAAACAGACTGTCATACCATGCATGGGCAGAAAAAACAAATAAACTGCTCCCATTGTAATTTCTACTGTTGTACAAATTATGTAACAGAACAGTGAGTGAAGTTATCATTCCTGTTACTACCAAGCCACATCTAACTTCCTATTATGGGCCATAGTTCAAAGATTTGTTCCTTTAAAGAAAAAAAAAAACGAATGCAAAATGTCACAATTTACCAATATCCTACCTGTCTTATTCATTTTTCATTCCTTCTTACATTTAGTAGTAACCATTAGACAGAAATATAATCTAAAAATCTTTTTAGTTTGAATTTGTAGAAGCGTAAATTATAAAAAGTCATTTAATGATTAATCTGAAATAGTTTACTTATTCAAACAAGTGATTTAACTATCTACTGCTAAAAAAAAACTTTTTAACAGTTTAGTCAACAATTATTGAAACATTTTAAAAGAAAATTGGATTGGAACAAACAGCCTATTTGGTTTGGATTTTTCATAAAACTCTTAAGATGTTTCTACCTGGACCAGATGGTAAACCGGTGTGGTGACTAGAGGTTTCCATATGAAGCTAACAGTCCACAGCTTTATGATCCGTTCACAAAGCCCCAAACGTTAGCGTCAAGTGTAGCAAGATTACATGTAAAGTCTATGATTGAGTCTGTAAGGGGCGTCAGAGTGTCTGCTGCGCTTTGTGTCCGTTGGCTAGCTGAACTTTTGACGCACTTGACGCACTTAATATATAGTGCGCCAACCAATCAGAGCGTCTCACAGTAGAGACATGGCCCGACGTTGTCTAGCCAATCACGGTCCGCTAGTGTTTAAAAAATTCCGGCAGAGAAAGGCCCGCCCACGTGCTTTGCAAGCTTCAGCTTAAAAATGTATATGCGTTATGAGCCTTGCTTGACCCAGACAAGGTGACAACGCACCATTAGTCTGTTTAAAGCAGGGGTCACCAACATGGTGCCTGCGAGCATAAGTCGCTCCCAGGGACAGCATGAATTGCCATCTGGGCATTGACTAAAAATGGCAAAAAAACTGTAATGCACTGAGAGTTTAATAGAAACAAAGCGTTGCATGTTGAAATGTATCTGTTTCCTGTCTTATATTATCATTTTCTGTGAGCAATTAACATGTGATCAGACATGGCATATCAACAGATGAGCTCTCTTTTTTACTATGTCACTCTCTGTCAGTGAAGGCCAATAGGTTTCAATGATGCTGTGATTTCTATGATTAATGCTAGAATCCCCTAAAACTTAAATTTCCACCGGTGACTCCCCTTTTCCTTATGGTGGAGAAACAGAAAATAGCAATAGTATGTGCTGGAAAATATTCTGTACGGGTATTAGTAACAAAATGCGAAAGCCACAAACACAACAACAAAAAGCAGCAACATGACAAAAATCAACAATGGAATTTAAGCTAGCAAACATATCGTAACTTCCGCTTTAGCATCAATTTTGACAATGTTTTAGATAACGTGCCACTAATCATATTCCTATGTGGAATCTGTACATATCTCATTCAGTACTGTCTAAAAACATAAAGCAAAAAGCCTAAAATGTCACATAGTTTAAGCTATTGTTGTTTTTGTTAAGTTTTTCTCTAATAATTCTGTCCGAAAAAGCTTTACAGTCCCAAACTCAATATAAACCATAAAACTGCTCAAAAGTGTGTAATGTACAGGTTGCCCTTCATATTACTCAACACCCTTTCAGTAGTTTTCAGTTTCAAAAAGGTTGGTGACCTCTGGTCTATATATTCTCTTCCTTAAACAGGACTCAGGAATATAGCTCACAAAAGTAAATATTCGTGAGTAGATTCATTTCACTTGATTTAGGATGCTTATGAAAAAAGAGAACTGGTTGTAAAACTCTTATACAATGAATGGGTGTAGGCTGAAATGTAGTGGGGTTTTTACTTCCCTAAATTTTATGGTTACTATGCTTCCAATAATAGAATAGCTACATCCTTGTTCTCAAGATATACAGAGTAAAAAAACAACAGGTTTTACAATGCCAGATATATCTGAAACTAAGATATGAGTAACTTTAAACTTTCATTAAGGTTTTTGTTTTTAAGTGTCGCTTTTTAAACTGCTGTCTTTTGTCACTTTGCTTGTTGAAGTTGGAGATTGGCTTTGTTTGCCCACAAAAAAATCCTAATTATCTCCTGAGAGAGTTGTGGGTTTCAGTCTCAAGCGGTACTGAGGACATTTGGAATTAATAGCTGCAATTAGCATCAGAACAACAGGGTGTGTCCCTTTGATAATAATGTTATTTCGGTGCCCGCACGGTCCCACTGTTCCCGTGATCACAAGAGGTACCACAGGATCCAATATGAAGCATATATACAACTTTGGTCATTCTTTCTTCCTGCTAATACAGCACAGGCTATTGTAAGAACTTATGGAGTAGTAATGATAAATAGTATCTTTTGTTATGTTCACAAAACTAGCCACTTTTGATGATAACCGGAGGGATTAGCTAATTGTGGTGAAGCTAACGAACTATAGCAATGCAAATGAAATGTATTCCTCCTTCAGTTTCAGTCATTCAAAAACGACCAGGAGAGCTGATAAATGGTTTCCAATCTCCACTCCATTTTATATGCCAGCCATGGTGGGAACTGAACTCAAAGATACCCACAGAGTTTCGATTTTCCTTGTTAGATTTCCAAACCCAAGAGTTGTTCTTGATTAGTTGTTGACATATAGCATACACCATGTTTGGTTGAATAAAAGCTAACTTGTTAATGTGATTTGACATCAGTTTTTCACTAGTAGGTCAAGACATTGCTAACAAAGTGGCATTTAAAGATTGTTTAAAAGGTTTTGGAAACAAATCAGTTCATCTAGGACATCTCAGTGACTTTTAAATGTGTACATATTCCTGTCAAAAAAGCCAGCAGTCAAACCTTTTGAGACCATGAGTTTTACTATTTTTAAGGTATATACATTTATTTTGGATTAAATCAAGCTGAAAAACATACAACTAATATAATTCAATGAAAAAAAGAACATATAAAAGCTGCATTTACCTTGTTTCACAAATGTCCAATGAATAGATACTTTGTTAAAGTCCATCTTGATTCAGTTTCACATAAAATCTTACCAGCATACCACATATTGATTTAATAAAATTCCCATTCACTACATTGCAAATGTTTCAGAACATCTCTTCTCCACAGCTGCTTTTTAGACTTCTGAGATTTGGTTAGAGCAATCCAAGACTTTCCTCTAAGAATTCAATATTTTCTTGATTTGCACGGATGCTTGAACTTACTGTGATGGGTAACAAATGAAACCCTTCTTCCGTTAAGCTTTCTAGGAGCCGTCTGAAGGTTTTAAGCCAAAATAAAAATGCACCTAGGAAAAAAGAAAGAAAGAAAAACAGGGCTCCATCTGACAAAAGGCAACCTGTGCCATCACCAACTTTCAATATTAGCATTCAATTATTTTCCTGTTGAAGCGTTTTAGTGTAATATCAATCATCTGACTTCTGGAACAAGACGTTCAAGACAAGGTTTCATCCGTCTTATAAGGTTTTGGAAGGTTAGAGCCTGGTCAGAATGTTTTCTGTCCTTCAAGTGTACTATTTTGTCCCGAAGTATAGAGAATACAAGACAGTAGTATATTAAGAACAAGTTTTCACACGTTGTATTCCTGCAGCTCCTATAGTTTTACTGTTGGCCTCTTGGTAGCCTCTTAGACCAGTTACAGTTTTCATTTTCATCCATTTGGAAAAAAAATTAACATTTTGTTTTATATCCTCATTATACCACACTTCCTGGAATTATTGCTCGTATGTCACTGTGCCATGATGTATAAATAACACTATGGTAATTTATTGTACTCTTCTTCTAATTGATAACTTGGTTCAGTGAAACCATTTTGATCTATTAAATCCTCTCGGTTAAACGTGGCCCAATCTAAGTTATACAAAAGTCAATAAAATACTATCAGGACAGTTGAACCATATTTATCATTTGTTAGTTTAACTATGGAAAAGTGTGAAGTCAAGAAGACAGGCAGCTTTTAATGAGGCAAAGGGGGCTTCAACAAAGTTTGAAGGTGTGCACATTTAACAACTGGGATAATGCCATTAATTAGATAGCATGACTATTAAACAATAAACAGAGCTGTGCTACATAACTTCTGCTGGAATACAAGACAGTATTTCTGCTTCTTATAAAAATGCTTAGATTTTACATGCAAACTAAAAAAAATTTCCCATTTTATCTAGGTGACATCAGGTAAATTGGGCTTTCAGAGAAGATGAGCCACTAAGGTTAAAGCCTCCAACCCTTTTAGGTTTACAGACAATGTATGCCAAAAATTTCCAATTGCTGACACAAATTTTCTTGAAATTTTTTTTTGTTGACTTTATCCATCTATAGTTGCCAAAAGGTGGCCCAATTTACCGGCGGTCACCGTAATTTTGAAGATACCGTTGGTTGTAGGATCTTTCCCCGTCGAGGTTCAAATGAAGATCCTATTCTCATTTTTTTGCTAACTGAACGACTCCCTTGATCACACCAACAAATAGAACGGTCCTACACTGCAGCATACTCTACAAAATGTTCTGTATCTGCAGCCCTGGCTGTGTCATGACTTGGATGCTGACTCTGCTTTGAGTCAAATAGGGCGGATCCCATCTGTGATGGTCCGTTATGTCAGCAGCGGCCCAATAATAGTAGCAGTGTACCGAGCTTAGCAATGAGGCAAGTGTGACGTCCAGAACCTAAACCGTTGTTGGGCCAAACCCAGAAGAAACAAGGGGCCCTACTGTTTCGACCGAACCAGACACACCTCAGTCACACAGAACCAAACACATAAAGACGCACACACACATGGAACCCATTTAGGTTTTCCTCTGCCACTGTTCAAGTGCCCCAAGGATAAACGTTCGACTGAGCTGAGAAGTGCCAGCAATCACCATTACAGATGAGCTGTGACGCAATGTCCTTATAATGGAGAGGTAGTGGGTTTCAGATGTTCCCCCAGAATGGGGTTCTGCAGCTGCTGACATAAAGAAACGGTAGGCCTGTCGCTTTGACAGATATCCTACATTTTTCAGTTGCTGAACACATTTTCAATCTGCACCTTAAAGAATTTGTGCATAATCACAGTCAAGATATCAAATAGTCACTTTGTTTCTGTAAAACCGGAATATAATTTCTGCTGCCAGTTAAACAGATGAACGATAAACCCGGACCAAAAATATCTGTTTTAAACTGTTAATTGACTAGACAACATAATAAATAGACTTCTTAAAGCACAAGGGTAAACAGGGATCTATATGGATGTAAATACCCTGTAAATAAGATTCCTATTTCTCTACTAGATTCAAGCTATTGCAACAATTAGACCTTGAATGGTTCCAGTCAAACCTGTTATAAGCTTTTCAGTTCAGTAAAACCACATTTCCATGAATGTTTTTAAGAGTGGCCTCGTTTATATTCCAATTCGGTTTTGACTCAGTTTAGAAGTTAGCTTTAGCCTCCAGCAACAATTAATCAGGATTTATACACAAGTCATCAACTTCAAGTAAAATATTACGCGCTTAAGAGGTTTGAACGGCAAATCACTTTAAAAATTGTACATGTTTTTTTGCATTAATAATGCTGTCACAACTGTTTGATTAGTTTTCAAGATTACAAAAAACAGCTTTTTTGTTTTGTTTCGTTTTTTGTAGCCTGCAGGTTACAAAAGTTCAAATCCATTCCAGTTTTTCTGTCGCTAAGATAAATGAGCAAGGCCAAAATATGCACATCTGTTAGTCGATGTAAACAGATAAGTCTGGCGATGATTAGGAGGATAAGGAAAAAGGAGATATGATGCTTTTGGAGAATGAATTTGAAGGGAAACAGAATTTATTTAAATAATTCTGTTGCGAAATAATAATAAAAACACAGTTTTACCACACGCAGTGGCATTTCTTTGAAGCATTTATAATGAATTTAGATTATTATGTCTTTCAGCTAACAGAAGCACACAATTCTGTTCCTCAGAAAATGATAATGTTACATAAGATTGACATTTAATTTTCATATAACAGTCTCAGAGTACTGAAAAGTATGTCCACGTATAGTACAGTAAGTGCACGAAATACTTGGTCAGGGCTCCTTTTACATGCAGCACTGCATCAGTGCAGCGTGGCATGGAGGTGATCAGTTTCATTAGCGCTATAGGTTCCTTTAACAGTTCACCTTCCTTTTTTCTAAATTGTTGGCTCTTCCTTGACAAAACTCCATAGATCCTCTATGGGGTTCAAGTAAGGCCAGATTTTTAATCAATCAAACACAGCGACATGCACTGCCCATCATACAAAACATTTTCTTGATACTTTTGGCAGTGTGGCTAGCTGTCAGGTCCCAGTGGGAAAAATGAAATCAACTTCTCTATAAAGAACTGACACTAGGAGACGGCATTGGCTCCCCAAGTTGTCGTTGACCATAGAAAACTCATCCATTCCCCATCCAAACTGTGGAACCATGATTTCCAAACTAAATGTCCAATGTGAAATAAGAACTTTCCATAACTAGTAATTTTCCCCCTTACATAATGCAAGACGCTTTTGACCTCATCTCTGGTTTAGGAATGGTGTTAGACAAGCGCACCAACTGAGGCTCACGTCCCGGATATGTCTGTGCATGGTTGCTTCGAAGTTCTGATTCCAGCTGCAGTGTGCACCCTTTAAATTTTCCCAGATTACTAAACGGGCTTTGCTTCACAATCCTCTTGGGGCTAAATTAATTCAATTTTCGAACAGCTTTTTTTCTTCCGCTAAATTTTCCATTAATGTTCTTAGGTGCAGCTGTAAGCTGCAGCCCGTGTTGTTTTGAGCATGTTTTAGAGTTTATCCTAGTTGTGTCACTGACTGACTGTGGAAAAGTGTCAAATCAGAACTCTTCTCCAGTGTTTAGACTAGCACATATTATCTTTGCATCATTGTTATTTTGTTGTTGTTGGTCTTATGTAATAGACTAAGATTCTCTGAAAACTGTTTTTTTTTTTTTATTACTCCCAACCACCAAAATGACCAAATATATCAGTCCGTATGCACTGAATCTTTTAAATCAATACGATTTAATTTCTCTGTTGAATTACAAATGAACATTTTGAGGGTGGTCTAATTTATGGAGACGCTTCTGTAGAAATATACTGTGATTGTGTCAGACGTTCCCGGTAATTCGTGGCTGCCAGTAAGTAAAATAACTTCGGGTCAATCATTTTCCATCCCGCCGTGTGCAACTGACTGTAAAATCCCTCCCCTGTAAATCACCACCTCTCCTCTCTGCTCCTGCGGGCCTCCTCCTCACAAGGATGGCTCCTTCCCCCCCGGACGCTCGTTCACGTGTGCCGAGCGCGCGCCTTCAGCTTTTAAAACAGCTCCTCCCACGAGCTCTCTCATTTATTGAACACGCGGGCAGCGTCGGAGCGTGAATCAGTCCCTTCAGTAGTTTTATCTGTTACCGTCACTCTGTCGTCGTGTTTGCGTCCGAGGAGAGCCACGCACATAATATATGGAAGATATTCCGCGCCGTTTTATTCTTTTACTCTCTGCATTTGAGTCCAGAAGACAGTTTTCCCCGTCGGTTTTCCAGCTGGCGTTTGGTGTTTTTAAATGTCACAGGACGCGGCGGCTCACCTGAAGCTTAGAAGGACGTAGTTTGCATGAAACTGTATCCAGGTAAGATTAGTCTGAGTAACATGCTTTGCTGTTAGATTTACTTTTTTTTTTGTAAAGCAGAAATGTTAAACATGTCACTTACTGGAATTATGTCTTTTTAGAAAACTGATTTTAATGCGTTTGTGGAACGCAATTCTTTGATTAGATCCTTATAGAAAATGCACCATTTTACACACACGTCATTTCTTCAATTTATTTGGTATTCTGAGTGCTATTTTTTATATTTAGATCTTAAGTTATAGCAGTTTATTCTGCTTTGTGGAATGACCTAGTGTTATTATTAATGACAAATGTAAAAATATTTTAAAATAATCAACAGAAATAAGGGATAATGTAATTATTTCCATATATTCTTTTTATATTTGTTGTTCATACTAATAAAGAATAGAACACGTGGGTAAGGGAACACACTGCCGGTCTCTGGTCAACTCTCCAGCTCCTTCAGATCCAATAATAATAGGTGCCGCAAATGCCACTTATAGCTACTTTTTATTTAAATAGAGTGGGGGAAACTCAACTGTCTGCCGGAAGTTGTGCAGTTAAGATGTCCATTACACATAGAAGAGCGTTTCCAGAGCCTGTTTAAATTTATCACACACTAGAGGTGTGATTCTGGTCTAAATCTGTCCAGTTTAATGTTTATTTTGCTCTTTTGCAATTTTCTCTTTTTTTATATATTGGGAATATTTATAAAAACGGAGGTTTTTCCAAGTTTGCATGTGTCAAATAAGCAGGGCGGATTGTATTTGCATTGCTATTGATATTGGCCTGCACTGATATCTGAAGGAATTGTAAAAAAAAAAAAATAATAATAATAATAAAATAAGTCCGTATTTATGCATCAATGCATCTCATTTTTACCTGTCAAGGTTTGGTTTCAAGGGTTCAAATTAGTTACTTTTATTCATTTTTGTCTTCTTTCAGAGCAGACTGGTGACGTCTCAACTGTTCTCCCATTTGAATTAAACATGCTACCTGTGTTGAAATGTACGTCTCTAGACAGCGATAACAGACGCTATCACGTCTGCTTTGTTTTGATGCAAAACCCACAGCGCGTGTACTTTTCCATGTTTGCGGGCTATCTGGAACACTATGTTTGATCCGTACACCCGGCTGTGGGTCAACTTTGCATCTCCTTTTTGTGGCTTGACGCAGTTTCAAAAGTATTTCTATTGTCTGCAGGAGAAATATTTTTGTGGTGGGGGATGCAAAGCTGTTTCCTGCACAAGCGGTTTCCACTAACAATGGTGACCTCCTCACAATCCGCTGGTGGTTCTCTGTGAGGTTCCCTCCTGAGGACGGAGCTCGGATGTTAAAAGAATGGAGGGGGTACAAGTAATGGCAGACAATGGGGGGGCAGGTCGGTCCGGTGGGATTGAAGAGTGGAAGACGTAGAGACTATCTACGTCTTCCACCTAGAGAGATTAGAGGTTGTCGCATAACGCTGCAGTTTGAGAGGTCTCAGAAGTTCTCCAGTTCAAATTGAACACAGGCATGAACTTTTTGGTTCTGAAGTAACTTTCCACATTTACCTTTTGTTTGTTTTTTTCCGTTTTTTTGGGTGTCAATAAGTTTGCTTGTCTGGAAACCAAGTTTAACCTGTCAGTAAATATTTAATGAGTCCCGTTTGGGAGATGAATGTTTGACTCTGAACGCGTCACATTTGTTACCAGTCCTGTTTGGTGGCCTTTGAGTGCAAGCTGTACTGACTTGCAGCTTCTCTAGTTTTCCTTCAAGGAAACGAGCGTGACTCTGCAGAAACCGTCTTATGTAACTTTGATCCCCTCCCAGTTTTTATTGTCTACTCACCCCAATCTCTTCATCTGTCTCATTCCAGATACAAACACCGGCTTCGACTTTGCTTCGTCCGTCAAAGACTGCTGGATGATTGGAAAACGCTCCGAAGAGGACCAGCTCGACTCGAGCGGTTGCGCCTCACCTAAAGCTTCTTCCAAACCCAACCTGAAGGGCACCATGGCCCTCGGTAGTCTGAACCTGATGCAGACCCTCAAGAACTCCCCCGCCGCCTTCCGACGCCGCTTCGGCCGGGACCGCACGGAGTCCCTCTCCCACGGAGACCCTCTGTTCAAAGTCCACTACCTAGGCACGGCCAAGATCTTCTCTCTAGACCGAGAGCAGGCCCAGGAGGCCATCTCGCACCTGATGGAAGGCATCGCCAACGGCAAGAAGCTGCGCAAAGACCACGCTCTGGTCGTTCGGCCGAGATACGTCGAGGTGAAGGAGCTGAGCACGGGGCGCCAGCTGACCAAGACCTACCTACAGGACATTGCGTACTGCGCGGCGGACGTCAGCCGGCCCAACGTCTTCCTGTACATCTGCAAGCACCAGGGGCAGCAGCTGCAGTGTCGGGTGTTCTGGTGCAGCCGGGCGGAGCGGGCGCGTGACATGACGGCCTGCCTGGCGCGCTCCTTCCAGCGTGCACTGAACGACTGGCAGGACGGCTCGGCCTCGCTGCCGCCGGGGGACGCCAGGACCAAACGCCTGGAGGAGCCGTCCAACTCTCCGTCCAACGGCAAGAGCTCGACGCTGCCAGCCGGTCTGGGAAAAGGTGAGGAGGCTGAAGGGAGGGAAACGTAGCCATTAAACGGTGTAAAAACAAAATCCTGTGGCTAGACGTTTGTGGTTATTCAGCCATCCTATTATCCGTTGATGGTCTTGTGCTCAGATTAAACCCCAGATATCAAGTATAAAATACAGACTTTACAAAAAAATGCATTCAAAATGGCCATCGTCTTTAAAATGGCCGACTAATCCAGATTTTTTTAAAAATTCAAACCATTTTAACACAATTTGTTTTTTCCTCCTCAGTTCGCTGGAAGAGAAGGGGCTCTGCATCCCGAAGCCCCCTTAAAGGCATCACCCGGAGAGGATCGGCCTCCGACAGCTGGAGCTGAAGCTCTGATTGGACAGATGTTCTACGCTCTAACCTGCCGACTACTTTAAGGGTGGAAGCTCCGCAGGAAGGAAGGAAGTTTGGGAGGGATTGACTTACAAGGCGAAGCGGGATCAAGCTGCCAACTTGATCTGGATTTGGTGACATTATGACCGCTTGGAAGGGCGTCACCGTAACTGATGGGTGCCTGGAGCTAAATGTTAGCGACGCGAGATGGAAAACGAGTGATTGCTGCGTAAGGTCTACACCGGGCCAAGATCTAGTGCAGCCAGAATGTGTGATGATGAAAGCGAGGTCGTTGTCGGCTGAATGGGGGGGGGATGTTACGATGATTGATTTATATCCATTGTGGCATTTACACGTTTGCTGCTATATCAAATAGATATTTTAGGCTGCAGAGGTGGGGGGGATGCTGGCCATCAAGTGAGGTAAAACGGTTAATGTTCCCAGTCTGTTCTATTTATTTCCTGAGCACTTTTTATGCTCTCTCCCATCAGCGAACAGAGTTATCGGCTCTCTATGAGGACTTTAGTTGCCGTGAATCGTCAACTACTTCATCAGCGAGGAAACCGCACATCTGAAACAAACTTCTGTAACCGGTCATCTTGCATGTACGTGGTGAAGCTCTCGTGGCGGATGGCTTGGCGTCCAAACAACGGAGGACATTGTTGAGTTCAGAGGACATTCCTGAGTTGGGCCTCGGTAAGGAATGCGCAGAGTCATGCACCTGCATTCCAAGCTGGGGGGGGGGGCAAAACCTGACATCAGGAATCTTCTCTAAAGCCTCATTCTTCCTCCTGTCCAGCAGCTGCTTGCTTTAAATTATTTTGTTTTTGTTCATTTTCTGTGCTGCCGTGTATAACCTACTCCTCTTGATTTATTTATTTAGGTTTACAAACGTGACTTGAGGATGAATGGTGCGCCTTTAGCCTACCATCATCTTCTAATTTTTATGATTTCTAAGCTAAGCTAGAAACTGACTTTTTAAGGGGTTAATTTTGACTGCAATGCCTTTTTTTAAGTGAATTTTAAGGTTTTATATTTAAAGCATACAAAAGGCACAGTTTAATCTGAAAACGGGCCTCTCTGCCTGCCTAAGATGTATTTTATCATTGTACTGTTGCTGTACATGTTTATCTAAATATGTTTTATGGAATATTAAAGGTTTTTATACTGAATTTGCACACGCATTCTTCTTTAGGTTTTGGGAAAAACTCATCAAACCAGACTGCACTCTGGTTAATGTTTGTTTGTTTCCAAACGCAAGTTTTTAAAGGGGATATATTTAGCCTAAAACAAACAAGCCACATGTCGTAAGCTGTGTTTACAAGGGGGGGAGGAAGATGGAAGAGTTTTGGAGGTAGCAGGTCTATTAGAAGGGTCCTGGGATTTATTATCTGTCGTACAAGTCATTTCTCAATATTTTTTCACGTGAGTTCTTGCTGCAGATGAAACCCAATGGCTTGACTGGGAATGTCTACACATAAGATGGATAAAATATCTGTTGAATAAACAAAAATTAAGAATTATTTTATTCCAAGTCTTAGTTTTGAGACAATTCTGTTTAGCCTCAATTAAAGTTTAGACCATTAAAAACAGAACACGATAACCTCTTAACCATTTATTTAAAGTCTACTACAACAGAACAAACACTGAAGTTTTTTTACTCATCGTATGGCTGGTTAGTCAGGCTATCTGCTCTGGTAGCTGCTCCTTGCTAGCCACCTCTAGTTTAAATATGGCGCTATCAAAGCGTGATACATCATGGATGTTATTGGTCTTTTTTCGGCTGGAAATCTCCTGCATTCAAACGAGTCTTTAAGCTAACTAAAAGCTTAGTCTTCTTTCAGCCAGCTCACAGGCAGTGTGCAACCCTAAAGTTGATGCTGTCAGAGAAAACTCCAGTCATTTCTGCACTTCAGCTTTCTATTAAAACCCTGAAAATGGATGAAAAATTCTTGCAATTTGGAAACTAACTTTTAATACTTGGTACAGCGTGATGGAGTAAGCAGTCAGATTCTACCACAAGCTATAAAGCAAGGGGAGAAAAATGTAATATTCAATTAAACGCCTTTTGGCACACATAGGGGATATCATGTTGTAGAGTCATGCCCTTTGGGTTTTCCAGAGCTCTCTCTGTGTCGATGTAACTCCAGCAGGGCCTGGAAGTGCAGACGCCTCAGGGGTTTCACTTCCTCTACCACTGAAAAGAGAAATAATTACAAAACAATGATGGACCTTCTGAAATATTTTTGAGCATAATTCATATTCAAAAGTCAGAAAAGCAAATGCAAAACCATTGAAAGTATAAAACACACAGTTGACCTTTAAATTGTTTTTCAAAGTTAAGTCATTTTCAAATTTGCCCATTTCTGACAAAAATAGCCCAGTAAGTCAAATCCTCTGAAAAGAAATTACCATATAGGGAATGATGCCATGTCTGTAATACCACCATTTGGAAATCTCTCACATTAATCACAGAGCAGATTGCTTTCATGATGACATAAATCAATCTCCAAAGGAAGCGTGCATTAAAAGGAAGGAGGAAGAACCTAAACCTGAAGGAAGAGGACACATCCCGGCTGCTAAATCTACACCAGATAGCTTAAGCAGTGAATCAACAGCCAGACCATCGAGGTAACTGCTGTTGTCTGCAAGCATACAGCTTATTAGGTCAGAAAATGCTGTCATTTAGTAATAATTACCTGCAACAACACGGATTTATTTATTTTTGTCTAAGCAAAATAAAGGAAACTATGTATCCAAGCATTTCGATGTAGACAGACCTATAAAGTTTGTGTGATGTAAGGGATGGTGTCTTTGGAATAACATGTTGACAGCTGCACTCTAATGAGTAAAATATGGTTTAATTTGGTAAATAGGTCTGAGACCAGAGCAATCACTGGATATATCTTGAGTATAAAGCACCATGGTATAGCTGTGGTTTAGAAAAAAATATGAGACTTTTGAGCGTCACAGTAACAATGCTGGTCAGAACAGGAGCAGGAATTACGCCAAACCTTTTTGCTGTCAGAACTTTAGTCCTTGTCACAAACAATCTATCTCCAATCATGGTAAATTTCAGGCATAATTGCCTATAGGAGAAAGATTTAAATCTATTGGGTTGCCAATGGGGAGCCTAAGTCACGCCCTTCTACTTCTGGTCCATGGATCCCCGACTGCCAAAAAAAAAATGAATGAGAGTCAATGGAGCGATAAAAGTTATTTTCTGATCCAGTTTGAAATGACCCGTGGATCAAACATATGATGTCCGTGAATTTTAAAAACTAATTTTGATGCAGAGAAAACAGATTTTTGACTGGAGGCAAAAGTTACTTGAGGTTTTGTGTGAAAACGTTTAGCGGATTACAACTGCAGAATAAATAAATTCCAAATTACTGGACAAACACAGTCGAAATGTACATCATTAGTTATTATTTAGATCGAATTACAACATATGTGTGATTCAGGACGTGCGACAAAGTGGACCAGAAAATAACTTTTATTGCTCCATAGACTTCCATTCATTATTTTTTTGGTTGATGGTATGCCTTTAATTGGTCTAATACCAATTTTGATTATCCTGAAAAGGTAGGTAAACTCTAATTGTAACTGTATCATTTCATTACGAAAAGACACCTTTGTCATAGTGCAGCTCGTCCCGATTCCCGTAAATCAGATACATCTCCAGGAAGCTGAGGAGAGCTCCTGTGACTAGGAAGCGGTCCTGCAGGGGAAGGGTTTTGATGTAACACATGTCCAGGGCGAAGGGGTTGGAGGGGGAGGGAACGGTGCACAGGCACACCAGCTCACTCACAATGTCCCACACACGAGTACCTGCGAAGAGAAACTTTTATTTCCTGAAAGTCATTCCAAAGACATTCGTTTTTAAAGCACATGCAGCTTTTTCGCGAAACACACCCATACCTAAGCTGAACTAAACAATCTCTGCGGAGCTCAACCTCAAGTGCACTGTAAAAAAAAAGAACATTTGACTGAACTTAAAAAAGTAAGGCAATAAGCTGCAAAGCCTTTTTGAGTAAACTCAACTAAGATGTTTACAGTGTGTGAACTTAAATAAAGAGGTTAAATCAAAGTAGAATGTTAAATTCAACAAACTGACAAAGTTAAGTTTAGCCAATCTGTGAAAACAAGTTTGCTCAACTTGATTAAATATATACTTTTAATTTAACACCATAAGTTGTGTCAGCTCAAAGGCATGAGTAGACCCGACGGACTATCTTTAGTTTGTTGAATTTTAGATTCTACTTTGATTTGAACTCTTTATTTAAGTTCACACAATGTAAACACATTGGTTGAGTTTTGTTAAAAAGTCAACGTTTCTTTTTTTACAGTGTGAAACCGTCTGCATCTGGCCCAGCTTATGGAAAATAGCTTAATTCCTCCTGAAACTGTAACCTGCTGCAGGTTGGATTCCACACATTGTTACCACACCTCGCCTCTGCCAATCTGTGATGGACTTCAGCTTCATGGGCGTGTCCTTGACCATCGAATCCATGCCGCCGATGCTGACCAGCCGCTCGTGATTGGAGCGTATCCAGGCGTAGGGTCGTCCGTACCTGACGTAACCAGCCAGGAGAAACAGAGTGCAGTTCACCTCCTGTTCGAGGAAAGCACATGACTGAGTACAAGAGTTAATCTACGAGGAGAAACAGAGCGAAACGTGTTAACGTGTATCTAAAACGGGAATTGCTACTCGCATGCACTTACTGGCACTGCTATCTCTCCTTCACTGGGAGATGCTGGGAGAAGATGCTCCTCACCGCTGGGCTCTCTGGAAACAGGAAAAAAAACATCAGCCACTTAGCGGCTTGGAGGAACGACTTCAAAAGCCATTCCGCATTATTACACCAGACATTTATAAACTCAAACAGGAAAAGGACACCCTCTTCTAAAACCAAACACCTACTCGTGAATATAAGCAGACACACGCAAAGTCGCATCAGTCACCTGTCTGTCTGCGTCAGCGTCCTGGAATGAGAGTTAGTCGTCTGGATGTCCCGTGGTCCCTGAGGCTCCCCGGGCAGAGGTGAGCTGCTTCTGCTGTCTAGACTGGGAGAGCTGCTGCTGGGAGACACACTGCTGCTGCTGGAGCTACTGGTGGAGGAGCACGAGGACGCTCTGGAAACCAAAAAGCCTGGGGAACGCCAACCCTGCAAAGTTTGACGGGAAAGAAACAAAACGTCAGTCCTTGGAAAAGCATTTATTCACATGATGCTACGATGTCAGGACCAAAACCATAATGACAGCATATGTTTTATCAGGATTTTATGTGATGCTCCAATTAAAATGTAGAGCATAAGCAATATACACGGTTTTCAGAATTTTTAACAAATGAAAATCAACACAAGTATGTTGTGTTTTGTATTTTGCCCCCTTTACTCTGATACGCGCACAGAAAATCTAAAGCAAACAACTGAATTCATAAGTCAACGGATTTGAAAAAAAGAGTCTGAATTAAGAATGTTGCAAAAAAAAAAAAACAAAAAAAACTAGAAAGACAGCTGGCACTGCCAAGAGTCTCAGGGTAAGTATGGAGGAGCTGCAGATAGTAGAAGCTCGGGTAGATATCCACAGGATGATTACTAGTCGAGAACTATATTGAAAAGTGGCAAGCGGGAATAATTGTTAAAAGAAAGTCCAACTTACAGTTTGCTATAAGCTATGTAAGGGCAGCATGCCGCATGTGAAGGATGGTGCTCTGGTATATAAAGAATATATCTCTTTGGGCTATGTGCAAAATAAATAAGGAAATAATAATAATAATAAGGAAAAGTAGTACTGGATTCCTAATGGTGAAAGATGGTGGTGGCAGCATCATGCTTGTGGGGAAGCTTTTCCAGCAGGGGGACAGGGTAGCTGGTCAGAACTGAAGAGTAGCTAAAAAGCAGCTAAAAAAATTAAAATCGTGGAAGAAAACCTGCTGGAGGCTGGCTGAACGACCCAAAGCTTGAAGCCAGAAGTGGGCCGGTTTAGATCACAGCCTATTCATATGTAAAAATGTCCAAATTAGTTATGAAAATAAGTAATTTCATTAAGATTTATTATGGGTATTTCAGCAAAAAGAAGAAGTAAATCAACTACTCTTTTTGAGTTATTTAACACATCAAAATAAAACTGATTGACGTTTGTAGTTTTACTGTAATCGGATATGTAAAAATTTCAAGAAATGCTTTATAGAGCACTGTAATACTTAATGGATCAAAATGAAGTGGAAGCCTTCCTGCATGTCCCAATAAAATAAAAATAAAACAGTTTATGTATCAATGTGTGAGTCTGCTGTCCCAGATTAAATGAAACTAACCAGATCTTCATTGACGACAGTCAGCAGCAGCTCCTCTTTTCCTCTCAGCCAGGGCTGGAAGTATTTAAATCCCTGCGGAATAAACAACATGAAGTGTGTGTTTGCAGCACATGAGCATGTTCCGTTTCTCCTCTGAATAAACTGTGCGCTGCTCAAACCTGTAACGATCCGAGTAAAGCCAAATCATTCAAAAAGTGCTGCAGCTTCCTCTTCTGCTCCCTCTCTTTTTTCTATTCAGACACAAAATAACAAAAAAAAAAGAACAAACAGGAAAAAATGCAATCATGCATAAATAAAGACACAACACGCATTCCAGCCCTTTCGACTGATGATGGAACCAATAAGAACCCTCCCTGGTTTGTATCTTAGCAACGCCTCCTCAATTCTTCCAGGTCTCCTTTCGCATTGAAAGCAATATATATATTTTTAAAACAAAACAGAGAATAAAATACGATAATGACAGAAAGAATTAAGAGTAGCCCAACTGTTCGCATTAGATTATATGCAAGCATCAGATGGGTAAAAACACAGTAGCCTACTTACACTGGCGCTGCTCATCTTATAGGTTACTAAATCACAGAATTCACCCTTCTTCTAGAAGACGCTCGTCTCATAAATCACTGCTCATCAATTATAGGATAATATTTCCCATCATTCAACGATAGCATGAGCATTTAAAGGTAGCACTGATATAAAAGCCCATATGGAGCTTTCACTGGGTGTTGTCTATCAGTTTATTGGTAGGCAGCAGTGTGAGAATGTGCTGACTCCTAGTGGCCACCGTCTTAAACTGCAGCGCCTCTTCAGACCATAGGGTTACCAACCAGATGTCTCTGCTGAAAGCATATACTTTGCTCTGTTGACTGACAGAGCTCTCATTTTGTTTTCGAAAATATATATTTATATTTGTGGTAAGGGAGAGATAGGCTAAATCTACATTCATTACCCTTCTCATATGAAAAACAAAACAACCGATGCCAAGAGGATGAGCGGCAAATTACCCACATTGGCAACCATCATGCCCGTGCATAGCATAAAGATGGATGAGACTTATTTTAAATGACTAGCTCCAAATGATTCTGCTTTGCATCCAATCTAGAAGGGTTAAACTTGTACAAGGTTGGATGTTCCAGTACCACAATGATCCCTAACACATATAGAAATCATTGGCCTTCTGCAATTACCCTGACCTCGGGACCACTGAACAGGTGTTGACTATGTTTAAAAGCTGATACAATGCCAGTAAACTAAATCAGTTTAATGGAACTTTTGTCGAGAAAAGTTGTCAAATATTCAACCAGAGATGTCCCAACTGAGAAATGAGAACAATAGTCTAAATGTTAGTGGGGTTTATAGTCAGTGTCTTGGAACAACCATCAAGCAAAATTAAATATCAGACAAGGACAACATGATAAATACAAAAAGTTTTCATGCAATGATTTTATTGATTAGGTGGGGGGAAAATATCCAGAGCTTGAGCAACAACTTCCAGCAAGACTTTGCACAAATTAGCCATGTTTGTTTTACATGGCCATGAAGGAAATTGGACTAACTATTCTTGCAGAATTGTTACCAATTTTCAGGGTTTTAAAAATGGCTCCTTAACACCTTAAGCCCCCATTTTTAGGACCACACCTCCTAGAGCAACATTTAACTTTCAATTATTTGTTATAGACACCAACAGTTGGTCTAAAGTCAATGAGTAGTTACTATTTATGATGCATATTTGCTTCTTTACAATGAAAACAACCTGCTCAGCTAACTATAATGTGTATTTATTTCAGGCGGAAGTCATATTTTCTGACTTTCAACCTCAATAACTCGTGCCCACTATTATTTTCTCGATAATTTTCACATTTACAGCATCCCCATAGACCTTCCTATTATATGAGAGAAATTTGAACATTTTAGACCTTTTACAGCTGTAAAAAGCCTTCCACAGTGTAGGTATGCCAAGTTTGGGG
Source organism: Apricaphanius iberus (assembly GCA_028564705.1). NCBI lineage: Eukaryota > Metazoa > Chordata > Actinopteri > Cyprinodontiformes > Aphaniidae > Apricaphanius > Apricaphanius iberus. Next base: position 31,060 of record JAPXFQ010000468.1, on the reverse strand, counting down.
AAGAAAACAGCCTCTGGCTTATGAGGTTAAGCCTTATACTACCATGGCTTTCTTGTTGTAAGGCTTTCTAAACTTTTAAATGTCAAAAATATTCTTTAAATCGAGGTTTGAGGTGTTGCTTTTCAAGATCTTCTAGCCTGCTTAATGATAATAAATAGGTCCTATTCAAGTATTCAAGGAGGAGGATTGCTTGAAATTGGGTCAAAACTGCTTGTGTATTTACGCAGACTGTCTGGTATTAAGCACTGTATGAAAATCAATAATTCAAATTGTGCTCCTTGATTTGTTTTAATTCCCAGATTATATATTATGATTTTACCTGAAAAAAAAGGACGATTCAAGAACTTTATTAAAAGCCCACATTTAATTAGACATTCATTCCGATGCTGAGTTAATGTAAACATTTGATTGGTACATGCGGTTCTAGTTCGTTTTACCTCTGCCTGAATGAATGGACCTCCTTTTGTAACCTCCACGCCAATTACCCACAGAAATCATACAAGATTAATGTTTGTTGGTGTGAAAATATAAAAGACATGTAAAACAAATGAAAAAGAAATAATCACTTTAATCCATGTGAGACACATATCCACACGCTTGCACATCATTCAGGATAAAAAAACAAAAACAAAAAAACAATCAACACACTGTGCAAAAACTGCATCGAATCATTTAGCAGCAAAGTATTGAATGTTCCAAAGTAGCATCATTGGTCCAGAGCCGTGAACTTCACAGACGACAGAAGGAGGGTTAGTCTAACGGCTCCTGGAGCTGAAGTGAATGAAGAAGGTCCTGATCTCTTTTGGTAAGATGGTGACGGTAAAACCCTGACTGCTTCCATGACGTTCATTTTCTAAAACAACAGGCAAGAAACATTTAAGTTGAAAAATATGTGTCTCAAGTCATTAAACAACATTTCTTCTTTTTCTTGCTTAGAATATTCCTTACTTTTCCCAGAAGAATCTGCAGTTTTCCACTTCCACCTTTGCAGACTTGTGATATTCCAGGTCCCTGTAAGAGAACGCTCCTCCAGGTCTCTTACTTCCCCCAAGCCCTTCAAAACATCCTGATCACAAGAAAAGAGTCTGTCAAGGAAAATCCTGTGAAAATAAACATAACTTTGTAGTTGTAACATGAAAAAGATATTTAAAAGTTCAAGGGCAGTGAATACTTTTGCAAGGGACTGTATGACAACGACACGTCGAGGCTTTTTTCTGTCTTTTTTGAATCCGTACCTTTAAGTTTATTGTGACGGGCTTTGAAAGCTCGGGATCCTCTCCCTCCTCATACAGATGCATGACTCTCAACAGAACCCGATCATAGTCTGGCTCAGGGCGCACCTCCGTACCTGTTTGAGTATCACACAGAAAAAAACAGGAGAAACCGCATGAGAAAAATCTAGATATTAAGAAAATTAGCAGATGCGTTACTCAGATATAGAGCACCTGAATGTACGTGGTTCAAGTGTAGATCATGGTTGGAGCTGTAGTTCCATCCTGGGATGCTGAGGCTGAGCAAATGGAGGTTGGGGGGCAAAACAACTGGAGGCACCGTAGCGTTAAATCTGGGCTCGTTTTCCTTCCATGGCTTACCTCCACAAAAGGATAACAAAACTTTTCAAACATGAGACAACAGAGAGATGTTACAGAGACATGAAGACTCACAGTTAGCTAGTTTCATTATAAGGCATTTTTAAAAGGATACGGTTTTTATGACAAATCAAAGCTTTTTTGAGGTTCATTCAAGAGAGAGCAAGACTTTCGGTTGCTGTGTTTTATATATGCATGTTTTTTTTTATGGTTTTGGAAATGTTGGCAACTCTTTGGAAATTGAACAAGAATCTACATTCTCTAGGGAATGCACAGAGAGCATAACGAGGCTGTGCTAACCGTGCTAATGTAAGATGCTAACACCAGTGTGAAAATCTCCTTTTTTATCTTTTAAAATGAGTAAAAGTCCTGATTTACAGCAACTACTCACTCACATAAAATTGATTCTGATATAAAAATCTAACACCTACTACAAGAAATGAGTCTGGAGATAATATTTTATATATATCCCCTCAAATATAGTTTTTAAACTGTATAGAAACACTTTACAATTATTAATCAATATCAAAGCTATTTATGTTTTTCAGAAAATTGACATTTCTGGAATTTCAAACATTCTCCATTCAAAGTTTTATTGTTTCCAGACTTGGAAAATGATAAAAATCTTATCTCATACTTTTCTATAGTTTTTAAGACTGAGTAAGAGTCAGTATCAGCAGCGTCTCCTTTGTATGAAAGTACTTACTAGGTTTGTCTATTAACATGACGACTGGTCTGTGCTGCAGCTCTACCGCCCCCCTCTGGAACAGCCTGGAGGTTGCGCTCACAGAGCCGAGCATCATCCAAAGGGTGGGCCTGACGACCGAGCTGTCGTTCAGGGTGAGGTTGTAGCCCAGGTTCCACTGCAAGTTGTTCCAAAGACGGCGATGCAGCATCACCTGAGAGAAAAAAAAAAAAAAAAACTTTCTAAAATCCATATCTGTGCCTAAAATCATACATCAAATGTTTTTTTGTGTTACCTCTAGCTGCCCGACGGCCTGACTGGACACACCGTGAGCTCTGTCACTGAGGAGCACCAGGCGGCTGATGTCGTCCTCGATGTAGGCTGTTCGAACCATGGGGAAGTAATTCTGCAGACAGGAAAATTGAGCATTGTTACAACTAAATACCAAACCAGAGGAGCAAACACTTTGTCAAATACCCAACATACCCTTGCTAAAGTGTTATTGGCGAATTCCTTGTAGGTTCTCTTCATCATCTGGTAGCCATTGTCATCTGAGTATAGAGTCCTGTTGTTCTTGAGGGAGGAGCTGGTTCTGAGGACCACTTCCGTGTTGAGGCGCAGAGGGCCCAGAGAGTAGGTCTGCTCCAGTGTGTGGCACAGAAGCCCGGCTTCTGAATGTTCTGGGACGCGAGTGGTGATAGAGTAGACGTAGTCCTCGTCGCCATCCTCTCTGGAACGGCAAATCGGTGTTGGTTATCTGCGAGAACAGAAGCTCAAATCTTCTCGCTTCGATCCAAAGTCGCGTCGCCAACCTGTAGAACCGCTGCCGGATCTCAGTGAGCACGTTTCCCGGGATGATCTCCATTTCCACAGCCTTGTAGGCCCGAACCGCCGACCCATTACCACTGAAGATGTAGTTATCAGAGATGGGTCCTGCTTTCACGTCTCCGTTGGCGTCGTATTCCCAGAAATCCTGTGTCATCCTGACTCGCCGTTGTTCCTTTCTGACAGTGAGGAAACAAAGGCAATATTATCAGTTTATGTTATATTATCAATTCATATTTACTGGCGTGATGAAGACGCATTAAAGCTGTAAAATAAATTCATATTGAGAAAAAAAACACAATATTAAGAAACATTTGCAACATAAATGTGACTAAAATAGTTATTTTTTAATTTTATGTTTAAATAATTTATACAATTTCTCATAATCAAAATGGGAAAAACAGGAAAACATGCCATTTCATTGACCCAGAGATGTTAATTTTCAAAAGACATCGAAAGGCCAAGACAAAACAGTTTTCTCATCTAACCTGCCCCATGTCAACAGTCGGAGCAAGTATGAACAATTTTTATAAACAGGAAATGCGACAAAGTCAGACAAAGACCAGAGTTTATAACAATCCTTCGACAACAGGAACGTCATCATCATTTAACCAGATATAGTTCTGACGGGGTAATCTGTTGGCCCGCTCCTCTCAGCCGACGTGTCTCCACACACAACCGTCCCTTCAAGGAATCAGCTGCAAATCACGACTGTTTCAGCAGCGAGTCGCGTCACTGATCGCTGCAAAAAGGCGCCCGGATCGGCAGGAACAACAAGCGGATCGACATGGAAGAAGCAGAGCTTGTTGCCACCTTTCTGTTTGATCTGAGTCGATCGGGCCATTTCAGAGTACATACCCCCATCCGGGTACTGTGTTGGTTTCTGAAACGGTCACGAAAACGTCCCCGTCGGCCCGTCCCCGATTAAGTGGAGACACGTTGGTATCGGGAAGTTCGGACAGTGGAAACGTGCCGTACGTTGCTGCGCACCTCGAGGTTAAAAATCAAATATGTCATGGTTGAAGATGTTGATATGAAAACTTATGCTCAGTGTTAAGCACGGTGTAGGACCCGTCATGCACGGGAGCTAGTCATTTAAAGCACTGATTCATTTTGGAGTGTAAGGCCTAGTGGACGGTACGAAATGCCAGGAGGTTTTACATAGAAATCTGGTGAAAACCAAAACTTGGTCGTCACTGAGCCTCACAGCAGGAATAATGACCCATTATTACGACCAAAGCAACGCAGAGCAAAAATTTCCAAGCTGGAACTGAATCCTGTAAAAAAAAAACTTTCAGATGTTATTATTGAAGACTGTCCTGTTGGCCGCAGAGGGGTGTTACAAATTACTACCAGCACGGGTGCTGTTGAAATAAACTGAAAGGAGAGAAACATCTTCTTGTTTTGCAAAAGAACGGACGTTTAAAACTCACAGGTAGGTGGCGCTGTGCAGGAGGTTGGTGTCCTGGTCAAACATGAGTTTGTAGCAGCCATTCAGAACGGGCAGAAGCCGCCTTCCCGTTTTCCCCCAGTCCCTCACACGCCGCCGCTCCAACACAACCCCTCGTGCTTCGTAAGCGCGCTCGGGCTCGAGCTTCCCGGAGGACGCCGTCTCAGAGACCCGAACGCAGTAACGCCTGTGCTGAAGTCCACCGAGCTGCACCACAAAGAAGAGGTTGTAGGAGGCGTTACACTGCGCCGACTTCTGGATCTGAAAAAAACAAACAAAAAAAACGGAAGAAGAGAAAGAGTACGGGATTGATTTCACCACCCACCATGGGCGAACTACTTAAACTCAAACCAGAGGAGACGTTTATAGACCTGTGCAGGGACGGGTTGTCCGTCGTCGTCATAGACGGCTGCGCTGGGGAACGTTACAGTGATGTTAACTATGGAGGTGACGTTCCACGCCAGTGGGTTGTAAACGATCACGTGTTGCTCCAGAGCCTGATCAGCAACTAAAACAGAGACGTATATATATATATATATATATATATATATAAAAAATATCTAAAACTGAACCCATGAGGTGATGTCAGGAACAGGAGGCGTCAAGAGGCACAGGTCAGACAGCAACAGTGAAAGTTCGTCCTGTTGCAGATCCCTACTGCCTCAGCGCTTCAACAATAAAGCTGTTGATAGATTTAAAGTAGAACAATTTGGAGCTTGCTCTTCTTTATAATTATTCCATCCTCACAGCATAATGCAGCCACCGCCATGCCTTGGTTTAAACTGTGCTCTTAGGTTTAAAAGGTCGTCACTGTGACCAAATTGCCTCAGCCTTTTCGTATCTGAGCACTTTGAGGCGAGCGTAAAGGTGTAGATTTTGCTCCGCAATGACGTAAAACTTCCAGCGGCACTTCCATTTTATACGCAGGTTTGATCCTCAGTCTCTTCCTGAGAATACAGACCACTCTCTTTTCAACTTACAGTGGCACCTTGGATCTTCTTCCAGACCTCGGAAAAATGAGTGAAACATCTGAATAACTTGTAGAGTACAATTAGGGACTATCCCGATTTGCGAAAATCTGGTTTTCCTGCTTAGATCGTCACTGAGGTCCTTGGATTTTGCCATTGTTCTGAGGATGGGTGACCCTTTTTATGCTACAAGAAACCTGAACTTAATTCACCCTGGCCTTGTCAATTTAAGTCTTTTTAAAACCTCCACAACCTTTTATTAGAAGATTGAGGTGAACATAATTGTGAGTAAGCCTGTACATATAGTTCCAAACCCATGTGGATTAAAGAAAATCCATTACAAATTAAACCTTCTTGAACTTTTCTTGGTTTGTTGCATTCAGAAGATCCCATGCTGTGTTATGTTTAATATAAAGTTTTATAAACCCGCTCACCTTTTTCCTGGAAGCTTCTGCTGGGAACGCCGGAGACGGCCAGGTTAGGCGGCAGCAGGAAGAGAGCAGCTAGAAGCTCCTCAGCTCCCATCATGGCCTGCATGAGGTGCTGCACGTACATTTCTGCCACTTTGGGAGACTCGGTACCGGTGATGCCGTCATGGTGCTGAACCTGAAGCAAATGACCATTCTTTATGTTGATTTTTTTTTTTTTTTTTTTTGCATTACGTTTCAGATGCAAAAGCTGACTACCAGGACGGATTACCTCTGAGACAGCCCAGCGCAGAGCCCTGAGTTTATCCAAAGCCCAATCTTTAGCGACCGGTCCGTCTGGGAAGCTGATCCGGTATCGGGTAAAGAGTGTCTCTGCTGCGTGCAGCTTGGAACTGGCCCGTCTCGCCACTCCCTTTAGGACATTTCTGGAAGCATAAAACCCTGTCCATGCCTGGTATGGCTCTGTTAAAACATAGCAAAAATAGATCCCGTATATGTGTGTGCGCATGCTACACAAGACTTCCAGGGTTCATGTGAAGGTTCCAGACTTTTCCACATTTAGCTTTCAAGAGTTCTAAATAGTAATTTCAAAATAAATAAAAAATACATAAGCTCCCAATGAATTTCTGGCAGATATCCGAAGGAAGGAGGGATGAAAGAAGATTGTGAAAGAGCCCCCAGCTTCCCATTTTATATTCTGCTAGAAAACCCACTCCTCAACATTTCTTACCTGTTGAATACGGCAGGAAATCCTCACTACCACGGACGTCCCAGGTAAGATTTGATTGGTGGATTGACCTGAAGTACTCGCTCAGAGTCGCATACTGGACCGTTACTCCGAACTTCTTGCTGTTCTGGTTGATGTACGACAGCAGAGGGTCCATATTTCTAAACTGCACTGATGAGTTGTAAAACTGTTTGTCACAGCCCTAAAAAAAACAAAAAACAAAAAAACCCCACAATGATCCAAAGAATGCATTCAAGAAAAAAAAAAAAGAAAACCTTTCCAAGATAAAAGTCTAGAAAACAGGAGCGTTACCCACCCAAGGCCAGAGCACGTGGCTGGTCCTAAACCACGCAGCCCTTTGCTTGATGTTCTCCACCATGGTCTCAGCGTACGGGCGCACCGTCTCCTTGGTCACGGGGAGGCTCATGTTGGGGTAGACGCCATCTTTAGGGGGGTCCGGGAACAAGGCAACCCCATTCCAGTAAAAACCCGATCTGAGGTAAAAAAAACAGAAAGCTTTTAGTTATGTATGAAAACTGCAGTAATTTAGATCTTATTATTTTCTTAACCAGATCCAGGAGGATCCCTCTATCAGCAATTAATTTAGACAATTAGGCTGTAAAAAGACTAGGGGGAGGCAGCAACTAAGTGCTTTAGATAAAAGTGCATTCATGTGGCCTAGTCCTAGATCCAAATCAAACTGGTGATCTATGGCAAGTTCTACCAGAAAATGAACAATGACCTGCAAATCTGCTAGAGGGATACCGCAAAGGACCTGACGCTGCAATCTTAGTGAAAGGTGGTTCGGCTAAGTACTGACTCGGTGGGACTGCATACTAATGCATGCCACACTTTTCAGTGTTTTATAAAAATAAAAACTTTGAGAACCGTCTGTCTCCTTCCACTTCCCTACTACTTTGTGTTGGTCTGTCACATAGAATCCCAATCAAATACACTGAAGGTTGTGTTTGCAAAGTGACACGGTAAAGAAACGTTTTGGAAAGCACTGCAGTCGCACACAGAAAAAAGTAATTCTAAATGAAAATAAAAATAAAAAAACCTGTTGGAGAACGGTAGGTGAGACGGAGTGCAGTAGCTGTACTGGTCCATGGTGTGAGTGAAGATCTCCTGCTGGGCTTTCAAAGATGGAGACCCTCTCCACACAAACTGCAGTTTCTGTAGTCAGAAGATGAGCAGTAAATTATAATCAGCCCCCCCCGCCCCCCTCGCAGTCAGAGTGCACGGCTGCCGTCCAACAGAACCTTGTTTTTCTGCATGTCATCTTTGAGGTCGTAGTCGATGCGTGAGATGAGGTGCGCGTTGAAGCCGGCAAGGGAGAACAGCACCGGCGTGGTGGCCGAGGCGCCGAATGGATCCACGTGCCAGGAGAACTGTGGACGCACGCCGAAGGTCTCGTACAGGAAGCCGTGCCCCTCTGAAACGCCAGCAGAGTCAGGAGGCAGGGTGAGTCTCCACGGAAAACCCGTGAGGAAAAGGAAGGGGCGGGAGTCGGGTTACCCGTCAGCTGCAGGATCTCGTCTTCCAGGTCCGTTATCGCCTCGTCGTGCATCACTTGGCCTCCGATGATAAACTCCAGCCGACCTTCTTTCACAAGCTGTCGGACCTAGAATCAACAATATCAGCTTAAATCTTAAAATGAGGACACATTTAATGACTTATTGGGGAAGAAAATTAGGAAAGATACCCAAAATCCAACGTTTTGTGAGCTTTTTAAACACTTAATACTAATCCCTCGAAGGAAGCGGGCTGGACATGCTTGAATAAAATAGTGTTTTATGAAACAACAGGGCTAGAGTGTGAGTTAGATGCAAAGTGGTAGCATTGTTTTACAGCAAAACGGTCCTGGGTTCAAATCCCAGCCTGTGGTCTTTCTGCAAAGAGTGTCCATGTTCTCCTATTGGATTCTCCTCTGGTAGTCTGAAAAAAACGTGACTGATCAGCCACTCTAAAATGCCCTCAGGTATGAGTGCATGCTTGTTTGTCCTGTGTGTTGCCCTGTGATGGACTAGAGTCCTCTCCAGAGTGTACCCCTCTTCTTGACTGCTGCAGATATGCCTCTACGTCCCCCGTAAGGATAAGCAGGTATAAACACTGGATGGATAAAGATGGAAAATTTCCTCGCCGTGGTTTTCGAAAACTGACATTTTTACCAACATTTGATGGGTTTTGTAATACCTAAAGACCTAATAAATGTATGACGCTGCATTTAATGCCAACTGGGAATCTGGAAGTTTTGGGGTTTTTTTGAAGGTGGGGTCAGGCTTTATCAGGAAATTTTATTCATCTGTGGTACAGCTACTGCACTAAATTACAGATGATAAATGCTTTGCTCACCATTTGTGAGCAAAGCTAAACTCTGGAGTTCCACTTCTCTCTGTGTGTTTTGTTTATTTTTACCTCAGTAATAGGAACCCTAACAAGCAAAAAAGGGATCTTCTGTAAGAGAGTTATGATAGAAGAAGTGAGCAGCAGCAAAGGAAAATGGTTACTGTATGTCTGCCTTCATCAGTTACGTCATTACAGATTGTTGGTCATGTGACTGGAGGTGTTTGCAGCCATACTTGTTTTCTCTGAGTATCGGATGCCTCCGAGTCCCACCACAGTCTGAAAAACTCCTGCTCCACAGAAAGAAACCTGCGCTCCTTCATCTTTGACAGCTCCTCTGTCACACTGCTGTACACGTTGGCTGCGTAGGCGTGCATACTCTCCTGCAGGACACACACGCACGCACACGCTTAGGTCAAACAAAACAGCACACACTCTAGAGAACGGTTGTAACATGAACACACCAACCTGCACGGTGTACACCCAGCCCACATCCATGTGGCTGTGAGGAATCACAAATGTTTGAATGGGCTCATCCTCCCCTGCGGTTTCACCCGAACAGAACCGGCTGACGAACACGATCAGGGTTATTAAGCAACTCATTTCGTCAGCTCACAAAGGCGACGCGGGCTTTAGCGATAACGTCCCGAGCTTTCACAACGACTTCCGCATGTTCTTATTATTGTTGTTTTGCAGAAGCATGTGACTGCGGGCACGGTTCCTTTTCAGTCTGCCGGTGGATGGTTCGGCCAGTAGAATAGAGGAGATCAGCATCGGGAGGAGGTTGAGACAAGCTGCCAGGGGAGACTCATTAGTTTACTAGATTATTAACCAGACAGCATACGAGCAATACAAAATATCAATAGATTTGATTGCAATTAAAACGGTTTGTTCAAAAATAAACTACGTTGATTTGTTTTTAAATATAGAATTGATATATATGTATAATTGATTCAGAGAAGTCTATAAATCAAATGGGAATAAAATATGAGGATCATGTATAACTCAGTTGTAGTTATTTTTAAGTCCATTTTACCACAATATTTTTTTGGTATATTAATAGTTATTGTATGTGCTTTTGACTTATTTCTTTTTTAAATAGTCTTTTCTCTTCTGATATGGTATAAAAAAATTTGCTTATTTCCTTCCTATTTTACTCTCCACAACAATTAATTGTATCACCACCATTTTATTTCAATATATTTATTCTGTACATTTATTAAACTTTGTTTGTGTGGTTATTTTTACATTTCCCTAAATGCTTTTATTCTTTTGTTAAAGTACTGAATCCAACTGTTGCTATTGGTTGCCTAATTTTCAAAACTCAGTTTTTACAAATATCATATTTAAATGTATTTATTTTATGTAAAGTTGAACAATTATGTGGCCCTGGTTTGTTCTGTGTATTAGAGTATTAGATGGATACATCAACTGTTATCTAATTTCATTCTCTCAAATTTTGATAACTATTGGGAATTTTATTATTATTTATTTTTAACTTGATCAGTTAAAAATATTGCTACTGTATTATTAATGCTAATTAGTGTTATCATTGTTTGTTTACTTGTGTCCCTGACACATATAGGTGCAAACCCCGCCTCTTTTTTGCGCCATGCGGCTCGCCGGCTGAAAAATGGAGCGTAACCAACGCTGACGACTCATCCGGTACGGTGATTATAACCTTTCCCACCGGAAACAATCATGTAAAGTAAACCCTGTGAGCTTTTGGAGGTGAGAGCGAAGCTTCACATATAACAAAAAAGATGTCTAAAAACACAAAAATAGTGCTTGTGTTTGGTGGCTTCGTAACGGCGGTGGCCGCTGCGTTTTATCCCATATTCGTCTATCCTCTGACACATAAGGACGAATACAGTAAGTAACCAAAAATAATACGTTTGTAAACAGTCGTTTTGTTTGACAGCGAGTCGCGGGGTTGAATTGAACTGAAATTAATGAAATAAGAATCGACTTTGCTTCTCTTCAGTCGTTATAATGTCACCTGTTTGAATTCTTGCGTTTTGTCTGCCACGTTTTATCACAAAACCAGGACAGTCTGCTGTAAAGATGCCTTCAAATATCGCGTTGTCCCCCTAAATGCTCGAGAAGGACACCAGGAGATTTTTTAATTACTCAATAAAACGATAAGCGTCAACAACAAGTGTTGGTGAGGAAGATTTAAATGGATCTCTATGTTATCCTTTTTGATTACATGTTTATTTCAAATACACTTTATCTGTCCCAATGAGAAAATTTATATTTTCATAACTCATATCATTCAAGTATCTTCAAAGAGTTGTTGTTGTTGATGGTAATGCTGTGGGCAGGAAGGATCTCTGATCGCGGTCAGTCTTGCTAATAACCAGCCATCAGTTGTTGGCAAACACAGCTAACCCACCTCATTATTTTTGCCATTTCTCTATAATTCTCTGTCTGGCTGTATGGTTAGAAAGCCGGCAGAGATGTAATCCTTGGCCCATTATGATTGATGGATTTAATTTGTGGTCACAGTTCAGGTATTATTTGAGCTGTTGAGATGCTAATCAGCAGCTCCCAGTTGTAAAAAAAAAACAATACCGTGTTACCATGGCTACGCATCATTACTCCCTTCCAAAACCAAAAAATCCTTCTGGCTGCACAGCATACACAACCAGATGGAACAATTGTTCAAATAGCCTCGAATCTGATAGTAAGGAGATCAAAAAAATGAGAATCACCAAGAATGTTCTAGTCTTGCTCAGACGATTGTAAAGAAAACAAAAACAAACAAACAACAAAAACGTATGATACAGATGGAATAGTTAACCAATATGCTGTGGTCCTCTGCTAGGAGAAGTCCAGAAGGTGAACCGGGCAGGAATCAATCAGGCAGACGTGCAGCCTGCAGGTAAGAGACCGGCTCAGATACCACTATACGAAAGGAGCTGGCTGCTTTTGTTTGCTAACTCTCACTGTTCTTCAGCGAGAACCAAGGTTTTCCATTAATTCTCACTCTCTCAATTTAAATCTCACTCCAAATAGGGAATGCTCCTTCTCCAAAGCTGGTTTAGTTCCACATGTTACTTTTTTTTAAATGTTCGCTTCAAACATCAGACATCTAGGATTATAAAACCACTGGGGTGAAGGTACAACTTTAACACTGATTATCAGAGCTTATGTACAGTTATCAGATCCAACGTTAATATCATGTACAGTGGTTCCCCCAAACTGTACACACATGACATCAGGGACTATTTGAAATACCAGAGATTATTAATAAAAAATCTGCTGGAAAGCTGAAATTGGGTATTTTAACAGCATAAGGATTTAAAACATACAGCCGAGTTGACAAAGATACAAAACCCTTCCATTATCATCATCATCATCTCCGTCCCTAGACCTATAGAACCCTTATATGAAGATGAGGAGAAACCACAAGAGGACTTTGGGTGATATAGAGCAGGGGTTCCCTACTCCGGTCCTCGGCCGCACGGCAGCCTGCATCTTTTAGCTGCGCCCTTAACTCAAAAAATCTGAATCAAACTTTTGAATTGTCTTCATAGCAACAACATCGGTGTCCAAAGTTGGACATCAAAGGGCGTTGCTCTACTCCGCATGTTTTACATCTTTCTCTGAGTCGAAACACACGAATCAATGGTGTGGTTCTGTTAATGTGCTGTAGGTAATACACAGATTCAGCCGTTTAAACTAGCTGGTCGGAACAAAGACTCCTCTAAAACTGGCAGAGCACTTACCTGTGGGAATAGAGTTAGACATTCCTGATCTAGAGAGATGAAAAAAGTCATTTATACCCCTTATGTAACTACTAGTCACAAAACCACACCAACTGAGGAACTCAGATGTTTTTTGAAACCATTCATTAATGTCAAAACAATCTGAAATTCTTTATCGTAAATAAAAACTTACTTCAGTTCAGGTTTTTTCTGAATTTCTACCTTTACTGATGTGGTTTTATTATTATTATTATTATTATTATTATTATTATTATTGCATCTGCAGGTCTGAAGGTTTGGTCTGATCCATTCAAGCCTGCAGAAAAATGATGACTGAGGACTGGAGGCCGATCCCGTAGAAGTCCTGCACAGAGATGTTAAATCATGAATATTTTTGAAGAGTGCTTGATGTTTGCCTGTGTTAAAATACTTATATTGTTTTGATTGCTTTGGATGTATTTCTATTTCAATAAACTTAACCATTTGAAAAATGAGTGATTGTTTTATTGACCACAAGAGGGCACACTATTCCTGCCAGTTGTTCTGAAAGGCACTGAACCATGGAAGGCTTTATTTTACGAGGGGGGAAAAAATAACTTTGTATTTCTAAAAATTCTCCCTCTGGTATGCAGCCTGTAAGTAATTATAACAAAATGTGAAAGTTTGTTTACATATCTCCTTTTGACGTTTTATTTGGATTTAGATGATGTGGGTAAAAAAGAAATTGCTTCAGCAGAAGTTTAATGTGGAAGATCTTTTTTTTTTCCTAAAATGGAAACTCTAGAGTGAGAGTTATTCTAAGACAGATCGGTTTGCATCAGCATTTCCCCCTGAAGAGATTTTGCCTTTAATTGGCATGCTGTAGCGTTATTGCCCATAGGCTGAAGTGAAGGGGCAGATCTGGGACGGACCTTTCAGAACCCACTAGATGTGGTCCAGACTCCCTTTACAAGACCACTAGTGGTGTAAAAGCAGAGAATTTCTAAACTACTTTTCTTTTTCTTTCCCCTTCTGCGCTTTTGTGGTTTCCTGACACTGACCAGCTTCCACTTTGGGGAGTTTTGTCCATCAAAGTGCTTTTGGAAGGAAAGATGGATTAAGAAAGAACCAAAGCATGTGTTTATGGTTCTTCAGAGATGCTGCGTTCTTAAAGTCCCCCTTAAACCCTTCGCAGTACTCCATGTGGGCCTCCACTTTCGGGATTCCTGGACTGTTCTTGCCAGCAGAAGCTGACTGCCAGTGATAGCCACTCTCCCTCCGAACCCACTCTCCCCCTCCCCACCAATCAACAAGCCCCCTTTTGTTTATGAGAGGTTGTTTTTGTTGGACGGTGTTCAGCTGCAAGAGAAAACTCAAAGAGTGCGGCTGCTTCGAGGGGTCTAAACTGAAGCAAAGAGAGCGATGTGAGAGCAGTGAGGGGCGGTTGAGGAGAAATTCCTCTCATTCCCTGCTGGTGTTTTCCAGATTCCTCAAGTAACGGCTCCATGGCCGTATGAGTGAAGTAAGCAACCAGAGGGGAAATTGAAGCAAATGACGGGAGGAAGAGAAGGGCATTCTTCTGGGGACGCGTCACATCCACACGGAATAAAGATAGGTACTGGATCTCTGCTGCTGAGCCCGGCAGGCTGTGCGGCGAGGAGGGCCCTCTGCTTCGAGGCCCCTCCCCAGACACTAAATTCTCACTTAAAGAGAGCTGATGGCAGCTTTTTCTTAGCTGTTTGCCGTCTAGTCCTGTTTATGTGCTTCATGTCCCATTCAGTGGGACATGTAAAGGGACACCCTGTGTCCATAGAACACTGTGAAGGGGTCACGGCGCTTTAAACCGACACGGACACAAAACAATATCCCCACTGCAGCTCTTTTACTCCCCAGCCATTAACCCATCACACAAATCTCTCCCTGCTATTGAGGAAGGGTTGGAAAGTGGCGACACGTCCTTGGGGCTCTGTACGTCTCGTTTAAAAAAAACAAAAAACAACAACCTGCTAATTAGCTGAGGTTTATTCCTAATTGCCATGGGAACAAGGGTCAGCAGAGAGTCCAAAGGACTGAAGGGGAAAGGAGGGAGGCTTTAGAAGGAGTTTGGGTTTTATGAAAATGTTTTTCACATCAAAACATGAAGTAAAATTGATAAAATGTATTATCACTGCACAGAAAGTAAGAATAAGTCTGAAAAGTTATCCTTTTAAGCACCAGTCTAATAGAATTGCTTTACATAGAAACCCAGGGGGATTGGAGTAAATAGTCTACTTCCTACTTTTCCTGGTTTTGCCTTAAAAACGGCTTGTTGGATGTTTTCTTTTGGATTGAGGTCTGAGGATCAGGTTGGCCGCCCCATAATGTTAAATAGCTTTTAAACCAAGACGCTGCTCACTTTACTAATGTGTTTGGGGTCGTTGTCTTATTGAAAGATCAATTTCAAGGGCATTCTCTATTTTCCATGGTTGAAAATGCTATATTGATATACATTACTTAATTTGTCAAAAAGTAGGCCTACCATATGAATGTTACATATTGGTAAAATAAAGAGTAGTGAAAAAAATACCATACAATTAATCAATTTTTTTTCTTCATGTAAATAAACTATTTTGTTGCTAAATTCCCCCAGACAATACCTACTTTTCTACAGCAACAAGATGTCAAAGTAAAGCAATGTGATTGTTACAGATATTTAAATGTTTCCAAACTATAGTATGAGAAACAGTTATAAAGCCATTATAAAGCCGCCATACTTCACAGTGCACTGTAGCCTGAAGGAAGTATTTGGGGGTTGTCTGATGAACTGAAAGAAAGCCCTACAGTGCAGGTGTCAATTTTAAGGTCGGCGGGCCAAATCTGGCCCTCCATAACCATTCACGTGGCCCTCTCAACTCTAGGGGATCAGATAACTGGAACTTCAAGATATCAGTTGTGTGTTTAAATAATAAGTTATCAGTCAAATCAAATCACGTTCTTTTCAAATGACAGCAGCATGTGAGACATTTGATTTCAGAAAGTTCTCTTCTAACTCAGAGAAAAGAACAGCATTTTAACAGTATGGTTTTTCTTTGTTTCTTTTTTAACCATGAATTGTGCCACAACCGGCCCTTTGAGGACATTCATAATCTAGATGTGGCCAAAAATGACCATGAGTAATACACCCCTGCCCTAGAGCCATAAAGAGCCTTTTGCTTTCATCAGTCCTTGTTGTGTTGCCCTAGTTCTCTTTAGACCGCTTAATGTGTTCTTTGGTAAACTTTGACCTGAGCGTCGGACTTAATGCAGAAAGCTTGGCTTCACTAAGCATCCTCTAATTGTTTGATTACTCACAGCTAACTGTGCACCGTCCTTGGACCAGATTTTTTCTCTCTCAATTTTTTGACTCTGATCAATTGGAATTGCAGTCTTTCATCTTCTTCATATGTCTTCCAGGAGATTTTCTATTACACCCAACTCAAAGTTGCAGAGATGAATACACTATCATCAGCATGAACAATGTTAGTGGTGCAGTTGGTAGCACTGTTGCCTTGCAGCAAGAAGATATCGGGTTTGAATCCCTCCCCGAGCTCTTTCTGCCGAGTTTGGATGCTCTCCCTTTGTGTGGGTTTTCTTTGGGTACCAGGTTTTCCTTGCATGTTGATAGACTGGTGACCTTTTCAAAGTGTCCACCGGCTCTCGCCCAATGATTGCTGGCGATAGACACCAGCCCCCTCACCCTTCACGGATACGAGGGTACAGACAATAGATGGATGAACTCACCCCTTTCACATAATGATTTACTTACACATAACTAACATGTCATAGCTTTTATATTACTTTTTGTACGCTATCTAGTAAATTTCCCATGAAGGAATATAATTTCTGTCAGAAACAATGATTGATCTGGTGATGTTGGACTGGTATTGGTTTGAACATAAATGCAATAGATGTTTAATTATATACATCACTTGTACCAGCTGCTAAGTGACAGTTAATTTTTGTAGCTTTTGAAAACCAAATTATTTTGAGAAATAATGTTAGGAAATGCTGAAATATTGCACCTAATTTTTAACTATATTTTTTTCTTACAACTTTCCATTAAGCCATACATTTTTCCTGCTAGTGGATCTGATCCCCAATTTAGGCTGACAGACTCATGAAATGTGACAAAATGTGACTAGATTTTATGTTGCTTTTTTGCAGTGCACCTTGACATAATACATAACACGTCTATCTCTAGACGTCTAAAGTTATATGTTTAACAGACGTTTATTTTTATACCAAATTTATACACCATCAGATAATCTAGACGTCATTTAGACGTCGTATAGATGTCTATTAAATGTATTATAGCCTAATGATATTCTAATAAATCCAGCTTTTACAATCTATTAAATTCATCACAACAAACCTATTAAAATTAAATTAAAGTTGTGAAATTGAATGTTAAATCAGGTTCCCTTAAATGATCTTTTAAAATAATGATGTTTTAAAACGGTTTCAGTAACACTATAGGCTACTTATTTTACAACTGGATATAAATACATCTCTTAAGCTTAAGATTGACCAAACTATCCTACTGTAATGTAAATCAAAAAATTTTTCAAACATCCAACCATCACAAACACATGCATGTGCAATATACATGTTAATTTCAACACATTTGTAAACATACATTGCCATAAAATAAAAGTACAAATTCAAATATATAATATCAAAATATTTTATTTTGCTTATTTTATTTAAACAAAGATTGTGGTGACAAATAAGTCGTCTAATGTACAAAATTACTAAAATAAAAATGTAGGTATTTGTATGCAAAACATTTACAAAACAAAAATTAGGCCAAAACATTTTTTTTAATATACAAAAACTCTGGCAAAATTCATCAACCTAAACCAAAATGTAAATAAATAAATAAAATACACCAGAGGTGTCCTCGGCCTCTTATAGCCCCCTCCAACACTTCGAGCTGGAGCCTGTTTGAGATGTGCAGCCATTGCTGAGCTGATCATTTACTCCGTGGCCTCTTTTAACGTTTTCTGAACAGATTCTGCAAACACAGCAATAGAATAAATTAATAAATATTTTAAGTGTCACAGAGATCACAGCGATATTATCCATTAAGACAAAGTACATGGTTTCAAAGGACCATTCGGTTTAATGGCTACTTAATAGCAAGCTAGCAGGTAAGCTACAGCTAGCCTGTTAGCTATGCTGCAAACGGATAACAAACATTGTAGGACAAAACAACATTTCAGTAACTTTCCTTTGAGCACTCACCTATATGCGACCCTTCATATTTGAAGAAACAACGTTTTCTAACACATAGTGGTCCCAATGAGTAAAATAAATTGGTTCGGAGGACTCCCATATCCTCGTTTCACCATAAAGACGATTAGACCGAGCGGAACTTTAAGTGTGTTGCTGCTCCTAGTGGTGAGGGTCGGGGGTTACCACTAAAATAACTTATACGTCTGGTCTAAACCAGGTTTTAATGTAGACGTTGAATAAACATCTAAATCAAGGCTAAATCTAAACTTTACTCTATATTGATCAATGACAACTCAACTGATCAAATCCAACATTCGGACATCAGCTGTGCAACTTAGTTATTTTTTTAAACACTGTTCATTCTTTAATGTATTTAATTAAATAATCTAATTTTGGTCTAAAGAGAGACGTTGATACGACGTATAAATTTAGACGTCTAAATCGAGTCTAAATATAATCTACATTGTGCATTGATCAATGACTGTTAAAAACGTTTTAATCCAGTACTTGACCGTCATTTACACAACTTTCAGTTATTTTTTAATTTAATATTTAATAATAAATGTATTAAATTGTGTCGTCTAGATTCGGGCTAAAATTTAGACCGATTATAGACGGTCTAATTTCGGTTTGAATTTAGACGGCACGTCTAATAGACGTCTATTGCTCAGTGGGCTGGTGCAGTAGTCGAGTTTAGGGAAACTTTAGGAAGTGTGAAAGGGAGAGCAGATTCTACCTTGGGACTGATTACAGAGGCAACCGTTCAAAATGTAGATTCAGTTCAGTTGAGTTTATCTATAATTTCAATACATTAATACAAACCTTGCAGCCAGCAAAAAAAGTCTCAGCAGATTGCATCAAGTCATTGATTCTGGTATTGTTACTGGTTATGTTTTATAGTATGATTGTTGTTTGCTGTGGCTAGGTGTTAGAGTTATTGGCCTTCGTCCCAGAAATTGGGAATTTCAATTCCTCCTTCTGCTTGCTACATGTTGTTGTGTCCTTGGGCAAGCTACTTCAACTACCCTTGCCTACTAAGGCTTTGCATGTGCCCTTGTAGCTTTAGTTTGTGACAAGGTGGGCCGGTCTCTAGCATGAAACTCCAGGGCTGAAAATAGTCCAACTCAGACTCTGTGTAAAGCGCTCACTCACTCTCTGTTCTCTATCAAAAAACTTTTTCTTGCTGACTAATATATTCTGCTTTCCCCACACCATTGTTATTCACCAATTAAGAAAGTTAACTAATCTTTTACGTGTATTCAGTATTTTCTTGAATGGCGCTTTAACATTAGATTCTAAACATTTCTGTTGAACCTTCAGCAATCTGAAATACCACTGGCATTGGAAATACTTTTTGATTCTACTTTTTGTGACAAACATTCCATCCGCCTTTCCTCCCAACCCAACCAAACTTCATCAATGTGTTTCCTAAATAAAAACAGCAGGGCCCTTCCTGGACAGTACTTTGACAAGACAAAGCAACACATTCGGGTTTACACTTACAAACCAAGCAGGGTCCAGATTTGACATTTCAAACATACGGCCTTGTAAAACAATTTACTGTCCGCATTCTTGGATCTCATCAGGAGCTCCGCTGTGGAAACAGACGGTTCCCGTCTGAAGCAACTTCAAGAAAAAAAAACACCGACCAACCTCCCATCAGGCATGAGATGTCCGTCCTATACACTCACCTCATCAGTGGTGAGCAAAGGCGCTGATTCTGTGGATGCTTCATGGCTTCAGCACCCACAGACAATACTGAGCATCCAAGTGGAACTTTCTGAATGTCGATCTTTGTTTAGTACACAAACAGCAATCCAGAGCACTACAAGGTCAAACAAATCAAAAATTAAATTTAAGAGGAGTTGTTGTGGGTAGTAGTTGCTTCGTTGTTGGTCACAGGTCAGAAAATGATTACCATTTTTATTTTGAGTCATATTTAAGTGAAAAGCTCCCAAATTATCAGCCACCATAGCGACCTTATTTGGAAGCCCTGCGAGGCTAGGTGGGCTTTCTTTTAAAGAAAATGAGCGCTGCCGACTACTAATAGCAGCTTGCAAGCGATGTCAAAGCAGACAATATGAATCTTGCAGGACTGAGCACAACCAAAGAAAGAGAGACTTTTCTGCTGGATTCCTTGTTCAAGAATGGGAGAAAATATGGGGCGTCGCATAGCATAGTGGTTAGAGCGGGTGCCACATGTGCAAACATACAGTGCAGAGGCTTCAGCCCTCAATGAGGCTGTCCCTGGTTTGAGTCTCGTCCCTTGCAAACTCATTGCCACATGTCTTCCCCCACCTCTCTCCCCTTTCAACTCTATCAACTCTTTCTAATAAAGGCCACTCTGGCCCAAAAATCCTTTAATAGAATGGAGAAAACATTTTAAGCCAGGAAATGTGGACCATGTTTTGTTTTTGTGATCTGCCGATCAAAAAACTGACAGTGGTGAGATAAAACATTCCAGGCTAAATAGATGAAAATGATTAATTGTAATGTGTTGCATTCAGTAAGTTAGAGAAAGTTAAGCTAAAAATCAGTTACTTTCAAAAAGCTATTGCCTTGAATGGGAATCCTGAACTATTTTTGTAGTTATGCTGCTATAGGATTAGACTGCTGAAGGACAGACCAACCACTTTTCTTCTCTCTTCTACTTTTCTCTTCTACTACTCTCCAGATATATTTTTACTGCTCTTATTGCGATTGTTAATCCAGTTTTCTCTCAGGATTTTTCTGAGATGACATTTGTTGTGAATTGGCGCTATATAAATAAAAGTGAATTGAATTGAAATCTTTTAACCCACATGAAGAGTCAAACAGTAAGTCAAATACTAGCCCTAGCTACTGAAAGATTTATTCACAACGTGAGCAGGTAAACTGGGCCTGCAGTTAACATGCAGCTTATAGGGGCCAAACAAGCTCTTTTGAGCGGGATCTGACATTATAAGGTGACAGGAATTTGCTTGTGGAGTTTGCTAAACTCAAAATATTGCATATGTCTCTGTTTGTTAAGGTTTAGTCTGGACCCATATATCCTTGAATCACAGTCTTTAATATGGAATTTTGATTCATATCGTTTTGACTGACAGGGTCCAAAACTTCTGATGGGGGTTTAGATGATGTTCTGGAGGCTGAGTCTGTGCTTTGCTACAGCAATGGAGATTGGAATTAAGCATCACTTTGCTCAAAGTTTTAAATAATTTATTCAATTAAACCAATCAGAATCTCCAAACTATTAATTTCCTGATCTGTAAACTACACCTCAGTGACAGAAAAACCCACGGGAGAATAGCAACAGAAGGCGCTAGTGTTTGTCACACAGTAGCGTGTTTAACCAGCTGCAAAGGCAGTCGCACTTCAAAGTATCAGAAGCGTCTTAGAAACTTTTCAACTGCAAGTCTGCTCCCGGTCAGTATAATGCCTTCTTCAAAGTGTCTGTGAATCTGTTCTTTAATTGATTTATTTGCCTGGAATAAAGTTGAAAGTAACAAGACAAGACAGTTTGCAAAACAAGTTTTCATTTTCAAGCCTTTCATATAAAAGCGGCATCATAGATATGATGCTGCTTTTATATGACAGGCAGTCGATCTGGCTTTTACAGAAGGAAATACAGTGCCAGCGGCTTTACGTACCATTGGCAGCAATAAATTAAAGGTGAGATGTTGGCAATGACACCGTAAATGACTGTCTCATTGTAATAAGCGGGAAAAAGCTTTCAAAGGAAATAAAGCCGTAAAGCAGATGGCCAGAACTTGAAGTCTTTCTTGAAGATTGGCTGAACACACAGAGAGAGGACGGCCAAGCTGTTTTCACCCTGTTGAAATCTTAATAAAATCGCAGCTTCCCCAAACATCATTCACTTTCCTGACAACCCCCTCTGCACGAAGCCTTACAGATGGTAATTAAATATTAAGGTGTGGCTTGTATGTGTCTTTTCCCTGAAATAGGCTGGTGCGGCTAATAACCAGGTGCACCCTATAGTCCGGAAATTATGGTTTATTTTTAGCAAGTACCTCAGCTTAACATTTTATAAGACTAATTGAATTAATGAAAAAATTGCCATTATTGTTGTATATCCCATGAAATCAAAATCTTAGTCAGAATTAAAGGTCAGTTATAGTTTAATTTTTCACAGAAAAGTAAAACACTTGGCACAGTATTATTTGAAAAAGCAGGCTATATATTGGCATGCACGATGCTGCCCTCCACTGTCATGGGATCACATTCACTCTATATTTTTAAGTAAATAACAGTGTTAGAAAGCCCACATTGTTCTAAATTTGTAAGCTGCAGTATCATTATTGGTGTTTTCAATATAAACTGAAATATCCTATGCTCCTAAACTCAGCATAGATTTCTTGTTGTAAAGGCTAAATCTGCACAATGCTGCTGCATTGGAGACTAGAATTAAGTACCACTTCAGCAAATGTTTTGAAATTAGTGTTAGGTCACTCACAGCCGGTGCAGCTAATCCACATTCTAGCTCCACAGGAGAAGAAGAAAACCCTACTCCCACAGGAAGTGGGGGGACCAGAGTCTATATAAGGACCCTTCCAGCCGGGATTCAAGTTCTTCTCAGCTAGCCTTTGGCCGAGGCTTGCTAAACGGGGAGAAGCCCTCATCAAATGACCCTTCCTTCGCTGGCGAATAAGGCCAAAGAAAATGAGTTTCTTGGAGAAACTCACTCCAAAGGGACACAGACTGCTGATATCAGGTGAATCGCAAATACTGATGAAACAAATACCATTGCTCTGTCTCAAAGCCTATAGAAACTTTCTGTATCACAGAATGCAGTGAGAAAAGGGGAGCCGACCCCCAGCATTCAAAGGGGGGACCTTAACCAGTCGAAACCGCATTCACACTGCAACAGAGCCGATAATAGGTGAATGCCGTGCTGGAGAAGCTGCAAAGAGGTGCTGTTTCAGTGAAGGATAGTTGTAGCTAACCGCTGTGTAGCCAGTTAGAGATCTACTGTAGGTTTAAGGCAGATTGCTTAAACACAGGAAACTAATCTTCTTAGCTGTATTCGAAACCGCCTTAATGCATCAAAATAGTGGAACTTGATTGTTTACTTCCATGATCAATCTATACATAGAAATAATTTTCCAAAGGTTAATGATTTCTCATCCTAATGATTTTTAAACAAAACATTACTTAATCCAAAGACTGTTTTATTTTTGGGTAATTAAAATTTCTTATTTTCTTCTGTTGTAAATAAATTCTTATTTTGGAAGGTCGTTGTATTGTCAAGTTTATTACACACACGTAGCAAGGTGCTGTTCAATAAACGTCTGGAGCTCAACCTTGAGTTTGTGTTTATAATCTCAGCCATAATAAGGTAGATATTGAACTGAGTCTGAAATATTTTAATATTAATATAGTTCCTGACTTGTCAGGTGGTGTCTCGTATATAATGATTTTAGTAAATGATTAATCTTATCAACTGCCATTAGCAATCCTTCATAACTATTCATAGCCAAATACTTGCATTTCTTTTAAATTTTGAAATTTAGAAAACATTTCTCCAATTTAAGCAATCAGAAGTAAAAAACATTCTCTGAAGAAACCTTTTACTGACTTAAAAACTATTGCCTCAATGGGAGGAAAGCCAACAGCATTAAGTTTTGTCTGAGAATAACATGTCATTAGCGAGTGTCTGTGTTGTTTAGTGACCGGCAAAGTATTCATGTCATACTCTTCTATTGTAAATCAGTAGGTTGCAGCAGGTACCTAATTGCCTTGTTTGTTGAGACAAGAGAATGAGTGATTCCTAGATGCAACAGGTGGCAGAGGCAGTGTGGCTATGGAGACTGTTGCTGCATCCGAATGCCCCTTCTACGCTTGCTACGTAGCAGGCGAAAGAGTAAGCCAGCGATGTGGAAGATCCGAATCTCCAGTATGGATTGGGGTAGTATGCATTAAGTTCCCGGATGCGTACTACCGCCACAGTAAGCAGCCTGTGGATGCTACGCTCTCCCACAGTGCCGTGTAACCCCCAAAATCGTAGAAGAAGAGTGACCTCGGCTACTGAGGAACTGTCAACCATTGACACCACTGCAATTTTGGCCTATAAATGTTAAAGTGTGACATTGATACTGATTATTTTGTTTTTTAAAAACTGATTAAACATTTAGGTTGATAAATTATTGTTTAATGGGACCTAGGCGACCTTACGTAACGTAAACATCCGGCTAAATGGTTAAGCAGCACTCCTCGATGTTTTGCTACGCAGTATGTACTACTTCAACAGTCAAGTCGTAGTTACTACCTAGCATGTCGTAAATACTAAAGATTCGGATGCAGGGAGAGATTGAGAAGTTTTATAAAAGAAATAGTGTAAACTTTGAATTGGGACATGGACAAATTTCGGACCCAGATGAAGGCCCTGGTATGAATGAAGGTCAACAAAAAGAAAGAAGGTGAATTTGAGCAAAATCTCGAGGCAATACATCAAAAGATATATTTCATTTTGATTTACTTTACCTGGGGATGGAACGACACCAAGTCTGTTGTGCTTGGTGCGTGTTGAAAAACTAGCCTAAGCTTAGTTGGTGGAGTGCCTTGGGATTTTTATTAATGAAAAACTAGACCTTGCCTCAAAAAATGGTTGAAAAACACTGGTTTAGCAGAATGTGAGACAACAATAGCCCAATCCTGTGTTTGCTACCTGCAACGGTCTGAGGTCTATACTGTGTCTCCTTGTGGACAAGCTGGTTGGACATAACAAGGAAAATGCTGAAGGTTAATCAAATTGTTGACTTTGTACCATCACCCTAGTACAGAGGTACCCAACCTTGGTCAAATGGACCGCTCTCCTGCATGTTCTAAATTTCTGCGGTTGCTGCACACCAGTCCTAAATAAATTGGTGATTAATAAGCTGCTACAATCACTTGTTCTGGAGAGGGGAAATGTTTAAAAACAGTCACGGACAGTGGGTTCTGAGGACCAGGATTGGTGACATTGATAGGACAACATTAATAAGGGCACATACAACAGAACATACAAACTCCCCACAGAAAGAAGAGCCCAGGTAGAAACTGAGACCTCTTTTCTGTGAAGCTGCAGCACTAATCACTGCATCATTGTGCCGGCCATTTTTTTAAAAAATTCGTTGTTTAATTAAATTTTTTTATGATTCAGTAATGACCTGGACGCATTTTTTTCTAGCTGCTTGATTCAGAAGTGTTCTTGCTTTTCTTCCATGTTTTTGGTTTCCTGAGACCCAGACTGTGTCATAACTTTTTCCAATCTGAAGGGTCCTGTTGAGAGCCTGATGATTTCCACTTTCTCGGAATGGGTCTCCACAGAGAGCTCAGTCACTCCCATGGGTTCAGGATCAACAATACTTGACTTTCTCAGCATCTCACCTACAAAGTGATTTACCTACGCGGGAGATGAATCAGGAATTTCCACTGCGTCTGATAGGGTTTCTTCAAGGAGATAGTCAAGATCCATGGGTTCAGGGTCAGAAATAGTTTTTGCAGGGATGGTATCTATTTCTGGTTCTTGACGTCTGGCTCTTTTTCTTCTTGGAGGAGCCAGTCATCTCTGTATTGGAGCTTAGCTTTCAGATTGACCAGCTCTGTTTCATGAGTAACCTCACCCTCAGAGTACAGTTGTTGGAGGGCGTTCTTTTTCTCCCTCTCTGCCTGGATTTCTGACCTAAATGCTTCCTCGTTGATGATGTGAGCTACCTTTAATTAATCAAAGTCTTGGAGCAGCAGCTTTTTCTTCTTGTATTTCACGTCGTAGTGCACCTTGGAAGCAAGAGCTGAAGAGCTGTGAGTTGCTGGATCATTAAACTTTTCCACTCTCATAAGTTCTATCTTGGTCTATTTGCCCTTGTTAATGTACATCTCTTTGAGATTTTTCTGCGTTTGTACCTCACATCTTGCGTTTTCCAGTTCTCTTTCGAGGGTGGCTACCTTCTGGTTCTCCACAAACCACCTCGCTCTCTCCATCTCCAGAAGAGAGCCGAGCCTGTGGATTTCTCTCTGAAAGTCATCGGTACGCTGCCTGCTCCCAATCCAGCATTGCTGATTTTGTCCTGCTCCCCATGCCCACGGCTGGGACATAATCCTACCGTCGTGATGACCTGGCCTTTGATACGACATGCTTGGACAAAAAAAAAAGATTTTTTAAAATCAGTCTTGATCTGCGAACAATCTGAACGGTCGATTGGAAAAGGGCTTAGCGTACGTCTGAACTCATCAGTGGTGTAGCAAGGAATGAGAGGAAGAAGGTTGGTCTGTGTCGCAAAGAACTCTACTGATGACATCACAAACAAGACTTTAGTGGTAACATCATAGAGTTTTCTTTGATGTCCATGCTAATGTCATCTTCAACGAGAATTCTAAACCCTCACCCCCCCCCATCCCATCCCACCCCCAGTTTGGTTGGTTGATGGAGTGGCTCTGATTTGTTCAATTTGAATACTTTTTTATTTTTTTGACAATTATCACCTTCCGTTCTGGATTCTGTGTAGCTAAAATGATATTTTCTCTTCTTTCTTCACTTTTGGACACTTTTTTTTTAACCAATTACTTTCCTTAATTGCTTATATATGCAGGTGGTGCTTCACTCCACAGCGTATGTAGTTTAGGAATATGCAACCTTCACTCAAGTAAACATTGCTCAAGTTATGTAGATATTAAGGATGGAGCCGAATCCAGAAGGCCCAAAGATCCCGGGCCGATTCTAGGGACATATTTTTAGGGGTACCGAGCGCCCCCAGAGCTGCTGCCAGGCAAGATAACTTTGACTGTTTTGTTAAATTTTAACATACACGCGAACACACACAGTAGGACATATAATGTTGATGGGCATGTAGTCAGTTATCCATTCAGTGGCACCTTGGCTGTAATATTAGCACATGCAACCAATTTAAGGTTTGGACAGTCACTGCTCATAAAAATATCATGAACTGACTGAATCAATCAGATATCATAAAAACATCTAGAAGAGCATTATTAGGCGAGTTTCGACCTCTGCCGATCACATTTGTAAAGTTTAGATTCCTTTATAATACCTGATCATCCGCAAAATTTAATCACTCGTTCCTTTGCCCATTTACCCAAAAATGCTGGGTTATTTTTTTAACCCAAATGCTGGGTCGGACCTGTTGGGTCACATAATTGGGTTATTTTAATATAATTGGGTATTCTGACAACCCAATTTGGGCGGTTATTTCTGTTGGGTGCTTAGTTATTAGCTGTTGGGTTAAAACTTCTATAAAGTGTTGTTGTGTTATTTTTGGGGTTATTTGGGAATACGGTTGTTCTAGCCGGTTCACCCAGGTGTGACTGCAGTTTAGTGCCTGGCATGTGGGCTGGTTTAAATGCCCAGACACCGATGATTGAAACAATACCATGGATGGCAGGAAAAAACTGTCCTGATCAAAGCAATTAAATCCGGGAAAAGTCTCCTGTTAGTGCGGCGTAAATTGCTGTGAGGCTGTCATGGACCGCGGGTCGTGTGTCCAACCAGGCTGGACGATGTTTTGTTTAATCACAATTTATCATGTGAAGTGTTTTCTATGTGTTTCATTCCATTTTTGTGTTTCCTTGAGACCCAGATGTGTACGTTAGCTTTTTCACACTGAAGGGTCTTTGTTGAGATCCTGATGCTCCATGACCAAGATGCTGAGCTTTCCACTTTCTCTGATTGGGTCTCCACAGAGAGCTCAGTCGCTCCCATGGGTTCAGCATCAAGAATGCTTGACTCTCTCAGCATCTTCTCTACAAAGTCATTTACCTCTGCAGCAGATGAATCAGGAACTTCAACTGCGTCTGATAGGGTTTCTTCCAGGAGATGGTCAAGATCCATGGATTCAGAGTCAGAGATTGTTTTTGCAGGGAGTGTGTCTTTTTCTGGTTCTTGACGTCGGCTCTTTTTCATCTTGAGGAGCAGTCATCTCTGTATTGGAGCTTAGCTTTCAGATTGACCAGCTCTGTTTCATGAGTAACCTCACCCTCAGAGTACAGTTGTTGGAGGGCGTTCTTTTTCTCCCTCACTGCCTGGATTTCTGACCTAAATGCTTCCTCGTTGATGATTTGAGCTACCTTTAATTCCTCAAAGTCTTGGAGCAGCAGCTTTTTCTTCTTGTATTTCACGTCGTAGTGCACCTTGGAAGCAAGAGCTGCAGAGCTGAGAGTTGCTGGATCATTAAACTTTTCCACTCTCATAAGTTCTCTCTTGGTCTCTTTGCACTTGTTAATGTACATCTCTTTGAGATTTTTCTGTGTTTGTACCTCACATCTTGCGTTTTCCAGTTCTCTTTCCAGGGTGGCTACCTTCTGGTTCTCCTCAAACCACCTCGCTCTCTCCATCTCCAGAAGAGAGCCGAGCCTGTGGATTTCTCTCTGAAAGTCATCGGTACGCTGCCTGCTCCCAATCCAGCCTTGCTGATTTTGTCCTGCTCCCCATGCCCACGGCTGGGACATAATCCTACCGTCGTGATGACCTGGCCTTTGATACGACATGCTTGGACAAAAAAAATGATTTTTTAAAATCAGTCTTGATCTGCGAACAATCTGAACGGTCGATTGGAAAAGGGCTTAGCGTACGTCTGAACTCATCAGTGGTGTAGCAAGGAATGAGAGGAAGAAGGTTGGTCTATGTCGCAAGAACTCTACGATGACATCACAAACAAGACTTTAGTGTAGTAATTTAAGGTTCTTAAGTTGCTGTCCATGCTGGATGTCATCTTCAACAGAGAATTCTAACCCTCACCCCCCCTCCCCCCCCATCCCATCCCACCCCCAGTTTGGTTGGTTGATGGAGTGGCTCTGATTTGTTCAATTTGAATACTTTTTTATTTTTTCGAAAATTATCACCTTCCGTTCTGGATTCTGTGTAGCTAGAAGGATATTTTCTCTTCTTTTTTCACTTTTGGACACTTTTTTTTTAACCAATTACTTTCCTAAATTGCTTATATATGCAGGTGGTGCTTCACTCCACAACGTATGTAGTTAAGGAATATGCAACCTTCACTCAAGTAAACATTGGTCAAGTTATGTAGATATTAAGGATGGAGCCGAATCCAGAAGGCCCAAAGATCCCGGGCCGATTCTAGGGACATATTTTTAGGGGTACCGAGCGCCCCCAGAGCTGCTGCCAGGCAAGATAACTTTGACTGTTTTGTTAAATTTTAACATACACGAGAACACACACAGTAGGACATATAATGTTGATGGGCATTTAGTCAGTTATTCATTCAGTTGCACCTTGGCTGTAATATTAGCACATGCAACCAATTTAAGGTTTGGACAGTCACTGCTCATAAAAATATCATGAACTGACTGAATCAATCAGATATCATAAAAACATCTAGAAGAGCATTATTAGGAGAGTTTCGACCTCTGCCGATCACATTTGTAAAGTTTAGATTCCTTTATAATACCTGATCATCCGCAAAATTTAATCACTCGTTCCTTTGCCCTTTTACCCAAAAATGCTGGGTTATTTTTTTAACCCAAATGCTGGGTCGGACCTGTTGGGTCACATAATTGGGTTATTTTAATATAATTGGGTATTCTGACAACCTAATTTGGGCGGTTATTTCTTTTGGGTGCTTAGTTATTAGCTCTTGGGTTAAAACTTCTATAAAGTGTTGTTGGGTTATTTTTGGGGTTATTTGGGAATACGGTTGTTCTAGCCGGTTCACCCAGATGTGACTGCAGTTTAGGGCCTGGCATGAGGGCTGGTTTAAATGCCCAGACACCGATGATTGAAACAATACCATGGTTGGCAGGAATAAACTGTCCTGATCAAAGCAATTAAATCCGGGAAAAGTCTCCTGTTAGTGCGGCGTAAAGTGCTGTGAGGCTCTCATGGACCGCGGGTCGTGTGTCCAACCAGGCTGGACTATGTTTTGTTTAATCACAATTTATCATGGAAGTGTTCTTGCTTTTCTTCCATGTTTTTGGTTTCCTGAGACCCAGAGTGTGACGTTACTTTTTCCACACTGAAGGGTCTTGTTGAGAGCCTGATGCCTCCATGGATCCAAGATCTGAGCTTTCCACTTTCTCGGACTGGGTCTCCACAGAGAGCTCAGTCACTCCCATGGGTTCAGGACCAAGAATGCTTGACTCTCTCAGCATCTCACCTGCAAAGTCATTTACCTACGCGGGAGATGAATCAGGAATTTCAACTGCGTCTGATAGGGTTTCTTCAAGGAGATAGTCAAGATCCATGGGTTCAGGTTCAGAAATAGTATTTGCAGGGATGGTATCTATTTCTGGTTCTTGACGTCTGGCTCTTTTTCATCTTGGAGGAGCCAGTTATCTCTGTATTGGAGCTTAGCTTTCAGATTGACCAGCTCTGTTTTATGAGTAACCTCACCCTCAGAGTACAGTTGTTGGAGGGCGTTCTTTTTCTCCCTATCTGCCTGGATTTCTGACCTAAATGCTTCCTCGTTGATGATGTGAGCTACCTTTAATTCCTCAAAGTCTTGGAGCAGCAGCTTTTTCTTCTTGTATTTCACGTCGTAGGTGCACCTTGGAATCAAGAGCTGCAGAGCTGAGAGGTTGCTGGATCATGCAACGTTTCCACTCTCATAATTCTCTCTTGAGTCTCTTTGCACGTGATAATGTACATCTACTTATGAGTTTTTTCTGTGTTTGTACCTCACATCTGCTTTTCCGTTCTCTTTCCAGGGTGGCTGCCTTCCGGTTCTCCTAGAACCACCTCGCTCTCTCCATCTCCAGAAGAGAGCCGAGCCTGTGGATTTCTCTCTGAAAGTCATTGGTACGCTGCCTGCTCCCAATCCAGCCTTGCTGATTTTGTCCTGCTCCCCATGCCCACGGCTGGGACATAATCCTACCGTCGTGATAACCTGGCCTTTGATACGACATGCTTGGACAAAAAAAAAGATTTTTTAAAATCAGTCTTGATCCGCGAACAATCTGAACGGTCGATTGGAAAAGGGCTTAGCGTACGTCTGAACTCATCAGTGGTGTAGCAAGGAATGAGAGGAAGAAGGTTGGTCTGTGTCGCAAAGAACTCTACTGATGACATCACAAACAAGACTTTAGTGGTAACATCATAGAGTTTTCTTTGATGTCCATGCTGATGTCATCTTCAACGAGAATTCTAAACCCTC